>QEPC01004766.1:168584-203692 GCA_003113815.1 Sphenodon punctatus
ATTAGCAGCTATTAGCCAGACAAGATCAGGGAACATGATGGGAGCTGGGGGAGAACAACAGGGAATGGATCCCCCATTGTGACCTGTTGGGTGCTTCTCCCAAACCACTGTGATTGGCCACTGTCGGAGACAGGATGTCGGCCTAGATGGACCATTGGTCTGACCCAGTATGGCACTTTTTATGTTCTTATGTTTTTATTGAACGAGACAAGGAAGTGGTCAGGGATGTGATGAGGATCGAAGGAGAGATCAGAGACAGAACAGTTTCTAGAGAAGACGAGTTCAAGAGAATGGCCGTTAGCATGGGTGGGGGAGTCTAGGCAAGACATGGCAGAGAGGCAAGACATGGCAGAGAGGAAGTGGCAGGGAATTTGTGATTTCATGCCTTTGCTGAGAATTGGATTGGATTGGGAAGCACTGACATGGAGCATGCAGCCACAGGACCCCATCCTCTGGTCGGTCAGTCATCTTCATTCCAAATGGAACATGTTTCATGATCCAAGGACATAGATATCGGATGCTATCTCTGGCAAAATGTGCAAACTTTTTACGGGGCTGGGGGTAGGGGGAGAGGGTGGAATGATTACGACTTTGAAACCAGACACCTGGTAAAAAAAACAAAAACATGACGATAACTCACTCTGGTCAGTTTTGTCCCGCAGGTCACTGTCCTGTTTGTGCTTGGGCCCCCGAACTGACCCTGGGTGTGTCAGCGGTTAGCCCGGGCTGCCACTTTCCTGTTGAAACATTCATGCTCTAAAGCCAGAAAAACAATAGCTGCATCGGAAGAAAAGATTTATTACGTGACCTCCACAGTCTACTGCCTGTGTACAAGGAGCTCGCACGGGTAACTTCCATAAGCAGAGTTATCCATGGAAGCTTTCCAAGCCTCAAGCAGAAAATAGCCTTCTTTGTTGTTCAACATGCTGTACTTTGTCTTTAAAAATGGTGTTATCTTTACAGAGGTGCAGTATCTAAATTCCTGATGAATGAAAATGCATTCTTTTGGAAAGATTAACTTTTAAGCTCATGAGCAGATTAAACTATTTCCTACAGAAGCACCCGAAACAACTTCATTGCATTTGGTGGCGAAAGAGGATTATTGCTTCACTGAAGCTTGCTCAAGAGTGTTGGAATGCACTGTTTTGCACTCATTTCTGCTGTTATTTAAAATGTCCCCCAGCATAAGCTGATTTACTGGAAGTCTTTTATATGCACTGTCTGCCACAGAGACTGGATGCTGTTAGACCATGTTTGATTTTTAACTGTTGTCTGTCACTTAACAAACATGAGGAAATGATTTAAAAATGTTTAAAATTCTATTGCTGAGTTACAGACAAGAAATACAACGTGCTATAAAATGAGTACTCGGCTACCTGCTACTGTAATTCTGTGTCCAATTATTGGACATGAGCATTTTACCACAGCAGGAGCCATTCAGTCAGGTAGACCTGGTCTTGCTTTCATTAAGTCAGTTTCAGTTTTGAAGATTAAAAGCACTGCACTATGCTCAATATTATTATTTTTTGCATAATCTCTTCACTATTCTGAATCAAAAAGCAACATCTCATATGCAGATAATACTCTTTTAATAATAAATAACAATAAAAGTAATTAGTAAGCAAATATTTTAGGGATAGATAGCATTTTTATTTTTCAAATTATTGTAGGTTCATGACCAAGAATAAGAACGAAAAACAATGCATCTCATCTTTAAGTTTTGAACCAGTTATTTACATATGAGAGCGTTGTGGCTGATGCCCTGCAGAGCTCGTAGGCTATGGGAAGATCAATGATTGTTCTGACGGAACGTTGAAGTGTGGAATGTTGAGGTACTAATAATGTCACACTAGGCCAAATTAGACTGCTGGAATTTATTTATTTTTTTAAACAAAAATTTTAAATTTCCAAGTAGTATCAGTTTCTCAGGATTTTCACTTTTGTTCTTTTCAAAATTTGTGAATGTTTTAATCCAAATATTTTATAAGGAACTTTACTGAACTCATTTCAAAAGGGCTATACAAACTTTTTTATGAAAAGCTGGATTCTTTATCTAAAATGGAGGGTGCAATCCTCAAGACACTTAACTCCCGAGAAAGCCCTTTGACTTTATTTGAGGTTTGAGGATTACACCCTGGGTTTTTACAGGACATCTTTATTAATTATTATTATTATTATTTATTTTATTATATTAGCAAACATTTATAAAGCACCAGCAATGTACCTGGCACTTTACAAACTAATGGAATGGACACAGTCCCTGCCCTAGGGCTTACAATCTAAGAGATGGGGGGTGGGGGGGAGACGAAGGAAGGGGAGCAGAGGGAGAGACAAGGAGTGTAACATTCACGAAGATGCAAGGTCTCAGGTGCACGTGCTTGGCTTGGGTACATCGGGAATGATGGCTGGCTGGTTCATGTGGTGAGGATATGAGTACACAGACCTTGATAACACATTGTACTGGATGGTGGGTATCAGCAGGAGTTAGGCGAGGGGAGCAAGGAGTCGGGGAGGGCAGAGCAGAAGAGGTGGGGCTTGAGGAGGGATTTGAAGGTATGAAGGGAGGGGGCGAGGTGGATGTGGGCAGGGCAGGCCTTACCACAGCAGGAGCCATTCAGGCAGTTAGACCTGGTCTTGCTTTCATTGTCATTTAATTTTCATTAAATTAAAAAATTTAAAAACAAAAAAACCACAAACCCGCGGGGGCCTCCCAAGCGTGGGGCAGTTTGGGGGCCCCCCGTGGGTTTGGTTTTTTTTGTTTATTTGTTTTTAAAATTTTTCTTTTTTTTCTTTTAAAATATCGGTTTGGGCGGGGGGGGCAGCAGGAGTGAGGGACAGGCAGAGGCCCCGCCTCTCCCACACTCCACGCCCCCTCCTCCGCTGCCAGCACAGTCTCGGCCAGGGGTAATGAGAGGCAAGGGCCCTGCCTCTCCCTCAGTTCCCCTGGCTGAGAGACTGACAGGCACTGGGGGGGGAGGGGCGAGTGAGGGAGAGACAGGGTCTCTGCTTCTTCTCTCACTTCTGCCAGAAGTGAGGGAGAAGAAGGCAGAGGCCCCGCCGCTCCCTCATGCCGCTGGCCCCCTCAGCTGCCTGCCTGGTTGTTTTGGCCAGGGTAACTGAGGGAGAGGTGGGGCCTCTGCCTCTCTCTCCCGCATTTCCCCCTGGCCAAGAGACTGTGCCAGGCAGCAGAGGGGTGGGGACGGCACGGGGCCCAGGCCAGAGGTAGCAGCAACGCCGGCACCAACAGCAGACCAGGTAAGTGATCCAGTCGGAATCTGTATGGCCGCTCAGGCTTGGGGATGGGCGGAGGGGAGTGGCCTTCCACCCATCCCCGAGCCCAGGTCCAGGTAGCGCGCTGCCCCCTGGGCCGCGGAGCACCCCCTGAGCCAGGGAGCACTCCTAGGCCCGCTGGCCACCTGCGGCAAAGCTGCCAGCAGAAAATATAGGGCCCCGCATTTCATTTCTGCCCTATATCCTGGTTACAGTAAGGCTGGTCCTGGGTGGGGGGCTGCGAGGGAGAAGGAACAAAGGCTGTTACAGGAGCAGGGAAGGCATGGGAGGGCGATCAGTTTTTATTCCAGTTTTCATTAAAAATTTCAATAACAAATTGTGAGGAAAAAATTATGGAAAGCAAAAAAATTCCCCTAACACAGTATAACTAAGGTATACAGAATCCCCGTGGCACCAAGGAAAAAGTTTACTATGGCCCTTTTCACATGGGCGTCCTCCCCCCGGCCCCTCGCATACATATGCAGGGAGACACCCGTGTGAACACTGCAGCAGGCAGGTGTGCGGTGGAGGGAAGCATCCGTAGGAACACTGCTGCCAGTGGGGGGGAGGATGAGCATGCATGCTCCTGCCCTCCACCCATCGCCCACGCATGGAGCAACAGGTACCAAAGCTGGTTGCTCCATGCATGGAGATGGGTGTGCGCCCATGGGAATGGCCGCACACCAACCTCCACCCGTCGCCGGTGCATACCCATCCCTCCACCCAGCAAGGCCCATGTGAAAAAGACCTCTATCAGGGTCTCCACTATACGAGGAGTTGATGAAAGGAACTGCTAGTTTGTTATAAACTGGCATTCATCATACGTAGGGTTTGTTTTAGTGAGGTGAAGTTTGTTTTACAGTATTTTGAGAAAAGGCCATTTTCATCAATGAAGATTTTCATTAAAAAAATAATAATGTAAAAACGCATCTTGTTAGGGCCAAATTTTGTCCACTGTCAGTTTTTAATCACTTTGTTTTATAGCGTATTATGCTTTTGTATATTTCTTTTAAGGATGAACAGAAACAGAATCAACAGTGCCTTCTTACTAAATGACGACACACTGCAGTTCCTGAAGATTTCTTCCACCTTATCACCACCAATCGAGCCCTCTCTGCCCATCTGGCTCATTGTATTTGGCAGCGTCCTTTGCTTGATCCTAGGTGGCATTGTTTTCCTCATTGTATCAGGGATCCGACAACGCCAAAAGTGAGCAGTCTAGATTGGCTTTTCAACATTTACTGACTTAGATTGGCTCTTCGACAATAACTGAATTAAATGAACTAGAAGCATTAGAGATGGCTGATTCTACTGTTATGTCCTGCTAGTTTTCGTTGGGGGTGTGTGCATTTTGTTTTTGTTATTATGATAACGAAAATGAAAATTTTGATTTTGATTTTCATTATTGTAATAACACAAATGACAAATAATAATAACAAAAACAAAATGAATTTTTGTTCCTGAAATAATGGAAAAAAACTGAAAAAATGTATTTCTGGCTATAACTTTTTTATTTTGTATTCAATTCTGATGAAACCTGGGGAGATTGTACCCCCAACAGAGGGCACTATGTTTACCAGATTTTGAAAGTATTGGATAAAGAAGATTGATTTTAGAATCAATTGAATTTTGTAATTTTAAGAAAAGCTCCATACACATTCCTGGCTACATTTTTTTTTATCTTCCATTCAATTTGCATGAAACCTGGGAGGATTGTGTCCCTTCACTAGTACCAATCCTTCCAACTTTCAGAAAGATTGGATAAAGTGTCCTGATGTTATAAGACATTAACTTGAAAATACATTTCTGACTGTAACATTTTTATATTCCATCCTGTTTATGAGTAATATGGCAGAAATTTATTCCACACCTTCCCTGTCATCTCTGCCAAAATACAGGACAATTTGATAAAGGCATTCAATTTTATAAGCCATTGAAGTTCTCCCCTTGAAGATCATTTAGATAAATAGGAGCACATGCAGTGCCAGTCAGAAGCAGGCACCTGACATGCAGGGGGAGGGAGGCTGTAGGAGGGAGGATGGGGAGAATTCACTGGCCAATTCACATTCAAGTCACATTCACTGGCCAATTACTGCATGCTTCCAGCTTTACAGGACCAATCGGTGGTGACTTCGAGGCGGGCATAGGGGGCAGCACTCAGGCGGGCATAGAAGGCATGTAACTGAGACTTTGGAGATAGCATCCCAGCAATCAGGAGACATGGTTTACACATCCAGGCTGGCCAATTATCATGCAGCACTGTAACAGAAGACATAAGAGAATCTCTATTGGCTCTTTCCTAAACAGATGCTTCCAGCTTCCCAGTAAAAAGTGGGGGAGAAAGGTTGGAATAGTCACAGCACAGAATGAGGATATTTGGTTGACATTTTTGCTGACCATTTGGCATCACAAACTGATCTTATACCACAGTGATATGTAAGAGAATCCCTGACATAGGCTCATTCTCTGCATATGCTGTGCAGGCATATAAAATTGGAACCCTTTATCACATATTTCTGATATTTGGCAGAGATGATCGTGAAAGTGTTATATACAGCCCTGACTACACTGGTTGGACTACAAAGATGTTACAGTCAGACATACATTTATAAGTTAATTGCTTATACCACCAGGACCCTTTATCTAATCCTTCTGAAAACTGGCATAGATAGTAAACATGGGGAGGGGTATAAATTTGCCATGTTTCATCCACATTAGATGGGAGGCAAAGAAGTTACAGCCAGGAATGTATATGCAGATTTTGGCAAAATAGCATAATTCAACTGCTTATAAAATTAGATTATTTTATCCAATCTTTTTGGAACTTGGTACACTTAATGCCTTCCAGTTGGAGGTACAATCCCCCAAAGTGTCATTCACATATAATGAAAAACAAAAACGTTACAGCTGAAAATGTGTTTCCCATTGAAACCTATGGAAATCAAAATCAAAAGCGAAATTTTGATATTTATAAAAACAAAAACGAAATATTTAAATAACAAAAATTAAAAACAAAAACGAAAAACGACATGGGTCCCTGGTGCACACCTCTAGTTTTCGAAGGGAAGGCATATTATTTGTTGCAGATGGGGTTGGGTGGGCATGGAGTTCAGATTGTGACATTGGAGCCCCCGAAATAAAAAAGATTGTTTTAAAATTGGTTTATTTGCTGTTAGGTCTCTTTGGAATTTTGCATATTGAGGGTTCCCCTCACTGTTCGTGCATATGGTGGGAACCAACCACTGGAGCGCCTGTGCTTGTGTGCACATTTTTACACACAAACACAGCTGCTTGGCAAACTCAGGTCTAGAGCTCAGAATAAACTGCAGCAGCTGACCTGGGTTTGGGGGGATCCACACTTGCCCAATATTGCATGTGGACCCTCAGCTATGAGTATGAAAGAGAGGCCTGTTTTTCTGCCTGCTGGTCAGCTGCTCAGGGTGAACTCACTCATAACTTTTCTAAACGCCAATGTCTGTGGGGCCCCGTAATCTGATCAGATCAGATTTCAACGTCAGACCCGAGCTTAAAGCGAGGCTGGAAATCGTAATGCCTCGCTCACGCACAACAGCGATCAGGGGATCATCCGGGGCTGATTATATAGCTTCTGGGGCCCCACAGACATCGGAGTTTATTTATTTAATTTATTTAATGATTTATACCCCACCCCATCCAGCCTCACGGCAGCTCGGGACAGCTTACAAAAGTTAAAACAAATAAAAATATATAAAGATATATAAAAAGGGGGGAGGGGTTTACAAAAACATTAAATACAATAAAAAGAGGTAAGACCCACTGGCAAAAAAATCCCCCCATCCCCCTCCCCTTCCCCAAAGGTCTGGATGACAGCCAGGTCTTACAGGCCCAGCAGAAGGTCATCAAGCTGGGAGCCAGCCGAGCCTCCTCTGAGAGGGCGTTCAACAGCCGTGGTGCAACCACTGTGAACGTCTGCTACATTGTGGCCTCCTGGTTTACCCGGGGGACCTCCAAGAAGGCACCCCTGGCAGATCACAGAGATTTGTCCAGGGCCCAGGGAGTGAGGCAGTCTCTTAGGTAGGAGGGGCCCAGGCTGTGTAGGGCCTTAAAGGTCAACACCAGCACCTTGAATCGGGCCCGGAATGCTATAGGCAGCCAGTGCAGAGCCCAGAGCACTGGTGTAATGTGCTCCCTACAGCCTTGCCCCATCAGGAGGCGGGGCGCAGCATTCTGCACCAGTTGCAGCTTCCGAACCGTCACCAAGGGCAGCGCCACGTAGAACGCGTTGCAGTAATCCAACCTAGAGGTGATGAATGCATGAATGAGGGTGGCCAGGTCAAAGTTTGAGACATATGGCTGGATCCTCCGCACAAGATGTAATTGGCAAAAGGCTCTCCTTGCCACTGCCTCCACCTGACAATCCAGGCAGAGGCCAGAGTCCAGCAGGACCCCCCAAACTTCACACCTGCAGGGCCAGCGGGAGGCGGATCCCCTCCACAAGTGGGGCCATTGCCTCAGCTGCCCTACCCACCAACATCACCTCCGTCTTATCAGGGTTCAGCCTCAGTCTGCTCAGCCTCATCCAGTCACTCACTGCTGTCAGGCACTGGGAAAGCACCGAGACTGCAGGACCTGGGTCTGCTGAAAAAGAGAGGTATATCTGGGTGTCATCAGCATACTGGTGACAACCCACACCAAACCATCTCACAACCTCACCCAGGGGTTGCATGTAAATATGAAACAACAATGGAGACAAAATGGAACCTTGCGGTACGCCACAAGAAAGATACCGGGGGCTAGATGTTTCTTCCCCCAGCACCACCCACTGACTTCTCCCAGAGAGGAATGAGCAGAACCATCCTAGGACAGTTCCGCCGACACCCACCCACCCCCAGGGCCCACAGCCACCTCAGCAGCAACCCATGGTCAACTGTATCAAATGCTGCCGAGAGATCCAACAGGATGAGTAATGTTGAATGTCCCAAATCCATCTCTCAGGGGAGGTCGTCCACCAAGGCCACCAACGCAGTCTCGGTGCCATATCCTGGTCGAAATCCTGATTGAAAAGGATCCAGGAAACCGATGCCATCCAGATGGCCCTGGAGTTGATGGGCCACCACCCGTTCAATAACCTTCCCTAAGAAGGGGTGGTTAGAGACAGGCCAATAGCTAGCTAGTGCGTCAACATCTAAAGATGGTTTCTTAAGTAGGGGCCGCACCACTGCCTCCTTGAGGCAGTCTGGCAGCCTGCCTTCCTGAAAGGAGGCATTGATTGCCCCCGCCAGCACCGGTCCCAACATCTCCCTGTAGCTTTCACCAACAAGGACAGGCAATTTACAAAAGGTGGCCCTAACAAACCCCAGCGCCCCCTCAGCATCGGCCGGCATCGCTTCCTGAAACTAACTGATCCCATAGAGATGGACCAGATGGGGCATCCATAACTCCCAGTTCTCGCTCTGTTGCATCAAGGGGCCTAGGTGTTGCGCCCAAGGGCCCTTGGGTGTGGGCCTTAGGTGAGGGCTGGGGGGGGAGCTGACTTGTTTTAGAGGATTGGTTTTATAGGACAAGTTGCTGGGTATGAGTGGAGGGGGGTGGATGGGAGGGGGATGTGGGGATGAGCTCCTCCCCTAATGTGTGGATGAGGAGGGGGGACTGGGTTGGGGAGGGTTGGGCAGGTCCCCCCGGTGTGAGGGGGAGTTCTACCCAACAAGGGGGGAGGGTGTGGTCCCCCTGTGAGGGGGGGGACAGCGGAAAGGGTCGAAAGGGAGGGGGTGCAGCCATTTTGGCTGCACTGCCTCTGGGGATGCTGGGGTGAGCGCGGGGCAGTAGAGGGAAGAGGGTTTGGTTCCCCTGTGAGAGGGGGAATCCAAGGGGGGTTAGGGGAAGGAGGTTGGTGGGGATATAGGAGGGGGAGGGCGTTATGGGGGGGTATTGGTCCACAAGGGTCCAGTGGAGCAACAACCAGGGAGAGGGGGGAAAGGGCCAGGAAGGGCACAGCCATTGGGGTCATGATGGACCGGGGCAAGTATGGTCATACTGGGAGGCAAAGAACAGCAATTAGGAGGGACAGATATTTGATTCCTGTTCCTTGGATAGGCCCCTGGGCAGATATGACAGGGATGGAGATCAGGGGTACCCCTGGTCTGGGTCTGCTGCTGTTAAATGTGAGGTTGGTTGGTAATAAATCAGTGATGATCTGGGAGTTAATTCTGGATCGGCCAGCCGACCTCGTGTGTATTACAGAGACCTGGCTGGACAATGAGTCGGGGCCAATATTGGCTGACTTTGTTCCGGCCGGGTACTCTGTACAGCACCAGCCCAGGGCAGAGGGGCGGGGAGGTGGTGTAGCTATTGTTTTTAAGGATACCTGGTCTGTGAGGTGGTATCCTGTGCAGACTATCATGGGCATGGAGGGGGTCCACCTTGTGTTCGATTTGGCCGGAGACAGATTAGGGCTGTTACTGATATACTGTGCACCTACCTGTACGGCAACATCCCTACACGCTCTAGCAGAACTGATGTCGGAGGTGGTCTTGCTGTCCTTGAGGACTTTAGTCCTGTGGGGACTTCAGTATCCACGCTGACTGCAGTCTTGGGGGAGCAGAGCATGAATTCATGGACGCCATGACAACCATGGGACTGTCTCAGATCGTTAGGGGCCTGACACGAAGGGGGCCATACCCTTGACCTGCTATTCTGCACAGGCCTTGAGGTGGGGGATCCGGTGGTAGGGGATGTGACAACTTTACCCCTGTCATGAACAGATCATTGCCTTCTCCAGACTAGGCTCCTGGCGCATGTCAGCCCCTGGAAAGGTGTAGGACTGGTTCATTGGGTCTGCCCCCAGCTCTAGAGAAATTACCTCCTGATCTCAATGACCATTCGCTCTATGACCTCATTGCTTTTTGGAACAGCTATTTGACTGAGTCCATTGACTGAACAGCCCCAAGGCATCTGGAATGCCGATGGTGGGGGTCATCGTAGTTCATGGAGGACCTGCACCGGATGAAGCAAAATGGACGGCGGTTGGAGCAACGGTGGCATCAGACTCGCACCGATTGCGGCATAAAGCTAGTGTATGCTAGTGTGGGGCTGCGGGCACCAAAGAAAGAATTCTGTGCTGCCCTCATTGCGTCTGCAAAGTCACGTCCAGTGGAGCTTTTCTGGGTGGTGCAGCAGCTGGTCAGTCCGGCTTTTCTCTGCCTGGAACTGGAATCTTCCAGTGTCTGCTGTGACACGTTTGCTGACTTTTTTGCAGATAAAATCACTCAGATTCATCATGCTCTCGATGCTGCAGTTGGGACAGGTAGTGAACCAGAGGTAAAGGAAACCCCGTCATGTCAGTATTTGTGGGATCAGTTTCAGTGGGTGTCGGCCATTGATGCAGCGGAGGTCCTTGGGACAGTGCAGGCCACCTGTTGTGTATTAGATCCATGCCTGTCCTGGCTGGTGAAGGCCAGTCGGGAGACATTAGGGCCATTGCTGGCGGGGGTGGTCAATGCCTCCCTTAGGGAGGGCAGAGTGCCGAGCCATCTCAAGGAAGCGGTGGTGCAGCCTCAACTCAAGAAACCATCAATGAAAAATGACTCCCAGGCCAGCTATCGGCAAGTCTCTAACCTTCCCTTTTTAGGGAAGGATATTGAATGGGTGATGGCCCGGCAGTTACAGAGGCACCTAGGATCGGTTTCTTGATCCCTTGCAGTCCGGCTTTCATCCGGGGTTTGGCACGGAGACTACACTTGTGGCCTTGATGGATGACCTACACCGTGAATTAGATCAGGGCAGATCATCTATTTTGATTTTATTGGATCTGTCGGTGGCGTTTGAAATCATTGATCATGAGATGTAGGTGACAAGGCTGCGGGACCGGGCCAGGGTGAGTGGGATTGTTCTTGAATGGTTCCGCTCATTCCTTGCAGGGAGAACTCAGTGGGTGGTCCTCGGGGAATATACATCTTCTCACCGGAACCTCACGTGTGGCGTCCCGCAGGGTTCTATTCTGTCCCCTCTCCTGTGCAATGTGTATATGCAACCCTTGGGGGAGGTCATGAGATGGTTTGGCATACGATGTCATCAGTTAGCCAATGATACGCAACTGTACCTCTCGTTTTCTGAAGATTCAGGCCCGGCAGTCTTGGTGCTTACCCAGTGTTTGGCGGCTGTGGGGGACTGGATGAGGGCGAATTGACTCAGGCTGAATCCCGATAAAATGGAGGTGATGCTGGTTGGTAGGGCCAGGGTGGTGGTGGCTGCCATTATTGGGGGGGTCTGCCCCCCTCTGGCCACCCAGGTCTGTAGTTTGTGGGTGCTCCTTGACCCATAGCTCCGCCTGGATTGTCAGGTGGAGGCTGTGGCGAGGGGAACATTTTGCCAATTACATCTGGTGCGATGGCTTCGGCTGTATGTCACCAATTCAGACCTGGCAACCATCATCCATGCTTTCATTACCTCTCAACTGGACTATTGTAATGCACTCTACGTGGGGCTACCTTTGAAGATGGTCTGGAGGCTGCAGCTGGTGCAGAATGCGGCGGCTCATCTCCTAACGGGGACAGGTTGCCATGAGCACATTACACCTATGCTCTATTCTCTGCACTGGCTGCCTATAGTCTACCGGGCCCAATTCAAAGTGTTGGTAATGACCTTTAAAGCCCTAAATGACTTGGGACCTGCTTATCTGCGAGACCACCTCAGGCCCCAGGTCATTTCGTGGCCCCTGCTGTTGGCCGAGGGTGCCCAACTCGAGGTCCCCCGGGTATTCCGGGTGGCAACTGCAGGGAGGCGTTCTCGGTGGCCACACCTAGGCTGTGGAACTCCCTCCCGATGGAGGCCCATTTATCTCCAGACCTCCCCTCTTTCCGAAGATCATGTAAGACCTGGTTGTTCCGCTGGGCCCTCAGGGAAGGGGGGAGGGAAAGGTGGGGAGGTTGGGAGGGTATATTTATTTATTGCATTTAGCATTTAGCCTTTTTAGCAATTTTAATATTATAATACTTTGTTTTATGTATTTTATTATATTTTTTATGTTGTTGCTGCTCCGAGCCACCATTGTGCGAGAGGATGCGGGGTAGAAATGTAATAAATAAATAAATAAATCCCGACCCCAAAATCATGCTGGATCTGAGCAATCTTCTCTGCGAAGTAGTTCACAGATTCCTCACAGCGGGTTTGGGAAACCTCCCACTCCAGATGGGGAGTTACGGATGAGTTCACCCTCAGTGTGGAGCAATCTAACCTGCATCTACTGAATTGCTGCAGGCAGGGACTGTCCATGTCTGTGGGCAGAATCCCTGATCTTTTCCCAGCCAGGAGTGCTGCCGGAAAACTGGGAGTGCTCTGCTCCCAGAAGAGTGGTGCATGTAGTCACACGTGGCAGCATGTGTGGACTCCAGCTACAGACGTTTGCATGTGTTGCCATCCTTCCCTTTCTACAAAGGTGCAAAAAGGGTAGGAATCTCCCTCTGAGATGAGCAGTAGAGTCAGCAAATTGGTATGTAAGAAGAGAGACAGCTGTCAGTGTGGCCGTGCCAAATGTGGATGGATTTTAAACAAAAAAAATTCCACTACTCATTTTTATCTGCCAATGGTCTCTTGCTCAGGCTGTGTCTGAAAGCATGAGTGAGCCCAGTGGTTCCCATACTTCTTGCTTGTGTAACCCAAATGTGAGACTTTTATATAATCCTAAGATCACAGACAGCAATTAAGGCATGCAAACTAGATCCAATATCAGTTGGGGTTGTGACCTCCACAGATGGTATGATCCCATTTAGGATTATGATCAGCAATTTCTGAACCACTAATCTAGGCCCTTGTGCAAAAGATCATCACAAGGCATATGCTAAAGTTAAGTCCTCAAACTGGGAGGAAGTCCAACTTATATGAAAGGAGCCTATTTTGGCTAGAGGCATTTTGATCCAGTTAGTTTGCATCTGAGCTAGTTCCCCCTGCCACTAATTGTGTAAATTTATTTAAAGGCTTTGGAAATAGGGAAAATGTGAAAAGAGCATTTAGACAAAAACAATTTATGTGGCTTCTAACTTGCTCAGTTTCTACATGTTCTTAACTTCAGAAAGTAGTTGTGCCTGGATAAGAACTTTTTCTCAGCAAAGCAGGAAATATTACTCTGCTTGATCTTGCAGGAAAAGGAGGATTTTTGCATTGACAGGAAACTTCTGTTGTCATGGAAAAGCATTAAAAGCATTAAGAATTCACTGCAGGATCAACAGGGCCGGCCCTACCGTGGGGCGGCTCAGGGAGGCCGCTCTGGGCTCCACAGTGTCCCCAGCTCCCGGCCTAACAGTGGCCGGAAGCTGGGGACCTCGAGCGCGGGGGCCCCCAGCCGACTCCCCCCTCTGCTGCCTGTTACAGTCTCGGCCAGGGGAAATGAGAGAGAGAGAGGCAGAGGCCCCGCCTCTCCCTCATTTCCCCTGGCCGAGAGACTGACAGGCAGGGGGGGCACCCACGGAGTGAGGGAGAGGCGGGGCCTCTGCTTCTCGTTCACTTCCACCAGAAGTGAGGGAGAAGAAAGCAGAGGCCCCACCTCTCCCTCACGCTCCTGGCCCCCTCCGCTGTCTGCCTGCCTGGCTGTTTCGGCCAGGGGAAATGAGGGAGAGGCAGGGCCTCTGCCTTTCCCTCATTTCCCTTGGCCGAGACTATGGCAGGCAGCGGAGGGGGGGGCAGAGGAGGGGAGGGCGTGGGGCCCAGGCTGGAGGTGGTGGCGGAGGTGATGGCAGTTGCAGCGACAGCGGATCAGGTAAGTGATCTGATGGCTGCTCAGACTTGGAGATGGGCAGAGGGGAGTGCCTTTCCACCCATCCCCGAGCCTAGGCCTGGGTAGCACGCCACCCTAGGCGGTGGCCCTAGGCCTGCCGGCTGCCAGAGACTTTGCCACCGGCGGAAGATAGGGGCCCCACATTTGTTCCCCGCCCTGGGCCCTGCTTATGCTAAGACCGGCCCTGAGAATCAAACAGCACTAGCAAGTACAAACACTCATTGACGACTGATTGTCTTCAAAATTAGCAAATGCACTGTAGCAATTGAAATTGTGCTCAACAAAAGTTCTAAGTGAACAAAAACTTCTAAGTGAAGAAGTTGAAAGGACTGAATAAAAATAACATTTATTACTAAGGATGAAGGAATCTCAAGAAAATTGGGAGTTTGTGAAACTCTAAAATTATATTTTTTGGATTGGATTGTGAGTTGGTGAAATTCCTTCCAATGTAAATTCAAGGTCATTTGTTGGTTTAGGTGTTGTTTTGTTTTTAAAAAAAATAAAATTCAACCTTGGATAAAACTTTGGATCAGGTCCAGAGCTTGTATTGCAACCAAATTTAGATCCTTATTTACCATTGTGTAAATCAGTTCTTAAATCTGTTTAACCAGATTTTAATCAGCTTTTAAATCCATGCTTAAATCCGTTTCTGCTCAGGACAACATGAGGCTTTTCTTCATTGGGTCTTATGTGCTGACTGTATATGCTTCCCTGAATATTCCTTTTACAAATAACAGTCTAAAAATCATCTAACCCCAGCTTTAGGTCCTACCACTATATTGACTTGGCTCTCTCTCCAACTTTCTGCAAACTTTTTTCTTTTTAAAAAAAACTCTGCTTAGTTTCCTGTTACATAGCAGCTCGTCCTTTCCCTCTCTATTGACAGGTCTATTAATTTACAAGATAGGAGGGACTCGTATATCTCAAGATAAGGCACTCCATATAGAACAGGCTCACTCACACAAACCACTTATACTACCCAGGTAGCTTTACTGAATGGCAAAGCATCTCCCATTAATTTTCCATGGAGCATTCACATGCTCTTACTCCAGGGTATCTCTACCTCCAGCATGCAAGAAATGCTTATTCTGATTCAAAAGGGGGACTTTACTCTGGAATAATAGCACTTTTGGGGTGCACTGTGTGAATGCTGCAGGTAAATCCTGGGATAAAGACAGTTACTGAGTTATGAAAGGGTTACAGTTTCATATGAACTGACAAGACCTCAGAAGATGCAACTGCAAAGCTTCCATCTCTTCTTTTCAGGAAAGCACACATCACAAGGGGGGGGGGGGGGAGGAGCAAGTTATTACCCTCTTTCACTTATTTTTAGCAAGTCTATAAGTCCAAGAATCTCCAAGAGAACCATAAACTTTTATTATTGTTAATATAATTGACGTAGAAGCACTGAGTCAGGTTGTTAAAGTATGTATTATGGGATTGGAGAAGAACTGTAGCTGACCTTTGAGATTCTTATCAACTCAAATTGCTGATGGTTGCAGGCTATAAAATACAGAAGATCCTCAGCTATGAATCAGTGGATCTCAAGGTCAAAAATAAATTTGCAAATCAAAGAAACAAAGCTGAAATTGCCAAGTGCTGGATGTCGTGTAAATTCACTAACTGTGAGGCTACAGTCCTCAAACTGCTTATTCCAGAGACATCTCATTGAAGCTAATGGGACTGCTCCAGAGTAATTAGTTTGATGACAGTGGCCTTTGCCAGTCTAGATGTATATTTGCAGCCGCTGGTTCGCCGTTGTGGGTATCCGAGTTTTAGTCTAGAAAGCTGAGAGCGTCAGTGCCACAGTTCTATTTATTTAATGTAGTAAATAAAGGCATAACGAGCAAGATGAGTCACAAACATTCAAAGCAAAATTAAAACATACCTGTATAGCAGTGAGATTATCTAGAACAGAATATCAAAATATACTTTTCTACAATTTATGGTCTGCTTTGTTCAACAACAGCTTATTCGGTTCAAAGCGGAAACCTCTGTGTCAGATCTATGACTTGTGGGTATAACGAAAGCCCTAGTGGTTCCTGCTAGCTAGCATTAAAGTCCATAAATCTATTGTCTATGCTTGGTTTTCCTTTTCCATTTCCCACCATCCATTAGGCTATTTTGTTGACAGGGAAGATAGCATAGAATTGAAATCAAGCAACAGACGGGAGACACTGGTAATCTAGAATTTACTGAGCTGTTCCTGACTGCTAGGTCTCAGATTTCGAAGCAAACTGTCTCTCCACATATTCTGAACTTTTTCATATAAGTGCAGTTTGAATGATTTTTCTTATTGCTGTTTGCTTATGGGATACACTTGAATTGCAATAATTTAACTTTGTATTATTCCTTTTTCTTTTTTTTTAGAAAGAATCAAGCATCTGCAGAAGCAGAAAATTTGGAAGACAAGCATGAAACAATAGTAACAACAGAAAATGGGATTCCCTGTGATACTCTAGATTTCAAAGCAGGTCATATTAATGGTGTCTATGCTGCGGCAGATGATGAACGGTTCACACCACTTTAAAATGTCACATTTCTGCCTGGCTTTCTTGAGAGACTGTGCACCTGCTTTATCTAGTCACTGCTGTTGCTTGTCAAACAGCAAGAGAAGAAACCTGTGTACTCACCCTTATTTTCCTTTGACAGAAATGTCTCTTGATAAAACACATGCAAAATCAAAATCTGCATTACAAAGCTGTTCTTCATGGCCAAAGCCAACTCAAAGACATCCACTCAAATAACACAGTCTATTAAATATTTTCTAGGAGCATGTGGAGGAACAAGGTTGAAGCTTGTATTACGTCAGGAGTTCAGTTAATAGTGATTATTTAAATATGCCATTATGGTTTCTTTGTCGTTTTCTTTTCCGAGAATAAATGTGAACTGCATTATTCATTCCCTACACATTTAGTAAGTGAGCATTTATAACTGATTTTTCACTAGAACAAATCTGAACTGAGTATGCTTGTTTCTCTGCACATTGACTTCTGGATGCTGAATGATAGGGTACTGTTGGTACAGGAATTCATGGGGTGATGATTTTGTTTGCCGAGATAATGGTAAGGTCCAAGGCCCTGCACCTTTGAAATCCTGAATGCCTTTGAGAACCTTTGGACTCACACAAAGATTAAAAGTCAATTTAGTCACAGCCATTTACCCACACAACGGTACTTGAGAGTTCTCTAATCTGGCAGAGAAAGGCATAACAAGATTTAATGACTGGAAGTTAAAATAATAATCAATGTACAAACTGGCAGTAAAATGAAAAGAGATAGCCACAGTCACAGAGTCTCAGGCCATAGTGGAGGAGCAGGGTTTGAACAAAGGCTTTAAGAGTCTGGACAGATTCTTTAGTCGCTTTGCCACCAAGAATGTGACCAGCATTAACGAAGCCCAGATCCAGTGGCTCAAATCATTCCTGATGTTTATAATGTTACCGCTCTTCAGCGTGGAGAAGAGACGACACAGAGGGATATGCTAGACGTTTATAAATTCATGAGTGGAGTGGAACAAGCAAATAGGGAGCTGTTCTTTACCCTCTCAAACAGCACTAGAAGACACTCCATGACTAACAGGCAGCAGATTTAAAACAAATAAAATATTTTTTTCCCCACTCAACGCACAATTAACTTGTGGAACTTGTCCAAAGATGAGGCCAAGGCCAGTAGCCTAGCTGGGTTTAAAAAGGACTGGATAAGTTCTTGGAAGATAGGTCCATTAATGGCTATTAAACAAACAGGTTGGAGGATGTAACCTCTGAGTAGTGGGAGCTAGAATGGAACATCAGGGTTTGGATCACTCCATTATGACCTGTTGGGTACTTTTCTGAAGCATTCGAGGATGGCCACTGTTGGAGACAGGATATTGGGCTTAATGGAGCATTGGTCTGACCCAGTATTGTACTTATGTTTTTTATTATTGGCTTATTCTGATCTGCATGCCCATTTACTGCCTTGGCTCATTTAGAGTCACCTCAAGGGGTATCTTGGCAACACAACAATTCTTCATATGCTGAAGTGACCTTGCTCTGCTTTGCTTCTACCCAGCCGGTCTGTCTCAGCTACCCTTCTGCTTTCCAGCCCTGTTTCAAGTCTCCTGCCTCAGCCTCGCACATATACTTTGTTTTAGCCCAGACATAAATGCCTGCTCTGCTTTCTTTGCACCTCAGCTTCTGACTCCAGTTCTGGACTCAACTCCGTTTGTTGGCTTTCTGACTCCCTAATTCAGCCTATCCTCTGGATTATGCACTTGTCTTGGCCTTGGTGTCAGCCCCTGACAAAGTGCCCTGGTTCAGAACATGTCCTGACACAAATTGTGTGGTTAGTGACCCAGCTGCCATTGAAAGTCAGGCGGATTTGAATGCATACGACTTCCTTTATGGTTTAAAAAACTACGCCATCTCAAAACTTATACCAATAAGTAGTAAACAAAGTTTATTGTGACTTTCACCATTCAATTATACATAAAACAAAACAGTCATAACATACACAAATATAAATACAAGAAAATCCAGAAAATGCTCCATCAACGTAAATACGGAAACTGCAATTGAATGGATCTTCCATGTTGGGCGGCAATGAAAAAAGGGTCAGTGCCTCAAGAGTGTCTAATCTGTCAAAGGTCAATAGTGCAGTCAGACCCCATGGCAGCAATGGCAGCTGCTCTTCTGGAAATAAGGGTAATAGCCACACAGTTCTTAAGTCCTTGTAGAGAGAACAGTAATATATCATGTGCTCTAAGGTTTCAATTTCACGTGAACAAATGCACCATCCGTCCTCTAAAGCTATATGCTCTGCTCATCCCTTGGTGATGACTGATTCAAACAACTGAAACCTGATCAGAACCATCATTCTTTGGAGACGATGATCTGACACAAGATTGTTTAGAATGTATCGTCCTCAGATGCAGGGGATGCCCTGGGGTCTGTTCGAGCCACTTATTGTGAATTAGACCTATGCCCGTCCTGGCTGGTCAAGGCCAGCCAGAAGACAATAGGGCCGTTGCTGGCAGGGATTGTCAATGCCTCCCTGGGGGAGGGCAGGGTGCCGGACTGCCTTAAGGAGGCTGTGGTGCAGCCCCTGTTCAAGAAGCCATCATTGGACATTGGCGTCCTAGTCAGCTATCAGCCGGTCTCTAACCTTCCCTTTTTAGGAAAGGTAATTGAGCAGGTGGTGACTCAACAGTTGCAGGAGCATCTGGACCAGATTAACTTCCTCGATCCCTTGCAGTCAGGTTTTTGCCCTGGATATGGAATGGAGACTGCACTTGTGGCTTTAGTCAATGACCTCTCCCGTGAGTTGGACTGGGTTCATTCGACCCTGTTGATTCTATTAGATCTCTCGGCTGCATTTGATACCATGAGTTGTTGGTGACTTGGCTGCGGGACTGGGCAGGGATTGTCGGGACATTCTTGAGTGGCTCCGCTTCTTCCTGACTGGGAGAGTCCAGCGTGTGGTCCTGGGTGATTTTTCATCTTCTCCCCCGGGCCTCATGCATGGAGTCCCACAGGGTTCCATCTTGTCCCCTCTCTTGTTCAATGTGTACATGCAGCCTTTGGGGGAGGTTGTTAGGGAGTTTGGCGTACGGTGTCATCCAGCTTTATCTCTCTTTTTCATCTGACTCAGGCCCGGCAGTCTCGGTGCTTACCCAGTGCTTGGCAGCTGTGGGGGATTGGAGGTGGGCAAGCCATCTGAGGTTAAATCCTGACAAGATGGAGGTGATGGTTGTGGGGAAGGCCGAGGGAGTGGTGGCTCCCATCATTGATGGTATCCGTCCTGCCCTGGTATGTCAGGTTCGGAGTCTGGGGGATGCTCCTGGACCTGCAGCTCCGCCTGGATGCTCAGGTGGTGGCTGTGGTAAAAGGAGCATTTTGCCAATTACGTCTGGTGCGTCGGCTTTGGCCGTATGTCTCGGACTCTGACCTAGCCACGATCATCTATGCTTTTATTACCTCGAGATTGGACTACTGTAATGCACTCTATGTGGGGCTACCTTTGGTGCTGGTTTGGAGGCTGCAGCTGGTGCAGAATGTGGTGACTCGTCTCCTAATGGGGACGGGCCGACGCTTGCATATTACACCCGTGCTTCACTTTCTGCACTGGCTGCCTATAGTCTTCTGGGCCAAATTCAAGGTGTTGGTGTTTACCTTTAAAGCCCTGAACAGCCTGGGCCCTGCCTACCTGCGGGACCACCTCACCCTCCGGGTCCTTGATCAGCCCATGCAGTCAGCTGGGGGCGCCCTCCTTGAGGTCCCCCGGGTTTCTTGGGTGTCAAACCTGCAGAGGGTGTTCTCTGTGGCCTCACCACGGTTGTGGAACTCCCTCCGGTTGGAGGTCCACCTGATTACTGACCTCCCTACTTTCCGTAGACAATGTAAGACCTGATTGTTCCGCCATGCTTTTCCTGAGGGAGAAGGGGTGGGTGGGTTGGGTTAAGGTGGGGGGAATACTGTATTTTTATACTGTGTTGTAATAGTGTTTTAAATTGTATGATTGTTGTTTTAAATTGTTTTAATATGTTGTTAGCCGCCCCGAGATGCTTTTAGCAGGAGGGGGCAGCATACAAATTTTATTATATATAAATAAATAATAAAAATTAAAGTGATGGAAATCACCCATGTAGCTCCACTAATGGGCCTATGCTGATTTACAGCAGCTAAGGATCCATGATTTTATATAACCTTTTTTGTTTACAGTTGTTACTTTTTCTCTAAGCAACCTGCCATGGGAACAGAAGGATCACTTAAGTACTGCTGGGAAAGAAGAAGAGTTACTATACGTTCTTTTAAACACATTCACAGCCAGAGCCAGCTTCTTTCCTGAGCAACACTAGTGCCATTCAAAGTGAATGCAATGACACTGATGGGACTAAGGAGAATTTGGCTTTTCAAAGCATTTACTGTGGAAACTGAGATCATTTCTTACATTTGGGAGCAACAAACATGGCAACCACAGTCTCTTATGATCATTAATGACATTCTAGATGAATGTCATAAAATGCAGTTAAATGAAGCAAATATGACACTCCTCTGCCACAGACTTTGAAGAAATTAGAACTTTGTAATGGCTGCTCTTGAATCTGCCAAGAGAGAAAATTCATTTTGATATGGTCACTTTTAGTTTTTTAATAAAAACCCTAATTCAGCAATGTACCCTCCTCTTGCTCTCTGTCTGAGAGGAAACAGAGATGATGGCTGCAGTGGACATGGACCAGATCGGGCCACACAACAAATGTGCCCATGGCCATGAGACTGTCTGGCTCCACCCCCACCATAACAGGAAGCCATGGTGGCCAAAGACAGCCAGCCATGGCAGACCTGACATGGGCTGTGTCTGCCGGGCCACAGTAGATATAATAGCCCACTATGACTCGCTTTGACCCAGTCAGGCAGACCTTAGCTCAAGGTGTGACCTAGACATAATCTGGAGGTGAGAGCCTGGGCTAGCCACTGACACAATTTGGGGCAATCCCAAGTCAACGTCTGGCTCCACCCAAACGTGCCGTGCAGGTGAGATCCAATGCGAAGTGGGTCAAAGAGGGCCACAGCGGCCTGCTGTCACATCTGTTTTCTCTCTCTCTCTCTCTCAATTGTCTTTTCTTCTTAATACTATATTTTATACCTTTTTGGTGTGTTTTATTGGTGGGTGGCCTTACTGATGATTCCCCAAACATCTCATTGTTAGATTAATCTCATCATTAGTTTTTCTCAAATATTTTTTTTAATTTTTTTTCTTTCTTTCTAAAACAGCTCAAAAATGCTTACCCTTGCTATTTAAAGGTCTTTTTTTACACGGACAGCGCAACAGCACGACAGGTGGGCGAGCACACCCAGCAAACACCCGGTGGCGCCGAGCAGGGAGACATTTACATGGACAGCAATGCAGGGGGATGTAGGAAGGAAAGGGGAGGGGCCCGCAAACACCCATCAGGCAAACACCCATCCCGGGGAACACCCGGTAAACACCCATGCAAGTACACGGATGGCTTCCTCTTCCGATGCCCTTGCCTTGCTGGCCCCAGATTTAAGTACTTGGTAGGGTTCCTCATGAGGGAGGGGATTACGGATGGGAGTGTGGGTGGTGATACCCAAAGACGACTCTGCCCTAGCAATTCAGAACAGTCTAGAGCGGTGGCAAGTTTCTGCTGGGTGGTTGCCCAGATTAGACAGCCCTACTTGAACCCTGTCTAGCCACCTTGTTTATAGTGTGAGCTGGTAAGAGGTATGAGTCTATATATGGGAATGACCGCGGAAGTGATCAAATGTGTACGATAGTGCTTCCTTGTTTATTATTGTCTGTTTTGGCTTCGGCTAAATAACAATTTTACTTTACCCTACTTGGGCAGATATTCGGACTAGGTGCTCAATCCTGGCACTTCCCCAGAGAGTGGTGTAAGTGGAGGGATGGGGGCTTGAGATGTTTGAAGGGTCCGCTTAGTAGCGGACTGTTGGTTTATGTATGAATATTTTATCCTTTTTGTAAATAAGTGCTATATGCCGTTTATTACTGGTTTATTTTTTGTATTTGTTATGGCTTCGGCTAAACAATAAACGTCTAAACTTATATATACATGGATGACTGGGACCGGCGGGGAAGCCCTGCCCGGCACAGCGACAGCACAACATGGCCGACTGAGGGCAAACGAAGCCGCGCAATGTGGCCATGCCCACCAGCCACCAGGACCCGCGTGGGCAGGGTTGGAGGGAGATGGGATGACAACTGCTACAAAGGAGCCAGCTCCACACAGCCCCGGCACAGAGCCCAGACCACCCGGCACCAGCCCCCCCTCCCCAACACACAGCAGAGCCGCACACACACAGCAGGCAGCAGAAGCACACAGGGATGGGCACACAGCCCAAGGGGCAAAGAAAGGGGGGGAAGGCACCCACACCACATAGGCAACACCCCCACACACCCCGCAGAGGCACCCACACAACAGGAGAGGTCACAGCAAAGCACAACACGGACACACCAGGAAAGGAACACAAAAACCTTTATTAACATGGGGAACCAGCAACAGGGCAACAACAACAGGGCAGGGAGGGCGACGGGGCAACAGAAGGGGGGGAACAGTGCCAGCAGAGGCAGGCCCAGGACAGAACCCCGCTCAGTACAGCCAGCGACCCTGCGCCCAGCACCAGCGCTCGGCCTGCGCATGGTCCAGCCAGTGCAGCCGCTCCAGGATGAGCAGGAGGAGCTCCAGCAACTCTCCCTGCTCCCGGGTCCACTCTGCAATCATGGCTTGCACTGAAGGGGACAGAGGGAGTGGAGACAGCCATCAGAGCTGACCCAGCAGCCAATGAACAGAACCCCCCACGAAGGGACACAGGCACAGGGCCCAGCAAACAGGCAGCACACTCACGGATGCCATTGAACAGCCGCCCTGCCGCCCGCATGTCCCATGCCATCCGCTCCAGCTACAGGACCATCCCGCCCAGGTGCAGGATCACCAGCAGCACAACTACAGTAGCTGCAGGAGAGAAGGGACAGGGCAATGGAGAAAGCATGCACCAATGGGCCCTGGGAGGGCTGGGGTCAGCAACAGCACCAGGAGCACACCCCACATGCGGGCAGCCACCCCTGCCGAGGAGCACCCCAGCCCCTGCATGAAGGGGGATAGGTTGGGCAACCCCTACTCACTCTCAGCCGCCCAGTGCCCATGCTGCCGCCCATCCATTGCCGCCACCACAAACGGTCCGCACCAAGAGGGACAACAGTAGAGGGGAGGGGAGGGGAGGGGGAAGGGCCACACCAACACACAGGCGAGGCCAGGGGGTGCCTGGGTGACCACCCACTGTCAATACCATCCCTCAAGAGACCCCAGGCAGCAGCACCCAGCAGGGAAGCAGCCAGGGAACCACACACCTCACAGACGGCGCCCACCCCACAGACCCGGAGTCTCCCAGTAAACACCAAGCACACACCCCACACACAACCACACAGATGGGGGAAGAAGGGCCACCAAAGGAGAAGGGGCAACCAGACACCACAGCAGCAACAGAGGCAAGGCAGGACAGAACATAGCATAACATATCTTTATGGGAGCCGGGGGAAAGCGATCCCCCAAGCACAGAGAGGCAGAGCAGGGGGGTGCTGGGGCACCCGCGGCCGGGCATGAGAGGCACAACAAGAGGGCACAGGAGTACCCACGCAGGGTGGGTGAGGGCACCTGGGCAGCCCCAGCAGGAAGGGGCAGCATTCACACAGAGGGGGCAATGGGGTTTAGGGACTCCAGCCAGCAGCCAGCAGCGAAGCAGACAGTATTTCACAGCCCACTTGGAGGCATGGGGGTGGGGGGGACCTATGCACCGTCCTGGGCACCAGGGTGGCAGCAACCGGGTGGTGGTGAGGGGCTGCTCATGAATGGTCCAGTAAGCACTCCAGGGGCGGCGACCCCAGTGCCAGACCCTCCCAGGTGAACATATCCCTTTGCAAGCCTCGGGTGCACAGATGAGCATCCACCAGGTAGCGTGGAAGGAGCGGATCTGCACCTGCAGCTGCTGCCCATACAGCTGGAAGGTCCCTCACCGACTGAAGGGTGGTGAACTCCACAGCGGTGGGGTCCCCAGTCTGGAGCGGGCCACCAACCTCAGGGGACAGCAAGCCCAGGTCCCACAGAATGGCCCCCGCATCCAAGGGTGTGTGCGGGATATCGCATGCCTGCAGCAGGCTGCCAATGTACAGGGTAGCAACGGGGGGGGGGGCAGACAGCACGGCGAGGCTGTACCCGGGTAGCTCTGTCAGCAGTCAAGCTGCCGTTACCTCCACAGTGGTCCACAGCACCACAACGGTGGGCAGGTGCCCCCAAGGAGGCTGGCACAGGGGGGCAAAGGCAAGCTCGAGGGAATGGGCCCAGCACGCCGGGGCCCTGACCTGGTGACCCATCATCCATATGTACCGCGACAGGAGCCGGAAGCCATCCCCCGCCAACAGGGGGTCACCCACCAACAGTTGCACATCGGGGCTCAGCCAGAGGGCCCCCAACAGCATGTCTGCACAGGGAGACCACCCCTCCCCAACATCCCCAGCTGGGGCCCCCGCAGAATGGCCAGCCATGGCAGCAGTGGGGTTCGCTCCAGGAAAGCAACAGGCAGGAGACGGAGGGATGCCACAACTGGGACGAGCACACACCGAGCGGATACCCTCGCCCACAGACGGTCTTGCATGCCAGAGATAGGCAGGCCTGCTGTGGACAGGGCACCGCAACCTATGCACAAGACAGCAGAGATGCTGCACAGCTGCCTAGATAAGAAAGGGGGTCATGTCCGGGCACTGCACCAGGGCGTGGAGCCAAACCAGGCACTGCATCCACAGCAGGCACTGCGGGCACTGTTGCAAAGGCGGACCCAGGCTGGGGGGATGGCAGTGTGGTTGCGGAGGCAGGGGTACCCTGGGGTGCATGCGGTCCCATCCCCCCGGTGGGCATGTGGCGGGCCTGCTTGCGGGGATGCTCAGCCAGACCCGGCACCTGCTTGCCACCCCAGCACACCCCCTGCACAGCACCAACCGCTGCCCTGTCCCCACTGGCCTACACACAGTACATAAGGGACAAGCTGCGGCCGTTTGGGCATGGGGTGGAGAGGCTGTAGCATGGGACTATGCAGCAGACAGAGAACGGCGATCCCAGGCTGGGTGCACACGGAGGAGCTCCTGCGATACCAGGGGAGAGTGGGCTGTGGGCACAGGCCAGACAGCAGAGCACACCGCGCTCACGGCACATGCCATCAGAGTGTGGCCGGGAGTGGGAAGCAGCAGAACCAGGCTGCCAGGGGACGAGGACCCACCGCCCAGGACCGTGCTGCTGCACCTCCTGGGTGCGGACCTCATGCTGCTATGCATGCTGCTCCGGCAGGTTACCCTGCTCTGCCTGCAGAGTCAGCGGTCTGTCCTCCTGGGGGCATGGTGGCAGAGGGCAGCAAACCTCAGGAGGGCAGCACTCGCATGATGGGCTGGGCCAGTGCCCCCGTTGCTCTGGGCCGGGCCAGTGCCCCCGTACCAACGTGCCCAGGGAGGGGTGACCCCATGCAGCTTTGAGGGGAACAGGGATGGCATTTGCCACCGCATTGCTGCCCGGGCAGCCGACCGCTGGCCAGTGCTGGACTCACACCCATGTCTGTAGGCCTGGGAACCCCTTTCAAACTGCTGGGCCCTACCTGTTACCTGCATCTGGTCCTCCATTCCCTGTGTGGCCTACTGGGTCCAGGGAATGGGTCCCGTGGGTTGCCCGGTGGCGAGCGCCCTCCCCTCACTGTTGGCCGTGGGTTGTGCTGGCCCCACACATGCCCGCCGGCCAACACAAGCCGGTTCACGTGAGAAGGTCCTGTGCACACCTGTTCATGCCACCTCAACTGCATGAGGCATCGCTGGTCTAGCCTCCGGCCCCGTCAGCTGGGCGGGGAGTGCACAGAGCTGCCAAACTGCCGGTGCCCTCCTGCATGCCACACAACACACACACACCCCATGTCCCTGGACAGAGGAAGTGACTGCAAGGTATAGGTACAACACCTTTATTGGAGGGGACATGTACAATGGAAGGGGGCGGGGGTCAACATCTGAGGCAGCCTCTCCCCCTCTTGGCCACACCACCGCAGCTCGTTGGTTGGCATGCCCTGGCTTCAGCTGACTGCAGGGCTCTCCGGGCTGATGGTCCAGCCTTTCTGTCAACCACTGACCACTCCACACCAGCCTCCGTTGTTGGTCCCTGTTTGGAGGAGCAAGAATGGGTCAAGGGATCACCGTGTGCACTCACCTCTGTCCCTTGTCAGTGCACTGCCACTTGGGTGTCCCATAGGGGTCCGGGGAGCCCCATACGAGCATGGCATGTGCCATAGGGCACTCCCTGATGGTGCCCCCCCAGGGATGGGCCGTCCATGGTATCATGGCACCTGCCCAGTCACGTACTGCGGCACCGTGCAGGTACACATGTCCCTGGCAATGGCTGTTGCTCCCCATCCTGTGTACCACATGTGCTCAGCATGGATTCCACAATGTGTTCCCTACCGGGGTCCCGCCTTGCGCAGTTCCCTGGATTCCCATTGGGGCTCCCCTTGGTGTTGCACCCCACAACCCCCGGGGGTCTGGGGTGCTACGACCTTACCTGTAGGGGTGGAGTGGCCACCATGGGTGGTTGATCAACCTGGGGTGCACGGTCTTGGTGTGGGGGCATCACCTCCCGGTGGAGGGGTTGGGGTGGCAGCGGGGGTGGGACCACGGGGGGTGCAACCTGGACGGGCGGCCCCGCAAGCGGGTCTGGCCTCCCCATGTGGGGGAGGGGGACCCCGGGGACCAGGCCCAGATAGGGTTGCTGCTGGGGGAACGAGAAAACTCCAGTAGGGATTGCAATTCATCTTACTTTATCATCTCCAAAGTGCCTCTATGCTGACAAAATTGGCTAGCAATGCAAGTTAAGTTCTCCTTCTCTCCCAGAGAAATGTGCAAACAGCTTTGCTTTCTCAAACATGGCCTTCCTTTCACCTGGTGAGAACTATTAGTTCAGAAATATTGTTGAGACTTTTCTTTGCTTGCAATAAATAACCCTTGCTATAGGGATGCACTGAATATTAAAACAAAAACAAAAACCACACACCATGCAGAGGTTCCGAGTGTTGAGACTGAGTTTTTGGCCACCACTTGGAATTGTTACCGAGGACTTGGAAATTGGAACTTGGAACTACAGAACTTGGAAAATCTAGGAACTCTGAACCTTGAAACTCGGAATCACTAGCCTTAGCGCTCCAGCTGAAGCAGGCTTTGTTGTTTTCCATCCTGGTCTAATCATGGTTCAGAACAGTGCATCCACCCCTTCCTCTCCTCTCCTCCCCTCCCCTCCTACAGTATAAACGGGGGACCAATTTATTTCTCTTTGTGGTGAAATATCATCATTACCAACCAGCAAGCTTGCACCCCCCTCCCATATGCTCTGTGCAAGTTCTGTAGTGGGAGGGTGGATGTTACTGCTGCTCAGTGCGCATGGCCCCTCTTTGCCCTGCCAGCAGGCAGATCCACAAGCCCACCCCCTCCAAAACACACCATATAACCAGAATGTTTGCCTCCCCTTTCCCATGCCCCTATGCAAGCTCTGTGGTGGTACTGGTGCCCCAGAGCACACGGTCCCTCCTTGCCCTGCCAGCAGGCAGATCCTCAAGCCCCCCCAAACACACCATATATAATGCCCAAGCACCCACTTTAAAATATAAAAAGCAGGGTGTAGTAAGCCCCAGCATTGCCACTATGGCTAGTCCCTCCCCCCCCCTTTAAAATTTTATGACAAAAATGAGTAGTAATACTTCCATAGAAAAGTAGTGTAGCACACAGCCAGGCTGAGTTCACCAGACTCACAAAAGAGGGTGAATAATGCCCAAATGACCACTTTTAGTTTGCCCCTGGCAGTCAATCAAAAACTGTCCTGTGCTTGTCCCCACCACACCTGTCCCCTCCCATTACCCCTGTGTCTACCAAATAAGGCAGTTTTATTTCCCATCTTAGTGAAGGTAAGGACAGGGGTGGGTCACTCAGGTCCCAAGACCTCCCAATGTCTGACCAAATGTACAGCCACAGAACTGCAGAGAAACACTCAGTCGAGCAGAACTGAACACATCAAGTACTGGACCTATTCCTCGGAACCTTGGAATTCAGAGGTTCTGAAGCTAGTGTTGTGATCCTCGGTACATTCTAAATCAATTTGAAGACCGAGTTGCAGCACTACCTTGTTATTCTACTTGACCTTTACTTCATCTTCCTGTACATTCTCTACAAACATTGATCTCATTCTCAACAACTCTCTCTCTTTCTCTCTTGCTCTCAATCAGGGACCTGTGTTCACTGCATTTCCTCTACTGGAGGCAATGAGGAAAACAGTGAATATTTGTCCCTGCCCTTAATCCTTTTTGATTTCTAGTAAAATGATTATTTTATGTGCTTTTATAAGAAAGCACTGGAACTCAGGACCCAAGAAACACTGGTATTCTAAAGGAGGAGTGAGGTACTGTGGTTTTAAACCAACCAATTTTCATTTATCCCAGAGCAGATGAAAGACAAGGTATGTGGCATCATCAGGGTGGGTTCAAGTGCCCGACAAGCCTGCAAGATAGAAAAGAAAATTGGGATGTGAAAACTGACATAGACCTTTTTACACAGATGGGGGTAGGGGGTGGGGGTGTTTTGGCGCGGCTGGTGTAGGTGGGTGTGTGCCCGTTTACATGGACGCAAACCCACCTTCACCGACCAACACCCACAGAGCATCCTCCGTTCTGTCGCAGGGCTCCGTGGGTGGAGGTGAGTGTGCAGCGGGTGTTGGTGGGTGTGCAGCGGGAGCACGCACGCATGCACAAACACCCACCGCCCATGGTGCTTACACGGGCGCACACTCACCACACACCCATCCCCCCACCCACCGGCGGCCATATACATGGACTGCCCCCCCGCCGTACACCCACCTGAACACCAAGCAGCGCCGGGGGGAGGGCGGGAGGGCGTCCGTGTAAAACTGGCCATAGAAAAGAATTCTGAGGAGTCAAAAGAACAAGAACAATTTTGTGAGGTGAACCTGTGTATTTGTGTGTGTGTGTTAAATTTTTACTATGATTAATGTAATTATTATTTTGAATGTTTATGTTTGGAAGTATGTTTAAAATAAAAAGCATATATTTTTCTTTACCCCCATAATTGCCTACTTTTAGATTGTTATTTTATTTTTAAAAGTGATTTGTTACTCTAATTGTGCTTTGATGATCATTGAGAATGGCTGGGAGCTCTCAGTTATGCTCAACTGGAAAATAGCATCAGTTTGCAATATCATTTTGATAAATATCATGTAAAGAGCATTAGTCCAAAAGTCCTGTAGGGCCTACAGATGATATGTGCCGCATATTGCTGAATGTGGTAAACAGAAACAAAATGACTACTAACTCTTAGAACAGGTTCTTACATAGCAGAGGTAGAGACAGAGTAGTTCAGGTGATAATTTTATTGACCTAACTTTTGTTCATGAGAATATGAAAGCTTTGGGTGACACAGGACCTTTCCTCAGGCATATAGAAGTTCGATTTAGTTCCCACTTGTTCCATACCTAAGGAAGGGCCCTATGCGGCCCAAACGTTTGCATACTCTCAACAACAAAAGCTGGTCCAGTAAAAGTTATCATCTAAATTACTTTGTCTCCATCCATTTGGAACCAACATGGAAACCGCCCTCTCTCTATGGCCACTTTTACACAGACACCACCCACCTACAAAAACCCAGAAACACCCATCGGATGGGTGGGAGAGCGTCTGTGTAAATGTCCATGAGTGGGTGGGGGCGCGTGCACGACTCACCCGCCAACACCTGCCAACACCCACAGAGCAGCCAGAGCCCTCCGTGGGTGGAGATGGGTGGAGGTGGGTGTTCAACACCCGAGCGTCCGTGTAAAAGCCAAAACACCCCCACTCATGTGGAACGGACCGGTGGAGCCGCACTGCGCTGGTGCCATGGGGCATGCGTCACTATGCAGACACGCCCACAGCGTGGGGGGACGCCAGACGTCTGGCCTGAAAAAGCCTGTAAAGGAAGGAGGAACAATGGCACATGCGCACGGGCTCCCACGATGGCAACCAGGAAGGCCCACGAGAAGGCAACGTCGCCCCACGCGGGGGAAGGGACCAGGTGAGCACGGGGACCCTGGGGAACCCGGGGGGGGGGGAGGAGAAGCCCTGGCAAAGCAGTGCAGGGGGGGATGCACCCCAGGTGGAAGGCACAAGGGGGGGGCAACGGACCACTGGCAGCGGGGGCCGTGGGGGGGAATGGGTGGGGAAACGAGCCAGGAAGTAACATGGCACACGTGTCCCAGCACAGGGCAGAGGGGCCGCACCAACAGCCCCCATGGGGAACGACCCCCAGTCCAGCACCTCCTAAGGGCACAGCCCAAGGAGCAACAGTGAGAGCAAGATGAGCACGAGGGAACCCACCCCACCCCACCCCCGGGAGGGGAGGGCCGTGCCCCGGGCCTGGACACCCGGGCCAGGAAACACAGGGCAGGGGGCAGCAGCATAACCCAGTTCCCCGTCCCTGCAGCACAGCTCCCAGACAACGGAGCACCGCACCACTGGGACGACGACTGAGGAGGGCCTCCCAGACAGCCAGGTGAGCAAAAGGGAACCCCAGGGGGGAGAGGGGGACAGGCCCCACAGGTGGGCGGGGGAGCAGCAGGACACGGAGTAACCCTATTGCACTACCCCCAACAGGACATGACCACCACCACGGCTACCACATGCATGGGGCGGGCCCCATGCCACCAAGTCGGTCGGCCCCCCACACGCGGGTCCCAAAAAGGGGAGCCCTGGTCAAGGCAGGAGGTTAGGGACTTTATACACGTGTGGGGGTCCGAAAGGGTCCAGTATAACCTGGTGCAAAGCTGCAAGACCAGACAGGTCTATGAAGCCATCGCCCAGGAGATGCAGCAACAGGGGTACAATAGGGATGTAACCCAATGCATGCAGTAGGTGAAGGACTTGATTCCAGATATAAACATATTAGGGACAATAATCTCAAGTCCATCCAGGCCATGCGCACAGCCGAGTTCCAGGAGGATCTGGACAAGTTCCTCTGCATGGACGAGGACATCGTGGCCTCCCACACACACAGCAGTGCCTTCACCAGGGGCAGATGCAGGGCCACCACCCAGCCCCCCCGACAGACCCCAAAGGGTGGGGGGGCAGATGCCCCTGGCAAGGGTAGCCAGGAAGCGGGAGGGGACAGCCCCGTCCCACAGGGGGAGGAGGCGCCCCGGGGATCCGACCCACCGCACACTGCGCACACCCCCAAGACCCACAGGCTAACCGACCACAGGGACAGGGGGTGTGCGCAGAGCCAGCAGAGACCCGGGGCAGCCCCCAGGAAGTGGAGGAACAGGATCCAAGTACTATCACCCCAGCGGGGCAGTGGGCGGTGGGGGAACGGCCCAGACGGAGGTGCTGCTGCCAGGGCCGGGGGCCGGCAAACACTCATGGTAATCCATTCCATTGCAGCACAAGGCAGCCTGGAGATGCACGAGGCAGAGGTCGCAGAGGAGGAGGAGGACGAGGGGGGCCCCGGTAGCTCCCCCACCACCATGTGGGTGAGCCTTCATGGCTGGGCATACGGGCCATGGGGCCACGGGGGTGTGTGTGTGGGAGGGCGGTGGTACAGGGGGTGCAGGCACCCGGGGGCCCGCAAACAGCAACCGGCAGAGCCCACCAGGGACTGGGCAGAGGGGAGCAGGCGGGAGGGGCTGGAGGGTCCGCAGTGGACCCTACAGCACACCCAACCGTCATGGGCCCCTCCCACGGCGATTGGCAGCCTGGGGGCATGCCACGACAGGGCAAGGCAGGGAGACCCCACAGGGAGGGGCCAAGGGGAGCAGTTGCACTTTGGGGGCCACCCCACTAGGCACCCTGGGGTCCAGCACTGGCGGGCTGAGGGGCACACAGGCCGGACGCCCTAATGATGTGTCCAAACTCCCGTTCACAGACCAGGTGCCCGCTCGCATGAGGGGAGCAACTGCTGGCAGCATGGACTGGAACCGGGAGATGCGGGCCAGGAACCGGTGCTGGAGGAAGGACCTCGGCAGGGAGCTGCGGGCAGACTCACAACGGTTAGCTGAGGTGCACTCCTGCGAGCTCGCGCTCACCAGGGAGCTCCTCAGAGGGGAGGGGAAAAGGGACCGGGAGATCCTGGCTCCATGATGGTCCAGTCCTGCACCGAGCACCTCTGGGACAGGTGCCAGGCTGCCGCTCTGGCACTCTCCAATGCGATCAGCAGCGCGCCTGTGACAGGCTGGAGGGTCAGGCCGCACGGCTCATGGACCTCATGGGGGAGGCCCTGCGGCATGACCCCCAGTGCGACAGGACATGACATGCCGTGGAAGGAGGGCGGGCAGTCGACCAACACCATGGCGGTTTCCCACTGGTGACTAGGAGAAGGGAGAGGTGTACACTACAGTATAATGAATTATTCTGTTCAGCCTGTGATAGTAGGTTAGAATCAAATAAGGTTTTTGTCTGTGTTTCATGTATTATATAGAAAGGGTGAAGGTCAAGGACATGGGATTGCAGATAGTTGCATAGGTGTCCCAGCTTGGCATATAGTGTGACAGCTACTGTGTGGATATGAAATAATACATGGATCCTGATGCTCAGCATGTAGCTTATTGAAACAATCTCTTATTTAAATTTTTTCTTTTATTGTTTATTGTCTGACTTTTAAAAATAAATCTATCTGCTCTTCTACCATCTCACTGCATGCTGAGCAGTTGCTTCTACTGTTCACCGAGAACAGCAATCCGTATCGCCAGTAAAGGAAGGGAGGTACAGAGGAAGCCATCAAATAAGATGGTCTTGATACTTACCAGTGCCCTCATAATGGCTTCTAGTCAGCTTGCATGATGTTCTTGGGAAACCTAATTTGGAGATATGCTGAGCTGAATAATAATGATATCAAAAAAATTATAGGCAAATAATGGCAACAATGCAGAAGATTATATCATATAAAAAAAGGACTGGAGAATAGGTCCATAAATGGCTTCTAGTCAAGATGGTCAGGGAATGAGACTTCTGACTGTCAGGGGCTGGAAGTGAATAGCAGGGAATGGATCACTGACTCCATTATGACCCATTGTGCACTCTTCTGAAGCAACTGAAGATGGCCACTGTCGGAGACAGGATGCTGGGTTGCATGAAACATTGGTCTGACCCAGTGTGGCACATCTTATGTTCTCTACATTATGTGCCATCCTCTTTAAAAAGGTAAAAAAAAACTTCTGACCCTTGGTCCCAAGCTATTGGATCCAGAAAAACACCTCGGCAATGACTGCTATATTGTGAGACAGTCCCTGGAGGAAATGTTATGCCTGCCTGCACTGGCACTGTGCCAGTGGACACCAGCTAAGTGGAAACTCTCTTGGGATTATCAAGAATTCTCACATCAAGTCTATTCCAGAATGAAATCAGACCAACTCTGCTACACTAGGAGCACTGGATCTAGTACAGATATGTCAGATGTTCCAAAGGATGGTTAGGAGGTCCAAGTAGCTCATAGTCTGGTGGCCATTTCCAGAGTGACTCCTTAGAGACTCCTTGATCTCACTGGAGTCCCACTGAAGGCACTTTGTTCTCTGGAAGCACTATGCCATGTCATTGAGCGACCATCTTATTGGCAATCTGCTGGGATTCCTGTAGCTTTGTCCCTAACCCTCCTGCACTCTCTGATTCCCCTACAGCTTGATGAACACCTTTGGTTCAGCATCTCTCTCAGGGGGCAGCTTACTGGCATTCTGACCGCTGGTATGCCTGCTCCTTGACTTTGCAACAGTTTTCCAAATGCAGCTGATGTGACTAGCAAATGCCAGTGGCCAACTACTGAAAACCACATGGAATAGGAATATAGCTTTGGAAACATGGAGCATCCTTTTTAAATCTGGAAGGAGCATTCAGGGACATTTCAAAGCCACTGCTAGGGATGTGCAAACAGAACGAGGTTTGGATGTTCGGCCGTTCGATCCGAAAACTTAGTTCGGGTTCATGGGTTCGGTCCCATGGAGTTCAGATGCTCCCGAATGTTCAGAAAGGTCCGCCACAGCAGAGCTTGGGGCACTCCAGGGGTGCCCGTGGGGGCATGGCAGGCCGTCGGAGACACAGCAGCAGCAGCAGCAGCAGCAGCAGCAGAGACCGGGGTGGCTGGCCTGGTGGCTGGCCTGGCACCCCTACTTGGCTGGGCATTGCAGGCTGCCAGGCATCGGTGGAGCAGCGGCAGATATTGAATTGCCCAGTAGAAGAACCTATGGCACAGCAGAGGTAGCAGCAGCAGACATTGGATTGCCTGGTAGCAGAACCCATGGGACAGCAGAGGCAGCAGCGGTAGCAGCAGACATTGGATTGTCAGGACACAGAACCCATGGCACAGCAGAGGCAGCAGAAGCGGACATTGGATTGCCGGGGCACAGAACCCATGGCACAGCAGAGGCAGCAGAAGCGGACATTGGATTGCCGGGGCACAGAACCCATGGCACAGCAGAGGCAGCAGAAGTCGACATTGGATTGCCGAGGCACAGAACCCATGGCACAGCAGAGGCAGCA
>QEPC01004766.1:203843-218072 GCA_003113815.1 Sphenodon punctatus
CTGTAATGTAGGCCCCAGAACCCTGATGGTGGGTCCTGGGGCTGGAGTGGCTGCTTCTTGATGTGGTGGAATGACAGCTCCCCATGAGCAGAATGACAGCCCCAGAACCCTGACAGTGGGTCCTGGGGCTTGAGTGGCTGGCTGTTTCTTGATGCAGTGGAATGACAGCTCCCCGTGAGCGGAATGACGGTCCGAGAACCCTGACAGTGGGTCCTGGGACTAGAGTGGCAGCTTCTGGATGAAGTGGAACAACAGACCTCCCTGCCTGTAACATAGACTCCAGAACCCTGATGGTGGATCCTGGGGCTGGAGTGGCTGGTTGTTTCTTGATGTGGTAGAATGACAGCTCCCCGTGAACGGAATGACGGCCCCAGAACCCTGACGGTGGGTCCTGGGACTAGAGTGGCAGTTTCTGGATGAAGTGGAACGACAGACCTCCCTGCCTGTAATGTAGGCCCCAGAACCCTGATGGTGGGTCCTGGGGCTGGAATCGCTGCTTCTTGATGCCAGGTATAACACCTAAATCTATCTAATCTAATCTAAATAAATGAAACTATGGAGGTAAATGTGTGGAAATGGGTGAAATAGGAGGAGGAGGGCAATTGATTGGGAGGAACACAAACTGTTGGGAGAGTTCTGAAAACGCCTGCTGACAGGATCAGTGGCTATCTCAGAATGATACGGAAGTGGCAGAGGGCAATTACTTTTGTTACTTGCTGCGTCTGCCTTACCACAAGCCCCATTGGCTCTGTGCAGACTAGCCCGTGACCAATCACAGACTGCCAAGCCAGTGGTCTGAGGAAAAGAGGGATGGTGATTGGGCAGGCTGGCTGCTATTCCAAGCCTCTCCACCCCTCCTAAGATGACCCACCCCCGGGCCTACCAGCCACGTTTTCCCCGCCCGAACGCGCCCAAATGCACGCAAACGCGGCCAAAGTGTTCAGGGGTTTTGATGTTTGGTTCGGACATTCGGTTTGGCCGTCCGAACTGGCTGAGTTTGGGCCAAACCCCGAATGTCTGAACTGCGTTTGCACATCCCTAGCCACTACTGAGAACAGAAGAGTGGCTCTGCAATGCTCCTTCACAAATGTACATATCTTTAAAGTCCTTGGGCTGACTACAGACTGGAAACTGAATGGTGCGCGTATTTATTTATTTATTTATTTCATAATTGAATATTCCGCCCCCTCCTGCCAACGGCAGCTCAGAGACGCTTTCAAATAATATTATTAAAATAATAAAATACAATATAAAATCATCACAGTATAAAACATCAACGGATGGAGCTAAAATAGATTACTTATCTACTAGGGGTGGGACTACCGGATGATGCGGTATCCAATACTGCCGGGTTTTGGGTGTACCGGCAGTATCGGATTACCCTGGTAATCGGGGGAATCTACCGGATTCCCCCTGTGCCGGATTTTTTCACATTGGGGCCATTAAAATGAATGGCCGCAATGTAAAAAAAAACACAGAAAAAAAAGCAAACACTTTCCTTCCCCCGTCCAGGCTGTGTGGATGGAAGGGGGGACACCCCCCCACCCCCTGCCCAGCCTGGATTTTTTAAAAAAATTTTTTTCCCTAAGTCCCTGGGCTCCGGACCGCCGCCAGCGACCCAGAGCCTGCACCAGCAGGTAAGTGTACCGGTACTGTTGATCCCTGGGGTGGGGGGTGGGTTAACACACACACCCGCCCCAGGGAGCACCCTACCTCGCCCACCCAGGGATCACCCTACCTTGCCTTCAGCTCCGGGCGGTGGCGGTGGCGGCGGCGGTCCGGCGGCCGGCTTCAGCTCTGCTGTGGCTGCCGGCTTCAGCATGCTAGTGACGCGTACTAGGCCTTCCGGGGAACTTCCGGGTTGAAATCCAGGTTGAAATCAATGGGAAAAAACCGGTACCGGTATACCGGTATAAATCCGGTATGCCGGTATTTTGAAATCCGGGAACCGATAAATCCGGTACCCGGTATTTGCCCGGACGTCCCATCCCTATTATCTACATATACCATTGACTTATGTGTCAGAAAATATGTGTTTTGGTGACTCTACACTTTTTGGTAACAGGACACGTGTTGGCAAATACACTTAGTAGAAAATGGAAGTTCTGAATAAAAAATGAGTGGGTATAACTTTTTAAAATAAATAAATAAATAAATTAACCCTTGCATGGCCGGCTCATCCTGCTACAAGGTACATACGAATGAGCCTTCCTTAAAAGATATTAGTTACTTTAGTAACCTTAAAGGAGAGAGATTATAGAATTATTATAATTCTAATTTAAGGAGAGAGATTATAGAATTATAATCCCTAATTCTATCACAAATTGTCTTTCTGTAGGTAATTCTGCAGCTGCACTACTCCTACTAATGCATAACTAATTGTTTACAGCAGTGCTCAGAATGGTTCCATTGCATTTCAGTGGTTTCATTGCTTGAGTTGGTGAAGTTCTCTGAGGACTGGAGTCAATGTACTAAGCATTTCCCATAAGGAGAAGAAGGCACCACTATCCCCACCATGAAGACTTTGCAAATCAAATCTCTTGGCCCTACAACTGGATCCATGTGGATGGAGTCATACTCCTTCAAGTTTAGGGGTCCGCTCACATGGAAGCAGTTACATGTTCAGAGGCTAAAAAAGAGCATATACTCCAAAAGTGAGTTCCTGGAGCATGAGACATAGAGATCTGCATTATGCCAGTCCTACTTGGAATTCCATTCTTTCCAAATGATAAGGTCACTGAAATTTTCTGAATATTTTTGTAGATTATCCTCCGTCTGTTAAGGGATTCACAGAGTGCCATGTTTCTTATGCAAGCTGGGACTACAGATAATTCCGAACTGTACCATTGATAGCATGCTGGGGAAATATTAACTAAAAGTAAAAGCCTTTCAGATGAAAGCCATAAAATGCCACTAGTAATTATGTTTCTCCACAGTTAATGATTCACTTTTGTTTATTTAACTTTTTTAAATACTTCTCATTTCGGTCTGTCACTGGATGAAAACCTATAAAAGGATCCACAAAGTAGATTCTATTCTCTCTCCTGGTCTATATGTATATCTGTTCAAAGGCTGATGAAATGGGAGGAGCTGATTAGGAAACATACTTGAAGGAACCTTATTCATTTGGAGGATCTTGTCTCAGCAGGGAGTACACTATGTTGGTTCATCTCTGGCTTTGCAGCTTGACTGCTGCTGTCGCTGTACCACAGGATGTCCAAACTTTTTTGGATCAGTTTAACTTACAAGCAGAAGATTTATCTTATGAGAATTCCCTTGCTTCATGGGATTATAACACCAACGTCAGTGACGAGAATGCTAGAAAGATGGTGGGTACCTCATCACTCCTTATGAACCTTTGCTATTAACTCAAGAATTCAATAACTATAAATATTTTAGTAACATTTTAAAAATATATAAAATATCATTTATAAAATATAAAAATAGATATTAAAATTGGAATGTTAGTTGGAATGGCTAATGTCATAAGGAGCTATCCTCATCTGTAGGGATGAGTTTGGGTGAAAACAGACGTAATGCTAACTCCACTTTAACACCACTTTAGCTGTATTGGTGCCCAATAAGCTCTGCAACATGCATATGAAATGTGAATGTGGTGTTAAAGTTGAGTTAGCATCATGTCTGTGTTCACCCTTTAATTGTGGATCCTTGTTGAATAGTTATAATCTGATGCTAAGTAGAAAATAAGCTGGTGGCTTAAATTCATTTCAATATGGACTGTTGTCTAAGGTGCTAGTAGCAGTCTCATAATACACTAGTGCCATTAGGAATGAGAAGTGCCCTAGGTACATTGGTTACAAAAACATTTGGAGAGATGGAGTTGCTGTTGCAGATTTCTAAGGTCAAAGAGAAGCTAATACATGATGACTAGAAGGATAGTGACAGCTTATGCTTTTACTGTTTCACAATAAATTATTCCTCTGCCTCTGTTTCTAACTCTCCAGCCTCCTCTAGGGATGTTATCAGATGTATTGCTAAATCCATGGAAAGCTATTGTGCACAGTAATTGTTGAGACCATTTAGGGACTGTGGCTGGTTTTACAGATGTTGATGCCATTGCATGTTTTTGCAGCTACCCAGTGGTCCTCATTGTCCCCTCCCACCAGCTGTTGGTCAAAAGCTGTCCTTATGCAAGGGATCCCTAGAGTTTCTCAGGCTACCAAAAATTGGAAGTGGGGAAGAGAGCGTGTCTAGATATAACAGTGGCTTTTAACTTACTGGAAAACCCCTTATTGTTGTTTCTAGGGATGTGCGAACGTGGTTCGGAAGTTCGGAGTTCGGACTGAACTCGAATAGTTCGGTCGACCGAACCGAACTTTCAAACCGAACTCGAATATGACCGAACTGTTTGGTCAAATTTGAACCAGTTCAGAAGGCCAAAAACCCCATTTTTGAATGTATGAACTTGGTTCGGAAATTCGGAATTTGACCGAACTCGAATAGTTTGGTTGACCGAACCGAACTTTCGAACCAAACTTGATTTTCAAACCAAACCAAATTTCCGAACTCGGTTCTGTTCGCACATCCCTAGTTGTTTCTCATATTTACATCGCCATCAGCAACACAGAAGAAGAGGCAGACACAGATTTAGTGAGATAAAACTTGACAGCAAAGCCCTTTATTAAAACACAACATAGGTATCCAGGCAACAGGAATGGAAAAAGGTCCAATGCAAACAGAGCAGAGCCCCTTGAAAACTCACCTGTGGATGAACCCTGGCTCTGAACATGGATCAGGACTAAACTCAACCAACCTCACAACCTAACAGGCAAGGAGGGAGGAGGAAGTGTACCACAACATTGCCAGGTTGCTTAGCCTAGTGGAAAATGCCACACACTTTCCCACTCTGGGGGACCCTTAGGTCACCCCCTCACCTCATCTCAAAGGAATGAATGACTATTGATGTTCTGGAGAATCGCCATATTAATTAATTTTTACACTGGACCCACCAACACGGTACTACATTTAATCCTAACCTATAACACACCGTCCCAGACTTGAATACACTATGTTGGTTGGTCAAACAGCAAAAAACAAAAACGTGGAGACATTTTTAGGAAGACAAAAACCCTAATATACCATTCAGCTAATTAGGACTTGAGGAAAAAATTCCTTCCCAGCCCCAATAAGGCAGCTCATTATGGCAGTTTTTAAGTGGACTCCTCCCCCCCCCCCCAATAAACGACCTGTGGTTGTGCTGCTTCGGAGACAGTGCAGGGGGGAGGGGCAGGTACAGATGGGTGCACACCTATCCCCACCCATGCCGCTGTATGGAGGAACCTGTGTTTTTGCCAGTTGTTCCATGCAGGGGTGGTGGGTGGAGGTGCATGTTTTATGGGAGCATGCACTAACGCCCACCCACCCACCCACCGCCACTCACACATGCAACGCAATCACCAAGACTTATGTGGGCATGCATGGGTGTTGCGTTGTCTAAAAATGGCCTACATACTCAAAATGGCTGATTCAAGAAGGTGGGTGGGTGAGCTGCTACTTCCTCAGGCCCAGGAAAGTGCTGCATCCCACTCCAGATTCAGTGCAGTCTTAAATACTGGGAGCATCTCTCGCCTCCTAAGAGCATTTCGGGGCCCAACGGTGAGAAACCCGAGAGCCCAACAATCTGCTTGGCCCACCCTGACACAGATTGGCTGCACCCCCAGCACCTCTTTGCCGGAGACTGCAAACCCTGCTCTGCTTCAAGTGGCAGAATGGACTTCTTGCTTATTGAAGCTCATTGTGGGTAAAAACAAACATGCAGTTGCATGGGATGCCTGCATGGGATGGCTGCCCCTGGCTGGGTCAGGTTGCAGGTGAAAACAGATGCTCCCACCCAGTTTTCCCAGCTCTGGCCTGCCTGGGCAGCTTGTGGGGGTGGACCATGGGCCCAGTCTGGTGGGCCTGGAACAAACATGCAGATTCAGCACTGATCCAGGCAGGCCAGAGCTGGGAAAACCGGGCCCCCGTCCCATTAGTTAACACCCTATGTGTCTTTGCCTTTCAGAATTTGTCCCAACATGGTTGTATTACTTGACACTCAGTCTTAGTAACACAGCTTTCCTTACATTTCCTGTGGTAAGTAAGTTTATTCTGCGTAGCCGAAGCCATTGCATCACCTATTACAATACAAACATATAAACTTATACAAAAGTACAAATATGCCATTTAGCACATAACACAATTTAAATAACAAACTATTAAAAATAATAAACTTATATATATATATATATATAACAGATCGGACTTGACATATTTTGTGAAATCACTAACCCAGGAATAATTAAGGACCATATAGGTCCTACTAAAAAGTTCATTGTGTATGAACAATCAGTAACTTAATTACTTAATCAAAGGACATTTACAGGACCTTTAATCAGAGGGCAGAGGAAAGATTTCCTATACTGAGCAGCCTTCACTAAGAAGGCAGCTGTTTTTTGAATGACCTCAGGTTTAGAACTACCAAGAGTCATGGCCAACAAAGCATGGTCAGATCTGCCTGGATTTTTATCAATAATAAACTGCAAATATTCCAAGCGCAAGGTATCATACAAATGACATCGAAAAAGGATGTGACCTACAGTCTCCACTACTATGTTGTCAAATGGACATATCCGATTAACATAGGGTATACCACTAAGCCAGCCCTCAAAAACACAAGAAGGGAGAGCATTAAATCTCTCACAGCAAAATAGCTGCTTAGCCCTACCAGATAGAGGGACAGCCAAATAATCTGCTACCTGTCCCTTCTCAGGAATCCACAGCAAATAGTCCCGGATGTGAGGCTAAAGGCCCAACCTACCAATTTCCGTCTGATGACCCATATCCTCAGAACGAGTCAGGATCTCGCCTCTAAACGAAGTCGGATGTTTATGGTGCAAGTATTCTGGGGAAAACCCCATCCGTCTTAGTTGCAGAATGATACTTTCAGACCACTGGCTGACATAGGGATCCTTTCCAAGGTCCACTAGAAACTGTGACCCCTGACTAGAATATACCCTAAGCCAAAATTTCAAAGAAGCTTCCATAGCAACCTGTGACCAGGGTTTCTGTCCCAGCTCGGACCTAATTGCGGCCAAGGGGGTACCCCGTGGAGCACCAAACAGCCTCTGAAGAAACCCCAATTGAGTCCTGTCTATCAGCCCTAAACAGAAGGGAGCCCAGATCTCAGCCCCATAGAAAAGTTGGGACCGAATTTTGCTATTATAGACCTGTAATGCAGGGAGAACCGCCGTTCTTCCCTGTCTACAAAAAAGGCCGCCTATAGATTTTGCTGAACCTTGTACTGCTCTTAGAGCCCTGTTAACATGGGCATACCAGCTTCCAGACCTGTGAAACAGGACCCACAGGTACCGAAAAGCTGGTACCTGCTGAATGGGAAATCCCTCAATGTGCCAAGACTGGATTTTATGTTTGGAAGAAAAAAACAATATCTTGGATTTATCATAATTAATGACTAGAGAGTTATCATGGCAAAAAGCCGCAAAGGCCTGAAATTGTCAAGAAAGTCCTACACATGTCTGGGAAAGCAGCGCGACATCGTCGGCATAACATAGGGTGTTTTCAGACGTGATGAGATCACAGTGAACCACGCTGAATACCTACATGTGATCACTGTGCCCTGCACATCTGTTCGGTGGCCGCCAGATGTTCGCCACACTGAATACCCACATGGGGTCAATTTCAACCATGCTTCCCGGGCTACTGGCACGAAAATTGGCTGAAGCGTGGTGAAAGTGATTCCAGGCGGGCATAAAAAAAAAAGTAATGTCTGGTCGGCTATCACAGCCCGGAATCCCCGGCGGGATTCCGGGCCGTGGTGAACTCAGCCAGATGCTGCGGTGGCATTGGCCTCGCCGCCCACCCGTATCCCCAGAGAGCGGGCGGCGAGGCAGCATGGAGGGGGCAGTGTGGTGCGGCCGCATGTTGCGCCACGTGGCCCCGCCCCCTCCCTGATTCCCCGCCAGTATCCCCGGCACGTCTGTTTGCCGTGCCTGGGTGATCCCGGTGGGGAATCTCTGGATTGTTTTCAGGACGGGGCGAAGCCACCCCGTCACGTCTGAAAACACCCATAGACATCCAATAGGCCACGCTGCCAACCTGGGGGGGAAAAAACAGGGATCTGCGATCGCTGGTATAACTTCATTAATGAAGTAGTTAAAAAGAGCCGGAGCCAATACACAGCCCTGCCTGACACCTACTGTAGTTGATATAGGTGGGGTGACATGCCCTTGGTGGTCTAGCTTGACTACCAAAGTAGAATGCTCATGTAGCGAGTAAATTAGGGCCAAAAGGCGCCTGTCTATGGATGAATCCTGAAGCTTTCCCCACAGGGCAGCTCGATCCACTGAATCGAACGCTGCCCTGAGGTCCAAAAAAGCCACATACAGAGCGCCATTGGGTGCCCTGTATTTAGCTTCCAGATGGTACAATATATGACATTGTTCAGTGGTAGAGCGGCCTCGTTGGAAGCCTGCTCAGGAAGCGTTGGAAGCCTGCTCAGGAGCTAGCACCCTATCCTGATCCATCCAGTCTGTCAGTTTCCCCAATAAATATTTAGCATAAACTTTAGAGACAACTGATAATAAGCTAATAGGTCTATAGTTGTCTGGGTCCGATTTAATACCCTTTTTTATAAACAGGGATGATGACTGCTGTGTCTCAAGCCTCCAGAACCCTCCCACTATTATTAATGGCAGTGAATAAAGCTGACAAAACAGGCAGCCACCAAACCTTATGGGCCTTGAGATACTCTGCTCGTATAAGGTCCAAACCTGGGGCATGATTGTTACAAAGAGAATCTATCAAATCCGCAACCTCCTCCTCTTTGACCGAGGGCCACAAAGGGGTCTCCTCTTGGATATAATTTATTGGGACCTGCCATTGAATCTTTCCTTTACCGATGGTATTATACAGCTCCTCATAGTGAGCCATCCACGTTTCTGGGGAAATTACTGCAGAAGAGTTATTTTTCTGACCCACCCCCCAGTGGAACCATTGACCAGCTGCCAAAAACGTCTAGCATTCCCAGAGTCTGCTGCCTGCAAAAGAGACTTCCATTGGTCGTCCCCCAAACCCGCTTTTTGCCATTAATTAGATTCCTATACTTGGACTTGTAAGCCACATAGGCGGATGGCAAGACAGCTGCACCGCTCCTCCTATAGGAATGGTGCATTTCCCTCAATATCCGTCTGGCCTCCCGACATTCTCTGTCAAACCATGGCTGATTCACTCTGCTGATAGAAGGAACTAAGCCCTGTGCCAACCCCCGTAAATGGTTGTTTAATTCAGCTGTTAGCTGAGTATAATGATCCAAGACATCGGGGCTTGTTGAAGAGGAAATGAGCCTTTCGTGAAGAAGGGCAACATGGGGCTGCAATACAAAAGCCTCCAAGGATACCGACAAAGTCTCACTCCAACGTGGGGCTCGCACAACTTCAAGATGTTCTATATCCCTACACATATTTTGACAATGGACAGACTGTGGGCCTGTGTGCTGTGCTTTTATTTCAGTTTTCAGGTCATTTAAAATACCCCTGTGCAGCCATGTGATCTTCTCCAATTCTTCCCATCTTTCCTCTTACCTGCAACTTTGCCTCCAGTAGTTCTTCTTTTAGAAACTGCCAGTTCTCTTGGTTTTCTTTTTCTCTTAGTTTTTCTATCCATGGAACCTTGTGTACTAGCTCTTTGAATTTGCTAAAGACTGCATTTCCGAAATCCATTATGTCTACCATGTTGACGTTCTCAGCTAGTTCCTCTCTATCATATCTAAAATAGCTCTGCCTCTGGTTGTTTCCTCGGCCTTCTGTAAGGGGAATTTGTCCCCCATATGTGCCAAGAACGATTTGGAAATTGTAAATTTTGCTGTATAATTCTCCCAAAAGATACCAGAGTAGTTGAGTTCCCCCTTTATTATAAGCTCGTTGTTGTTGTTTTTTGGAAGTGCCATCTTGTTCATTCTCTGAAGCAATACAGGACATAGGCCTAATTGGGTTAACTAGAAAATGTGTGTGTGTGTGTGACACTTAGTAAGTAGTTGTGCCCTTGCTGTCATTTGCCACATACTATCTTGACGTTAACGGTAAAGCTAATGGCATGGCCACCTTCTCTTCAAATATACCCAGGCTCTGCTGAAAGGATAGAATTAATATGGTAAACCAAGTTAATTCCCCCAAACCCACTTGTTGTTCCTAAAAATCTACCTCTTCCATCAGACTTTTCCTAGCTCCTCACCCCCAGAGAGTGCTCAGTGATGTTCCTCCTAGTGTCCTGTCAGGATTTCCATCTTCTCTGTATCTAAGCTAAGCACGTGCACCTGCATCGTTACTGCTCAGCTTCATGCATGTATCCCTGTCTCATCCTATGTCCTCCTGTATTAATGATTATTATTGATTATTCAGTGTCAGGCCCAGTGCTAGTGCTATAAATACAATAATAATAATAACAAACAACAACAACAATAATAAATAATAAGATTTCCTCCATGATTGCTTTCCCCACCTGTCAAGCAAATTTTCTGATTAGTTGTGAGCACCACATCCAACATGAGCGTATAATGGCATTCAGGGCATAGAATCAGGATAAGGGGCTGGTCAAGGAGTCTCCGGACACGGGTGAGGGAAAGAGCTGAGAATGAGGGTCGAGGCAGGGCTAGAGGCAAGAACCCAAACAGGACACAGAACAAGAGAAGGCTGGGAACAAGGGCTGGAGCAGAGCAAGAAACAGATAGCATTGTGTGGTGACAGAAACAAGTTGTTCTGCAGCCTGGTAAGCAAACCTGGGCCCAGTCAGAGCCAAGTTGGAGTGTGGTTCCAGCAAAGAGGCAGGGAGAAAGAAAGCAAGAGCCCCAGCAAGAGTACCACAGTGGTACTGCTGGGCCAGCTGGCAGCTTTGAATTGCCAAGGCTGCTAGGTCTTTACAGCTAGATGATCCATTGGTCTGACCGAGTATGGCACTTCATTTTAATCTAATGAGAGAACGGCAAGTAAGACCCACAAAAACAAATTCATTTAATGAATGTATCCCCCCCCCCGCCCCCCCAATTCCTTGTGTTACCTGTGCCTTCTTTCTTTTACAAAATCCCTCAGGAACGACTCCTGAGAAAACTAAGTTGTCATGGGATAAGAGAAAGAGTCTTATCATGGACTAGTAGCTGGTTAAAAGATAGAAACAAAGGGTAGAAATAAATGGTCGTTTTTCAAGTTGGAGAGAGGTAAACAGTAGGGTTCCTCAGGGGGTCAGTACTGGGACCAGTATTGTTTAACATAATTCATTAATGATCTGGAAAAAAAGGGGTAAAGAGCGAGGTGGCTAAATTTTCATATGACATCAAATTATTCAAGATAATTAAGACCCAGGTAGACTGTGAGGAATTACAGAGGGATCTTGCATGACTAGGTGAATGGGCAATAAAATGGCAAATGAAATTCAGTATTGATAAGTACATGATGATACACATAGGGAAAAATAGTCCTCACTTTATATACACAATGCTCGGCTCTGATCTGGGTGTAACCACTCAGGAGCAGCATCTTTGAGTCATTGTGGATAGTTCTTTGAAGACATCAGCTCAGTGTGTGGCAGCAGTCAAAAAGGCAAGCCAAATGCTAGGCATTATTGTGAACAGAATAGAAAAGAAAAGGGAAAATATCATAATGCCACTGTATAAATCTTTGGTGCAACCCCCCACCTTGAATACTGTATGCAGTTCAGGTCGCCCCATCTCAGGAAAGATTAAATTGGAGAAAGTTCAGAGAAGGTCAACAAGGATGATAGAAGGGATATCAATCATCCCTCCTCATATGGAAGATCGACTTCCATATGAGGAGACAGAGGCTCAACAGGTTAGGGTTGTTTATCTCGGAGAAAAGGGGGTATGAAAGAAGTTATGGGAAGATATTATAGAAGTTTATAAAGTCATGAGCAGTGTGGAAAAAGTAAATAGGGAACTGTTGGTTGCCCTTTCTCACAATAAGAGAACAAGAGGATGTTCTCTGAAGTTAAATGGCGACAGATTTAAAGCAAACAAAAGCCAGTGTGGTGTAATGGCTAAGTGTGTAGTACCTGGACCTAGGTTCTAGTCTTGCTTTAGCCGGAAACTCACTGAGTGATCCTTGGACCAGTCACATTATTCTCTCAGCCTAACTTACCTCACAATGTTGTTGTGAGGATTAAAAAGTTGTATTAGTTCTATTTAAAGTGCACTGAGTGCCATGGCAGGGGTGTGCTATATAAAAACAATGATTTTATTATTAAACAAAAGGAAATATTTTCTACTCAGCGGACAATACAGCTGTGAAACTCATTGTCAGAGAAGGTGGTGAAAACCAGCACCATAAGGCCCTTCACGGTCTGGGCCCCTCGTACCTCAGGGACCGCCTCGCCCTCCGCGACCCAGAGGCGGCTCCTTTGGTCTGCCGGGGGTGCCTTCTTGGAGGTCCCCCGCGTTAAGCGGGGGGCCACAATGGAGAGGGCATTCTCGGTGGCCGTGCCGCGCCTTTGGAACTCCCTCCCGGAGGAAGCTTGCCTGACCCCAAGCCTTTTGACATTCCAGCGAAGCTGTAAAACCTGGCTGTTCGCCCAGGCCTTTGGGGAGGGGGGGGAGGCGGGGTTAGAGGTTTTTTTAATCTCCTCTGCCCTATTTATTGTTTTACTGAGTTTCCGGGCCCTGTTTTAATTCTTGAATTGTATTGTGATATGTTTTAATTGTTTTTAGATATATTTTATATGTGAGTGTTTTTTTTTTATTGTTGTAAGCTGCCCCGAGTTGTTTTTAGGAGGGGCGGGGCAAAAATTTAATAAATAAATAAATAAATAAATAGCTTCAAACAGAAATTAGATAAATTCTTAGAGGATTGCATAATTTTAAATTTTTTATTTATTTATTTATTTATTTTTATTTCTACCTCGCCCTTTCCAGAAGGCTTGGGGCAGCTTACTAGTGGGGGCTTAAACCCCTGACTACCGGTAGCTGGGAGTGGTTAGCAAGAGATGGGTCACACCTCCATGACCTGTACTTGATTTCTCCTAAGCTACTACTGCAGCTGGCCATTGTCAGAGATAGGATGCTGGGCTTGATGGGCCCTAGGTCTGACCCAGTATGACACTTCTTTCTTTCTTTTTTTCTTTCTTTATGACTTCAAATGAATCTCTTTTAGAATGAAGCAGGTTCCAAATGGTCAGCATTTTATGAGAAAGCCTCCGAAAATGCCAGCAAATATGAAATAAATGATAATATTACACAGGCTGTCAAACTCCAACTCCAGTCTCTTCAGGACAAAGGATCCTCAGCATTACCAGCAGAAAAAAACAACAACGTGAGTTGAGAAACCTTGGTAGACTGTCCAAAGTGTTGAAATACATTTCAAAATATTTGGGGCAATTATAACAATATTATTCCTAATCTTCATTTATTTGAATAATGTACCATGTATGTAAATATATTAATGATTTTTTTAAAAAGCCACAAAAATTGCAACAACAACAAAATAGCTTGTAGCCTCTGAAATTTGTTTTGTGGCTTTTTCACCAATTAAAATATACTTGTCTAGAAAAAAACCCAAACCCCCAGGTCTTTCCCATCCACAATGGGTGTTTTTACACACACATTTCTCCTGCATGTTTGCTGTTACATCCTGAACTTTCTGTGTGTCTAAATCACTCACCCAGATCTTAAACATCTGACTCTTTGAACGTCTGCATAGAACTTCTCCCAGAACGTTTGTGTGTAAAAAGTTCTCCTGGTAAACTGCTTTGCTCCAGGCAGCTGTGGTCACTTTATTTCCATGGCAGCCCCTCATGTCTACAGCTGCGGCTACTTTAGGTTGCCTCAGGGCAGTGTGTGTGTGAAGAATGAATCCAGGAACAGCCTCAGGCAGGGCTGGCCTTACCGTGGGGCAGCTAAGGGTGGCCGCCCAGGGCCCCGCGCTTGGGGGCCCCCCAGGGTTTGGGTTCAACTTTTATTTTATTTAAAATAATAATAATAATTTGGGTCCGGGCGGGGTGGCAGCAGGAATGAAGGAGAGGCAGAGGCCCCCCCCCCTCCACTGCCTGGCACAGTCTGCCTTGGCCAGGAGAAATGAGAGAGAGAGAGGTAGAGGCCCTGCCTCTCCTTCATTTCCTCTTGCCGAGAGACACTGACAGGCACCGGGGGTGGGGGTGGGGGGTGGCCTCTGCTTCTTCTGTCACTTCCGCCAGAAGTGAGGGAGAAGAAGG
>QEPC01004766.1:226776-241508 GCA_003113815.1 Sphenodon punctatus
GTGGGGGAGGCAAGGGGTAAGGGAACGAGGGCAGGGGTGCTTGGGTGTAGTGGGGCAAGTGAGCAAGGGCAGGAGGGCACTTTGGATGTGGGGGAGGCAAGGGAGTGAGGGCAGGGGGGGCGCTTTGTATTTAACAAAAAACTTGGATATTCAATAGTCTAAAAACCTCTGGTTTACAAGAAGAGTTAATGCTCTTGCAAATTCAATCATGCACTAAAACGCATAGAAATTGAAAGTTAAGGCTCCTGCTTTAACGTCCGTGCCATGTTAGCAGTAAAGACACTGTACAGTCTCACATATTGTGCTCACTTACAACTTAGACTTCATGCACCCACACTTTGCATTCATCTTTCAGCCCCAATCCTCTTCCTCTGCAGGTTGGGGGCAACACTGAAGCTGGGGACAGGAGAGCGTGAGCTGGCCCATCACCCCATCCATTCCCTCTATTCTTTCATGTTGGTTGGGGAGAATGGGACAGCTGACTAATGTCTCACAACCCTCCCTCTTACCCAATAGTCCCTGCTGCCCTCCCAGAGCACAGTGAAGCTGGGCACAGTTGTATACAAATGTTTAATTAAAACTTAGTTGGGTATGCATTGAAATTAATTAAATGGAATGGCCATTGAAAGGAATGGAGGCAACAGCAATGCCAATTTCTAAATAAATACTATTGTCATTCCAACATCCAATTAAGTGACTGTGAAATAATACAACACAGCTGCATCTTTGGGAGTACATGGGGAAGGCAAGAGGGTGTGAAATAATGAGGAAGGCACCAGATGCAGTAAGTGGAATGGTTGGAATGACAGGGAAAAATACAAAGAGTGTGCAGGATTAAGTAAGTGGGTGGAATGATGGGAGGAATTAGAAATAGTTACAATAATAAGGTTCTGAGTGAAATAACTGATTCAGAAGACTGATGGGATACCAGGGGGGGCAGGCCTATCATTTAACCCATTTACCATAGCTGACCGGCACCCTATCCTTTGAGTCCCAATAGTCTCCCTCTTTGTTATTCCACTTCCTCTCCAGGTGTTTGTTTTTTTTGTCATTCCACATGCACCCTTACTTCTGTTCCATATGACAGACACAGATAAATACTGTATTTCTCCCAGAGCTTTTGAGTTCTCTGTGAGGGGAATGGGGACTAGAAGGTTAGAGGGCAACTTGGACCCAAGACATCTGGGTTGTCTGTAACAAGGTTGAGAGCTGAGCAGGGGAGAGGAGAGCAAGCTAGAAACCAGAATTATTGAGTTGCCTGTGAAGGGAGTGCAGCCTACTGGATTAGAGTGGGGCGAAGAGGCTGGAAGCCAGTAGTCCCGAGTTCTCTGTTAAAGGGTTGGGACCAATTAGAGTAGAGGGGGAGAAGAGGCTGGAGCCAGGACTCCTAAGTTCTCTCTTTCTTAAAAAGGAAATGGAAGGGGTGAGGGGCCAGTTCATGCCCTCCTGTCCCCAACTTCAGTGTTGCCCCTAACCTGCAGAGGAAGAGGACTGGGGCTGAAAGACAAAAGCAAAGTGTGGGTGCATGGAGCCTAAGGCCGCTTTTAGACGAGCGGGTTGCCACTGCGCGACCCACTCGCACGATGTTTCAAAATCCCATGACGCGGGATTACACAAGACGCTGGGCGGGAATCAAGCGCATGAAAGGCGGTCGCGCATTCTTTGCCGACCGCGAATTCAATACCTCAATTGTGAGCTATTTAATTCACGGTCAGCAAAGAATGCGCAACTGCCTTTCATGCGCTTGATCCCCACCTGGTGTTTCGTTTAATCCCGCGTTGCAGGATTTTGAAACATCGCGGGAGTGGGTTGCGCGATGGGGACTCGCTCGTCTAAAAGCAGCCTACGTTGTAAGTGAGCACAATAGGTGAGACTGTGTAAAATGTCCCCTTGATTTGATGCACAAAGGAATGGGTCTTTATTCGTAGGAATAGCATCCATTTAATGGGACAACTTTGGAGTAAGTGGAGTTAAGACTGTAGTCAAAACTATTGCTAGTCTTTATTAGTCTATATTTCAATGGTCACGTGTGTCAGTTTAGCCAATCCATAGCTATGTCTGGCTGAACATTTGCAGGGGCTCCATAGCCAATTAGAGGTCTGAGAGTATGTCAAATTAGCTCCTACTTTAACAAAGCATTTTCAGCACATGCTTTCAGGCTCCTGCTATCCAACTAAGCATTAAAACATACACAGGACAATCCTCCTTGAGAGTTTTGCCATGACTTTAATGAGGGAGGATTATGCCCTTAACTTCTTTGCTGGATAGGGATTGACTGCCAAACCAGGGTTCCATGGAGTAAAAATAATTAAGAAGTCATTCACTGTTTTATATTTAGCATTTCTTTTCTGTTTTTAATGGGATTTCTCCTATTTAAATTGCAGCTGACCAGTATTTTAAATAGAATGAGCACCCTCTACAGTACTGGAACTGTATGCAAACCTGGGGATCCCAATAACTGTTTGCGTCTGGAACCAGGTAGAGTATTAATAATGACCATCTACTGCACCCTTTTATTCACTGCTTACAAAAAAACAAAAACCCAGAATAGATTACCAAGGCTTTGCTTTTAGTTATGAAAGATCATCTTTTAGAATGAACAGACCTGCTTTTCTAAAAATGATGTTGCTTCTTGAGATGCAGGAGGCATATAACTCTTGTCCATGGAATGACAAGTTTCACCGAAATGAACATGAATAGTATTGCCGAGAACTAAAAGTACCCAATAATGGCTCTATCAAATTAATCCGATATCTCAATTCTTTTCTTGGGATTGGCAGTATCGGATCTTTTGCAGGGTGTGTGTGTGTTAAATTGGATTTTTAACATTGCGGTTTCCCCCATTGAAGTCAGTGGGGAAACCGCAATGTTAAAAATCTGATACCAAGAGAACTGAGAACTGATAGGAGAACCGGTAGACAGAGATCCAATACCAATAAAAACCGAGAACCCAGATTTTGCCCAAAGTCCCACCCCTATAGAATGATTAAACTTTGTCCCCTTTCCTTGTTGCTCTGTTGAATCCAGACTGACGGTGAAAGAAAACACCTTTTTAAAAAATGGTCATGAACCTGTTTTTATAACAATAGGCTTGGATGTTATTATGGCTAGCAGCACCAAATACGCAGAGAGGCTATGGGCTTGGGAAGGATGGAGAGCTGAAGTTGGCAAGAAGATGCGGCCCTTATATGAAGGCTACGTTGAACTAAAAAATGAGGCTGCAGTACTGAATGGTGAGTCACAAGAACAGTTGTTTTGTCTGCCAGCACTGCGAGTCTCAGGAGTGGTGGCAGTGGTTGCCACATCTTATGGTTTTGACTCTACCACTTCCATAGGTCAAACCACAAAGGGGGGCAACCCTAAGTAACGGTGAAAAGGGGACCACTGGAACCTTCTCAGAGTGGCAGCAGCAATGGCCTGGGGACCCCTCAGATATGCTGGGAATGGTGATAGTGGTGGCTGGTGCCCCATGGCTCCCTCAATGGCTGGAGTGCTTCCTGAGGGACCCTTACAAAGGGTGGAGCCCATGGTGACTGCCTTGTCTGTCCTGCTTTAAGGCTGGCACTAAACACCATGACCAGCTCTCCAGTCTTGTAATATGTGCAACCCTTTGGACCTTCTGAAGTCCTTTTGTACCTGTGCAAAGTGAGCAGAAAGCACTAGAAACCAGAATCCTCCCCTCACGCTGGAGTGGCACATTACACCTGGTTTGCACACACTTTATGCATGCTAAGATATTATCTAATATCTACTCAAAATACAGGGCAGTGGAGAGACAAGCTAAGGCTGCAATCCTCACACCACTTACTCCACAGTAATGGCTTCAATTGGACTACTCTGGGGTAAGCGGCTTACAGATCGCAGCTGATGTGGCAAACCGGTTCCACGCACCATTCATTATAATGACACAGTGCTGATTTTAGCTTGTTGGCTGCCCTGTACAAAATAAATTTTGGCACTGTCTCATTCCACCAACATACAAGTCCTAGCCTGGGGCTTGGACTGCAAGTGGCATTCTCCTACTCCCCACTGAATAGTTGATCAGGAGGGAGCAGGAAAGCCCCCCCCCCTTCCTTTGTGAAGGGCCAGCCCAGGCTGGGACTTGTGCTGTGGACTGGGGTGGGTCTTTCCCACTGTACAATGAACTGGGAATGCTGCCTGGACTGGTCTTGCAAGAGTGACTCTGTGGGGTCTGTGCAACTCTTGAAGCATCCCAGGATGGTGAAAATTGTTAGCACCCTGTGGAGCTCCAAGAGTCATGTGCATCCTCAATAACACCCCCAGAAAGCCACCCTCTCCATTTTGTAGGCCGGCCTTGTAATGGCACCATGATAAATGGGAGGGACATCTTTGTTGTTGTTGTTTTTCTGTCACTTCTATGTACAACACTACCTTGCTTGTAATTAAAGTATTTCCCATGATTGGGCTGAACTTTAACACTGTGTCTAGATGGCACTGAAGCCCTATGTGCTTCTGATGGAAATTAAAAACTAGGAGGGTCCTGTTTCCTGGTGCCAGGTTGGCAATACCTCATCCTACGTAATCTAATCAGAACCGTTTGTCAGATGTCATTGTCACTGAACCTGAGCCATAACTTATATTGTCCCTCAAGTCCTAGCCTAGTCTGCCTCCATATACTCTCACCAAGAAAAGCTGGTCTAATAAAAGATATATCATATTACTTTGTCTCTATCTCTTACCTTTGAGACCAACATGGCAACCCCTCTCTCTCTCTAATTACATTACACCAGTGTGGTGCGATGGCTAAGTGCACAGTACTTGGACCGGGGGGACCCTGGTTCAAGTCTTACCTTAGCCAGAAACTCACTAGGTTACTTTGGGCCAGTTACATTATTCTTTCAGCCTAACCTACGTCACAGGGTTGTTGTGAGGATTCAAAAGTTGTGTGTGTTTTATGTAAAGTGCTCCAAGTGCTATGACAACGGAATGCTATAAAAAAATAAAGATTATTATTATCTCTGACAATGAGGAATAACAGATACATATATTGCAACTAGTTACCATGAACTCTGCCTCTATTGTCTTGGAGATCTCTGATACCCCAAGTAGGAATAGAATGATTTGCATCATCAAACTGTCCGCAACTTTAGTGGACAGTTATGCCTTGAATCTTCTTATCCACAGTTTTACCCCTCCTCTTGCTAGGGACACCTACTTCTATGAATTTCAGTTTGGACTCCACTGGTGTAGAGCTACAATGCCTTGGGGGAACTCTGCAGTGAGATTCACTACATCTTGTCTAAAAATGACATGACTTTACTTTACAGGATATAAGGACTATGGAGATTACTGGAGAGGAAATTATGAAACAAATAGTTCAAAAGGATTTGAGTATAGCCGTGATCAGCTGATTGGAGATGTGGAAAAGACATTTAAGCAGGTAACAATTCAATATGAGCTTGTAGGATTTGTTTCTTCTTCTTCTTCTCCTCCTCCTCCTCCTTTGGCGCTGGCACATAGATGCATTCTATTTTGTTATTTTTATACAGACTATAATTTATAAAGTTTCTAGAGTAAATTTTCAAAAGTGGCTATTATGCACCTACATTTCATTGTAGGTCCATAAGAGTTAGGCATCTAAGTGCCATTTTTGCCTTTGGAAAACTTTCCAAGCACGACTGGAAAAAAAAAAATTGCAAGTCTGGAAAACTAGGTACAGTGGGGTAGCAAGGCTGTGGTGGGCTCAGGTCCCAATTATAGGCCCCCCCCCCTAAGAGCAAGGGATCAGTCTGTCACTAAGCAGCAGTCTTGGCCTCCACCCACCCACCCCCAGGTAGTGATCCCATTGAACCTCCCTGGAGTGGCAGCAACCCCACCAGGAAAGATGTTTTAAGAGGTGGGTGAGGATGTGGCTAGCATCCCACACCTGCCCACTCTAAAAACTTTCTTTTTGGCAGACCCCTTTGCAAGCAGCCTGACAGCTGCTAGAAAATTTTCAGAGTGGATGGGGGCAAAGCATTGGCCCCCGCTTCCTCCCCCATCCATGCTGAAAGTTTTCTAGTGTGCACAAGTTGCTTGCAAAGGACACCCCTAGAGTTGAGAAATGAGTAAGGTTCAGTTGATCCCCCTCATTCCGTGGTAGCTAACCTAGCTAAATCCCAGACTAGGTGATTAGGTTGGCCAATACGCTTTGCAATCTCTACTTGGTTGGCTTTGCTCAAACTTTTTGTTGTCCTTTTGTGAATTACTCATTACTGTGAAACTTCAAGGCAAATCAGGGGCATACTGTTGGGGGGTTTGGAGTGCAGGAGCATGGGTGGATGCGGGCCTGTTGCAGAAAATTTGGGTACCTGGTATATCTTGGTACCCGTGGACCCCCTATCGCCAACCCGCCCCCCCCATCATAAATGTTGAAATCAATTTCTGGAGACCATACTGGGACTTTATTTGCACATATGTTACTTGCCATTATTATTTTACGCATCATAGTTTATTGTATATTAAGAAAGAAAAGTGTTACATTTTGAGGACAGGGGAGTGTTCCTGAACTTGGGAACCCAGTACAACTGTACCCCCATTCCCTTCTCTTATCAGGCCTGGGTAAATGCAATGAAGTTTCCTGTCAAAGAAGCCTTGCTGTGTTCAATTGCACTCCAAACCTCACATCAGGGCCAGCAATGAGGTGGGTGGGAATGGCCGGGGGAGGGGAATCACACATGTGAGATGTAAATGGCAATGAAATATATATTAAATTATATATATAATATATAACATATTATTAAATAATACATTATTAATATATATAATATATTATTATTAAATATAATATATTATATTATATTAAATATATATACAGAGAGTGAGTGAGTGTGTTGGTCATACATTGTTCCTGGAACATGACTATTGAGATGGTTTTGCTAGACCGGGTCATTCTTAGGCATGCTCAGCTCTTAGGAAAGTCCCCAGGAAAGTCTCTGAATGCACTGACCTGGTTTGAATCTTGAATTAAGCATAAGCAGGTTCTCACAATGATCTTTCCACAGGGCTTCATAGGACCCTTCAATTCAATCAATTTTATTATCTTGGCCATTGACCATAACAAGTTGAATACAAAATTAAACGTTAAATAACATAACAATAAAAAACATAACATTTTAAATAACCCGTAAATATAAACTATTGACAATTATTGACTCTGAAAGTTTTACAAGAAAGACAATTAAAATTTGCCTTGCCCTTGAATCCCGGGACTTGAGTTGATGACTCTTGACCCCTGCAGCTGATAGCGTGATTTATACAATTGAAATAATTAAGAGATTTACACATTTATAATAGTCTACATAATAATAGCCCAATGCTTCTGAACACTTAGAGCATATGCCAGACTAGCTGCCTTAAGAATCTTTTTGCAATTTGTATTCACTAATACGTAGGCCAAACTTGAGGTCTGATCCCAATAAATTTCTCTGGAGACAGTGGGATTAAAAACTTCTTTCTAGTATCTGATGTAAGAGGACAGTCAAATATATAGTGAATCAAGTCTTCCTGTTTCTGTTGACCACATGAGCAAAACCACAAATCATATGGGACGTGATTGTATCTACCTTCCATCAGAGAGGAGGGCATTGGGCCCTTCAATTACTTAGGATGTTTTTGTTGTTAGACATTGGGTGTAAACAGATGGACGGGCTGTCCCGGGGCTGGCTATACACAGCCCCGGTTGGCCCATCTGTCTACAAGCACACCACCAGATGTTAGAACGGAGCAGGTACCGACTGCTCTGCTCCAGCGTCGCTTGTAGTGCTTCGGAACATCTTGGAGTTCCGCCTGCAGAGTGGGCCGGCCAAACCCAGGCATCAGCCCAAGACAGAGCTGTGGTTTGTCTGCTCAACAGACCCACACAGCTGCGGCACTTCCAGCCAGTCATTGCCCCAGGCAACGCCATATAGTTGCTGGCAGTAATCTGCCCACAAGTCTATGGTGCAAGGGGGGGGGGGGCACTGCACGGGCAGACTGCAGATCGGGGGACCCACTGGGTCTTTTTAAACATGTCCCAGGTGGGTTTGGATGCAGCGGTGCACTACCGGAGCAACTCCAGGGGTGGCAAGCACCGCATCTGTCTAAAAGTACCCCTTGCACAAATGCAGTTGGAACATAGTTGGTTTAATCATGGGGACTCTACATTTGAAGTTGTTGTCTAAGGTGTTTGCCCTGTGATCTATCTCCTCCCCACCCCCCTCTTTTTGTTTTGCAGATAAAACCTCTGTATGAAGAGCTCCATGCTTATGTGAGGCACAGACTGGAGAAGTTCTATGGCTCCAAATATATCAACCCAACAGGCTGTCTCCCTGCTCATTTACTTGGTATGAAAATGTGGCTTTGTTAACCGTGGCTAATTTCACAAGCACTTATTTCAGGGAGAGCAGGACAGTGGCCTTTAGGATGGAAACTGTAGTTTGTTTAGTAAACTACAGATTCAACCTGATGATGAGGAGGAGGAGGAGGATGATTTATTTCTAATCCCAGCAGTTCCCCACAGAGATCAGTGCCTCATTGTTCTAGGCTCGGGGATGAGAAATGTTTTAAGGCCACTTTGAAAATTAGTACAGCTCCTCAGTCTGGATAGGGGGTGGGGGGACAGCAGCACTAAGGGGGTATGTGTGCTTATTAGGGTTGCCACCTATGCACATTTTTAAGGAACATTTATGAAAAATACATGTTGCAGGGCCTGCATTGACACATTGACAGTCTTAGGTGCCAATGCAGGGCCTGCAACATGTATTTTTCATAAGTGTGCCTTAAAGTTTTGCATAGGTGGCAACCCTATGTGCTTAGGATGGGGGAAAGAAGGGGAAGGTTCAGTCCATGGATCTATGCAACAGATCCACCCCCTATTCTCAAATGCAGACCCTCGTCTTTGCTCCCTTTCCCTGCACTCACTCCTTCAGTGCTTGAGGGTCGGGGCTGGATCCGTGGGCCAGATACAGAAACTGGAAAGGGGCCAAATTTAAAAAAAACTGCTGCAGGGCAGGCTTTGCTCACACAGGCCATAGGTCCTATCCCCCCATAATCTAGACAAACACATTATGTGGGAGACAGCTCCTGCTCCTAAGAGTCTGCAACCTAAATACAGATAGGCAAAGGATGGGAGGGAGATGAACACAGAGAGAGGTGAAATGATTTAACCAAGGTCACATAGCTGGTCAGTGCCTGAGCCAGGAAACGAATCTGGTATCCTGACTCTCAGTCCATTGCGCTACCCACCCATCAGCCCCAGCTGCCTCCCAAACCATCAACGCTTTAGGGTGCAATCCTCCAGCAGGTCAGCACTGGTACTAGCACTTCGCACCAGACTGAGCTTCACTAAAGTGAAGGGGACTCACGCCAGCCCAAGAGTTAGTTCTAGTACTAAACAGCCGGAAGATGACAGTAATAGGCTTCTACCGTACTTCTGTGCAAAGATTCATGGAAATATTGCTGTAGAAAATAAGAAACATGAAACCATGATTTTAATTTTTAAAAAAATAAATAAATAGATATCTTAAAACTACTAAACTCATAGTCAAGAATACAACTTGAAGCATCAAACTTAAAAAAATCTTAGACTTAACTTATCCATTACCTGGCTTTATCATTTGAACTTTACATCTTTCATGTTGTGGTAGTACAGTTATTTGACAATCAATTCCTCATAATCTTGCACACAGAACTACTATGGATGTTCAGATTTGGCTTTGAATAGGCCTTTACAAGAGACAAGGGTATAGAATGGTAAGAGATCATTTAGGTCAGTCAATGAGCGTTTCAGATGTTACATCTTCACTGAAAAATTAGCAACTCTAATGCTGAAGTAATTTAATAGAAGCAAATTATTAACCCTTTTACGCACAATGGGCAAATGATGCAAAACCCACTTGGCATTTTAAGACTTCAATTAAATGGTCTTTGAATTGGACCCTCTTGTTGTTTTATGACTGAAAGTCCTGCCTTTTGTGATAACAGAAACCCAATCAACTCCTGATGACTTCGAGCATGGCACTTAGTATGTTGTTTAGTTTATCTATAACTTTTCCCTTTCTGTTCCTTCCAGGTGACATGTGGGGTAGATTTTGGACCAATTTGTATGCCTTAACTGTCCCCTATCAAAACAAAACAGACATTGATGTAACTTCTGCAATGGCTGATAAGGTAGGATTTCTACAGCAACCTCAATCGTCCTTTGGCTGCAGAGCAAATACAGTTCTGCTATCATTCTCCTTGCCCATTCACATGTTTTTCCAGATCATATTTGATTTCAACAGAACGCTTACATCCCCCTCTTGATAGAGAGATGGGTCTTTTCTGTAGTAGCACATGAATCACTATTTTTCACTCTTCCTTTTATTATTTCCTTTCCTTGTTTCCCTGTATCAAATATCTAATCCCTCCTCTCCGAAAGATCAGTCTCAATTCCACATCCATTTCCCTCTTCTTTTGCACTTGTCCAACAAGGTAGTTTTTTAGGTGTACAAACCAACCCTGCATTTATGGAACTGTTGGCCACTTGCCAACTGTCTTTTATCTGGGTGACGGTTGGAAAGACGGTGGTGTCGTTCTCGTGCTGAAGCCGACAGATTGCGGCATAGTTTACGAGCTAGTTTACGAGCCTGTGCCATGGCTATGCGGGTAGCAAAGAGGGAGTTCTTTGCTAAGCTCCTGGCGTCCGCAAAATCCCATCAAGCAGAGCTGTTCCGGGTTGTGCGGGGGCTGGTCAGTCCGGCCTCCCTTGACCCTGGAGTTCAGTCATCATCTGCCTGCTGTGACATGTTTGCAGATTATTTTGTGGATAAATTCGCTCGTATTCACCATGACTTCGATGCCGTACTTAATACAATAGAGGAGGTAGAGGTTGTAGAAGCCCCATCATGTCCAATTTGTGGGATCAATTTTAGTTGGTGACACCCACTGACGTGGTGGAGGTTCTGGGGGCGGTTTGGGTCACCTCTTGTGAATTAGATCCGTGCCCATCCTGGCTAGTTAAGAGCTGACGGGAGACAATGGAGCCGTTGCTGGCCAGGGTGGTCAACACCTCCCTTCGGGAGGGCAGAGTGCTGAGCTGCCTCAAGGAGGTGGTGGTGCAGCCTCTGCTCAAGAAACCATCTCTTGACATTGACTCCCCTGCCAGCTATCAGCCTGTCTCTAACATTCCCTTTTTAGGGAAGGTTATTGAACGGGTAGTGGCCTGACAGCTCAAGGAGCATCTTGACTGTGTCGGTTATCTTGATCCTTTTCAGTCTGGTTTCCATCTGGGTTATGGCACTGAGACCTCACTTGTGGCTTTGGTAGATGATCTCCGCCGTGAGAAGGATCGGGGTCGATCGACCCTATTGATCCTGTTAGATCTTTTGGCAGCATTTGATACCGTTGACCATGAGATGTTGGTGACGCGCCTGCAAGACAGTGCAGGGGTTGGCAGAACTGTTCTCAAATGATTCCGCTCATTCCTGACTGGAAGAACTCAGCGGGTGGTGCTTGGTAATTGTTTTTCATCTTACTGAGACCTCTCGTGTGGGGTTTCACAGGGTTCTGTTTTGTCCCCTCTCCTGTTCAATGTGTATATGCAGCCGCTTGGCGAGGTGATTAGAGGGTTCGGGATGAGGTGTCATCAGTATGCAGATGACACCCAACTGTATCTCTCATTTTCAACAGATCCAGACCCGGCTGTCTTGGTACTTACCCAGTGTGTGGCAGCTGTGGGGGATTGGATGAGGGCTAACTGACTGCGACGGAATCCTGACAAGACAGAGGTGATGGTAGTGGGTAAGTCGGTAGAAGTGACAGATCCCATGGTTGATGGGATCTGTCCTCTGCTGACTTCCCAGGTACGGAACCTGGGGGTGCTCCTCGATGTGCAGCTCCGCCTGGATCTCCAGGCGGAGGCTGTGGTGAGGAGTGCCTTCTGCCAGTTACATATGGTGTGGCGGCTTCGGTCATTGGTTTCGGTTCCTGACCTGACCACAATCATCCATGCTTTTATCACCTCTTGACTGGACTACTGTAGCGCGCTCTACATGGGGCTACCTATGGTGATGATTCGGACGTTGTAGCTGGTGCAGAATGTGGTGGCCCAGCTCTTAGTGGGACCGGGCCACCGGGAGCACATTACACCAGTGCTCTGGTCTCTGTACTGGTTGCCAATAGTCTTCCAGGCTCGATTGAAAGTGTTGGTTTTGAGCTATAAAGCCTTACACAGTCTGGGCCCTGTTTACTTGTGAGATCGCCTCACTCCCCTGGTCCTAGATTGGCCCCTGTGGTCATCCGGGGGCAACACACTGGAGGTCCCCTGGGTTTTCCGGGGGGGGGGGCACGCAGAATAGGCCATTCTCGGTGGCCGTGCTGTGCCTTTGAAACTCTCTCTCAGTGGGGGCCCATCTGGTCACAGACCTCCCAGCTTTCTGAAGGAGTTGTAAGACCTGGCTGTTCTGTCATGTATTTGGCGAGGGAGAAGGGTGAGGGTTGGTGAGGGAGGGGGTTGGTTTTTATTCTTTCTTTGTTATTGATGTTTTATTATGTTTTATGATATTTTATTGTGTATCTCTGATGTTGTTAGCCGCCCCGGGTTGCCTGTGACAAGAGGGGCGGGGTAAACATTTAAAAAATAAATAAATAAAATATATGGACACCGTTACTGCACCCTTTGTGGAGTGGAGGTGGAGCAGGACAGAAAGGATCTGCACTATGCCCAGCATGGTTGGCTGGATAGCTCCCAAAGGCAGTCTTGTTGCGCCCTGTACAGAGTCCTATGCAGATGTCACCCCCCGTCTTCAGCACACATCTGGAGAGACCTCTTGATGCCCATCTAACAAGCAGAGGGAGCATGCTAGGCACACACAGGAGGCATGGAGGGGTGAGTGCAGGTGTGGTGCCAAGCCCTCCCACCCCCATCCCATTGTGTGATCTAGAACTTGTGAGAAGGAGGAATAGTTTACCACAATTCTATGTGCCTGGCAGACAGTGCAGAGGTAGTAGCTCTGTATGTGATGAGGAGTCCTGGGCTGAATCCTTTGGTAGGATCAAACTCTGAGATTGCAATTTATAAGGGCAAGATCATCTGTATGCTTGTATAGATGACTGAAAAGGGACTTGGATAGAAGTTCACAAAATCATGACTTGTGCAGACCAAGTAGGTAGGGAGCGGTTGTTTATCTTTTCTTAAAATAATAGAACTAAGGGGCATGCTACAAAGTTAACTGGAAGCAGATTTTTTAAAATAAAATAAAATACAAGGATGTACTTTTTCACTCAATGTACAATTAACCCGTGGAACTCACTGCCAGAGAATGTTGTGGAGGCCTGTAACATAACTGCATCCCTCCCCCCCAAAGAGAATTAGATAATTTCTCAGAGGATTGGTCCACAAATGGCTGCTAATCAAGTTAGTGAGGGGAGGAGACATCTTGATTGTCAGAGGCTGGAAGTAAATTGCAGAAAATGGATCACTCCATTATGACCTGTTGTGCACTTCTCTGAAGCAATCAAAGTTGGGCAATCACAGAGACAGGATGCTGGGCCAGATGTATAATTGGTCTGGCTCAGTATGATGCTGCTTAGGGTCTTATTTTAATTCTTCTTGAGACCAACTGGCATAGTATAAAATAATAAAGAACAGCAACTACAACAATAATATGCCTGTAATATGTAGGCAAACATATTTGCTTGTAGATTTCATTGTTTTTGATCAATTTTGCAAAGTTCGTTCAGTTCGTACAACATAATTTCTAAAACCCTCCTTTCATACTGGTTTTACAACACTGAAGCTCTATTGTATTCATTAAGTTAATTCTAATTTAAACCAGTGGAAGTCAAAGGAAAATTCCCATATTTTCTTTTAAAACTAAAACAACAACAGCAACACAATTGCTACTCTTTAGTCCTGTCAACATTGGATAGCTGGTACAGATCTGATTCAACGAGCTATTTCTCTCCTAGCTGGCATGTTTAACCGAAGAAAAAAAATGTATTAGGGATGGTGAATGAACCAAAAGGTTCCCAGTTTGACTTTCAGATCCCTTACCACATTTGCAGGACTTGTAATTTGGAAAAGAAAAACATTTTGCTTACCAACTGCTGGACTTTGATATGAAGTAGAGGAGTTAACACTGCTACCATGTTGATTCAAAATGTGATCACTTGTTAATAATCAAGTGAAACAGCACACCATACAATGCTTGGTAATAGTACTGTATGTCATCATGGTCTGTTTCAGAACTGGGATGCAACAAGAATATTTAAAGCTGCCGAGGATTTTTTTGTGTCCATTGATCTCTTCCCAATGACCCAAGGCTTCTGGAACAACTCCATGCTTACAGAACCTACAGATGGTCGGAAGGTTGTTTGCCATACTACAGCTTGGGATATGGGGAAAAAAGACTACAGGTATGTTACTCACTGTGAGTGCTTACAATTCCCCCAAATATTCTTTATACTCTGTCCCCAGACAAACTCATTGAATCTCATGGCTCCCATTATCACCTGTATGCTGATGACCCTAAGGGGTGGGCGTGCCGGTAAATCCGGTATCCAATAATGTCGGTACTGGGCATACCGGCATTACCCGAAATCCGGTCCCGTTACCGGATTCCCGGTACCGGATTTTTTTTACATTGCAGCCATTTAAATGAATGGCTGCAATGTAAAAAGTCCCACCAAAAAAGTTTAAAAAAAACCCCTCCCCTAGTCCAGGCTGCACGGGTGAAAGGGGGGACACCCCCCCCCCACCCTGCCCAGCCTGG
>QEPC01004766.1:255044-265487 GCA_003113815.1 Sphenodon punctatus
AGGGGGGTTGGTGGGAGAGGCTGAAGGAGGCAAGGAAGTGATCAGAATTATGGCAGGGATCAAAGGAGAGGTCATCAAGAGAGAAATATCATGAGAAGATGAGGTCGAGGGCATGGCCGTCGGTATGGGTGGGGGAGTCGGCCCAGAGTCGGAGATCAAAGGAGGAGGTCAGGGAGAGAAAGCGGGAGATAGAAGGCGTGGAAGGTGTGTTGACGTGAATGTTGAAATCACCAAGAATGAGAGCGGGGGTGTCATCAGAGAGGAAGAAGGTGAGCCAGAATTCAGAGTCTGGGAGAAAAGAGGAGAGGGAACCCGGGGGGGCAGTAGATGACAGCAACACGAAGGTGTAGGGGGGAGTATAAACCCACAGAATGGGCCTCAAAGGAAGGGAAGGAGAGGGAGGGAGGAGGGGAAAGGGTTTGGAATTGGCAGGGATTGGCAAGGAGGAAACACACGCCACCCGCCTAGCCCTCAGGGCGGGGTCGGTGAGAGGATGAAAGGCCCCCGGAGCATAGAGTGGCTGGGATAACAGAGTTGGAGGGTGAGATCCAGGTTTCAGTAAGAGCAAGGAGTTGAAAGGGGTGAGAGAGGAAGAGATCATGGATGAAGGGGGCTTTAGTCATGAAAGAGCGGCTGTTCCAGAGGGAGCAGGAGAAAGGTAATTGGTTTCGGGGAAGGCATGGGATGCGAATGAGATCGGGGGAGGTGGAGTGGCCGGGTTTGCAGGGGTTGGGTCTTGTGCCGCCGGCCACAATGGGCTGTGGAGTATCTGGGTGTGGAAAGTTTGGATGAGGGGAGGTGGGGGGCTGGTGGGGGCTTACAGGGAAAGGGCAAGGGGGGATGAGGGTGAGGAGGGGAAATGGGCATGGTCAAGAATAAGGGGTAGGTTGGTTTGAGAAAGGCCATTGGAGGAGGGAGGGGGAGAAGGAGGGGAGCCATCAGCAGGGTGAGAAGGAGGGGAGAAATAGAGGGCAAGGAGGCGAGGGAGGTATGGGGAGGCCTCCGAGGTGGCAACAGTCCGGGCAGCAGAGTGGGTAACCTGGCCTGAGGGTGGCACGGGAGCGTTCACATGATGTTCGGCGGCCATGATCAGAAGAGGTTGTGTGGTATAGGCGTCATCAGGGGGGTGGCTCCTCACTGTCCTTGCACCGGCCACACAACAGCCACAAAATGGCCAGCGCCCTTTTGTCACCGCCCTTCGGGTGCTGCCTGAGGGCTTCCACCCTCAGGGGTGGGCATGCAGCTTGCAGTGTCTGTCCCAGGGGATGAACCTCACCTGTGGGGGGTGGAGCGGGAGGTCAGCTGATGTGGGGGGCAGGGCTCCCAGTCCCAGGGCTCTGAGGGCAGGGGCAGGCGTGCCTTTATAGACTCTGCCTTCCCCCAAAAGGTTCCCCAGTTCTTAATGAATCTAAAGCCCTCTTCCCTGCACCATCGTCTCATCCACACATTGAGACTCCGGAGCTCAGCCTGCCTCTGGGGTCCTGCGCATGGAACTGGGAGCATTTGTTTTTTGTTTATATTTTTATGGCTTCCCCATAAAGTAGTTTTATATTTGTATTTTATATGTTTTATATCTTTGTTTTAAATTGAAGCTGTCCCGAGCTACGTTGCAGAAGGGACAGGGTATAAAATTGTATAAATAAATAAATAAATAAATAAAATTTCTGAGGGTGCTACCATGGAGGTTCTGGACTTCAATCTCCTACCTAGAAGCCGAAATTTAGCCTCCAGAACCTCCCTGCTACTTTTTCCTATGTCGCTGGAACCCACACGTACCATGACAACCAGCTCCTCCCCAGTACTCTCTAGAATTCTATCCAGGCGACGTGTGAGGTCCGCTACCTTTGTGTCAGGCAGGCAAGTTACCATCTGGTCCTCGTAGCCACCAGCAACCCAGATATCTACATTCCTAATAATCGAATCACCAACTACCACGGCCATCCTATTCTCACTCCCCTGGGAATCACCTCCTGCAGACATATCCTCTCCTCAATGTGAGAGGATAACACATCATCTAGAAGACCTATAAAGCCCTAAACAGCCTGGGCCCCACTTATCTGCAGGATCGCCTCACCCCTCAGGTGCTGTGGTTGGCCGGGGATGCCTCGCTTGAAGTCCCCCACGTATCTTGGGTGGCAACAATGAGAGGGGCATTCTTCCACAGCTGTGGAACTCCCTCCCGATGGAGGTCCGCCGGGCCCTCTTTCCAAAGACAGTGTAAGACATGGCTGTTCCACCGGCTTTGGGTGAGGGATATGGGTGATGGGGGTTGGGGGGGGGGGGCTGGCTCTGCCTGGGTTGATTTTGTTATTGATTTTATAGTACATTGTTTTTATATTATGTTATTTATTGAATAATTTTATTATTGTAATATTTTATATGTTTTTAAATATGTTGTGAGCTGCCCCAAGTTGCTGTGGCAGGAGGGGGAGGTGAAGAAATCTAAATAAATCTCAGGATTTGAAATTGATGGCAAAGTGATACACAGCAAAGTCGTAAATGATAAAGCAGTACATGGCAAAGCAATAAATGAGGTCCCAGTAGCAGAAAGTCTGTAAATTGAGAGACAACATTTATTTATTTATTTATTTATTTTAACAAATTTACTACCCCACCGCTCCTGCACAGTGGCTTGGGGAGCTTACAACCATAAAATATTAAAAAATATAAAAACATTGTACTAGGAGGAATAAAAACAGATCCCAACCCCTAAACCCCACCCCACCCTACCCATCCTCTCCACCAAAGGCCAGGCAGAACAACCAGGTTTTACACTTACGTTGAAAAGAGGGGAGATCCTGGGCCAAATGGACCTCTAGCAGCAGGGAGTTCCACAGTTGTGGAGCAGCCACTGAGAATGCCCTCCCCATTGTGGTCACCTGAGGAACTCGGGGCATCAAGCACTTCCCGATGACCACAGGGGCCAATCCAGGACTCAAGGGGTGAGGCGGTCCCACAGATACGTCAGACCTAGGCCATTTAGGGCTTTATAGACAAGCATCAACACCTTGAATTGATCCTGGAAGACTATAGGCAGCCAGTGCAGCGATTGAAGAACTGAAGTACTATGTTCCCAGCAGCCCAGTCCCACCAGGAGACGGGCCGCTGCATTCTGCACCAACTGCAGTCTCCGAACCGTCACCATGGGTAACCTCACATAGAGTGCGTTACAGTAGTCTAGCCTGGAGGTGATGAAGGCATGGATGGAGTCTGAAACATACAGCCAAAGCTGCCGCACCAGATGTAATTAGCGAAAGGCACTCCTTGCCACAGGCACATCCAAGCGGAGCTGTGGATTAAGGAACACCACCAGAACCAGCGGAGGGCAGACCCCATAAGTGATGTGTGCTGTTACCCCCACAGCTTTACCCACCAGCATGACCTCTGTCTTGCCAGGATTCAGCCTCAGTTGGTTGCCCTCATCCAATCCCTCATGGTTCCCAGACACCCAGTAAGCACCAAGACTGCTGGGCCCGGGTCTGATGAAAAAGAGAGGTAAAGCTCGGTATCATCAGTGTATTGATGACACCGCATGCCAAACCTCCTAAAGACCTCGCCAAGCGGCTGCATGTACATGTTGAACAGGAGAGGGGACAAAACAGAACCCTGCGGGACTCCACACGAGAGGTCTCGGTATGATGAAAAATAATCCCCAGGCACCACTCGTTGAGTTCTTCCTGCGAGGAAAGAGTGGAACCAGTCAAGAACTGTTTCACCAACCCCCGCACGGTTCCACAGGCATGTCACCGACAACTCATGGTCAACGGTATCCAGTGCAGCTGACAGATCTAAAAGAATTAGCAGGGTCGAACGGCCCTGATCTAACTCCCGGCATTGGTCATCAACCAACGCCACAAGTGCAGTCTCCGTACCATAACCCAGGTGAAATCCAGACTGCAAGGGATCTAGAAAACTGACACGGTCCAGATGCTCCTGCAACTGCTGGGCCACCACCCATTCAGTAACCTTCCCTAAAAAGGGAAGGTTAGAGACTTGCCGATAGCTGGCAAGAGAATCAACGTCAAGTGATGGTTCCTTGAACAGGGGCCGGTGGCCTTCACCACAGTCTCCTTTAGACGGCCTGGCACCCTGCCCTCCCTAAGAGAGGCACTGACCACCCCAGTCAGCAACGACCCCATTGTCTCCCGGCAGGCCTTAACCAGTCAGGACAGGCATGGATCTAATTCACAATAGGTGGCCCTGACAGCCCCAAGAACATCCTCCGCATCAGTAGGGGTCACCAACTGAAACTGCTCCCACAATCTAGGACAAGGCGGGGCTTCCATAACCTCTGGTTTCCCCACTGCAGAAAGTTTGGCATTGAAACTGTGGTGAATCCGAGCAATTTTATTCAAAAAATAATCTACAAACGTCACAGCGGGCACAAGATGACTTCACTCCAAGGTGGAGAGAGGCTGGACTGACCAGCCCCCTCACCATCCGAAAAAACTCTGCTGGATGGGATTTTGCGGAAGCTATGAGGGCAGAAAAAAACTCCTTTTTTTGCTGCCCGCATAGACACAGCATAGGCTCGTCAACTAGTTCTATGTCGCAATCTGTCAGCTTCAGTACGCAAACGACGTCACCATCACTCCAACCGCTGCTTCTCCCGCTTCAGCACTCGCAGCTCCTCCAAAAACCAAAGGAGGCCTACGGTGCTGTGGCCTGGGAAGCGGACGCCTTGGAGTCCTCCGATCAATGGCTTCCGTCAGCAAGGTGTTCCACAGCACAACAAGGTTATCAATGAAAAGGCCATCTAGATCAGAAGGTATCTCACCCAAAGCCTCCTGGAACTGCTCTGGTTCCATCAGTCTCTGGAGGCAAACCATTCAAATTGGTTCCACGCCCTTCCGGGGGCAGACATGCACCAGGAGAGAGGCCTGCAAGAGGTAATGATCCATCCATGACAAGGACACAACTGAAATCTCCCCCACTAACGGACCCCCCGCCTCAAGACCGGTGCAAAATACAAGGTCTAAGGTATGTCTTCCCTGATGCATCAGGCCACTTACAGTCTGGGACAGGCCCATGGTTGTCCCAAAATGTTGATTGAGACATTATCAAGAAGTTCTCAATTTGACAGGGATGGAATTGAGAACCAGGATTTGGACATGAATTCCTGTTTTGGTAAAAACTTGTTTCAGTCCAAACAAGTATATTATTTTGCTCTCCTTTCCAGACAGCTAATGAAACCCATGACTTTGTTCTTTTCTGTACTCTCATTAGATATTACACAAGGACAATTTACCAGTTCCAGTTCCAGGAGGCACTTTGCAAGGCTGCTAATCATTCAGGTCCTCTTCATCAATGTGACATTACTAATTCCACAGCAGCTGGTCACATGTTGCGGTAAAAAAGTATTTAATTTATTGTATAAAAATCAGAATAAGTGGGGTAAATTTCATCCTTGGTGTCACTGGACCAGTGGAGTTATATACTGAAAATGGACTGGTCTGTGTTAATTAAAACCCAGAATCCTCAGCTAATTCCATTGGAATTTGGTAGATTTTCATCAGCTGAAGATCTGGGCTGGTTTCCCATAGATGAGAAGGAATTTATATGAACTAATGGAGAGAGGGGAAGATTAGGCTGCTTTTAGATGAGCGGGCCACTGTTGAGCGACCCACTCGCGCAATTTTTCAAACTCCTGCGAGACAGGATTTAGACGAACTAATGGCTGAAATCAGGCGCATGAAAGGCGGTCACGCATTGTTTGCCGACCGCAAATTAAATACCTCAATTATGAGCTATTTAATTCATGGTCTGTAAACCATGCACGACTGCCTTTCATGCACCTGATTGCCGTCATCAGCTTGTCTAAATCCCACCTTGCGGGATTTTGAAAAATCGCACAAGCGGGTCGCACAACGGAGACCCACTCGTCTAAAAACACCCTTTGTTGCTTCCAGTTCTAAACACTGGCAATGTAATCTGTATGTGGAGGGCATCTTATAGCAATGACTTTCTCTATGCAGGGACATGCTCGTCTTAGGGAGATCAAAGCCATGGACAGAGGCTCTAGAAACTGTGACAGGAGAAAAATACATGAATGCAACCCCATTGCTCCACTACTTTGAGCCCTTGTTTCAGTGGCTGAAAAAGAACAACACTGATAGGACTGTTGGCTGGTATACATTCTGGACTCCATGTACGTATGAGTTGCACTGCGCAATGCAGACTGTTTAATACACACAACTACTGATCAGCCCTTGTGTCTCCCTGTTGGATTGGGAAGAACAGGAGAAAGGAGACTACTCTTTGGCTCAACACAAACAATTCTCCACGAAGGACAGTGTAGCAGGGTGTGGTTCCCCATGATCTATCCCATCTGGATTAGGCCCCCAAAGTCACAAGTCCTTGGGAATTAGTTCTCCACCGTGCAAGCCTTTATTGGGTCTCTATATACAGTCTCTACTTTCAGCCAGGCAACAGTCCTCTGGCTGATACTAAGTCTCAAAGGCCTTTAGTCTCCAGGCACAGCACTCAATGCTTCCAGTAGGTTTCCTCCAGCACCTTGGCCAGCAGGGTTCCCTCAGCCCAGGCACTAGGTTTCCCCTCACTGCTCAGCCTGGGAGTCAGGACCTTGGTCAAGGCTACTCTGCAAGCCAGCTCTCTGCAGGGAACCTTCTTTTGTCTTCCTTAAAGGGCCAGTCTCTTCCTTAAAGGGCCAGTCTCCTCTCTCTCAATTCTTCTGTCCAGTTGGTTAGTTTACTCAGTAGCTGCCCGCAGCCCAGCTCACATCATCCAGTCAGCATGTGGCTTTCTTAAGGGGATGCAGCCCCATCAAGCTGCACGCTACCACAGACAGACTAGCTTCATTGCACCCAGGCTGGGGAGAATCAGCATTTACAACAGCCAGGAAGGCTACCAGCCAGTTTATTACAGCTTCAGCCTCCTTCCTGGAGCTGCAGATTTTTATTCAGCCTACAACCTCCCTAGGCAACTTTTTTTTTTTCATTGACAAACAGCTCTTACTGTTGGAATTATCAGGGAAAACTTCCTAACAGTTAGAGCTGTTTTAGTTGCCTATGGAGGTTGTGAGCTCTCCATTGCTGGAGGTTCTCAAACAGAGACTGGACAGCCAGCTGTCATGGAGATTGTACTTGTGAGCTTCTTGCATTAAAGCATGGGTTGGGTTGGGCTGGACTAATTTATCTCTGAGGGCCCTATGATTCTGATGAGAATAAAGGTGTAGAGAATAAAGGTGGATGACAAAAGTGAAGGATGAATAGTGGTCTGGATGTGTAGGCAATTATTATTGTCAGCTTCCAGTTTTAACAGCCAGAAAGCACCCATTTAGTGCTAGTTAAGTCATAGTTTATAGAAATGACTTTGCCATTCCATTGTACTTCTTTTGTATTAGATGCTGACAATGCAATCAAAGTGAGGATCAGCCTGAAAGCAGCCCTGGGAGCCGATGCAGTGAGTAGACCGATACATAGGATCATGCTAGTTTGTTCGGCTTTGTCTGAAAACCAAAACTGGATCCTGCACAGTAGTATTTTATTCTGTCTGTTACAAACTCTGTCACTGACTTCTCATTCTAATTATTTGTTTGCTCTTGCCAGAGACTAATAAACTCTGCCATCTTCTTCATCTCCTCCTCTTCTGTTCACATTCCAACTCCATATCACTAGCTAGATGAAAGAGGAGCTGGCATTTGTCTAGGACACTGGAGTTAACAGTGTTTTCACAGGAGTACCTTGGGTTTTTAATGAAAGTTAGAAATGGGTACTTATTTTAGTACTCACATGGGTAATACCCGCATTTTTTGGTACCACACCAGGTACCCAACAAGTTACCCGGGTACCAACTGAGTGCCCCGAAACCTGAAAAATTGGTAGGTTACAGTACAGGTTTTTTTTATTTTCAGATTATTGATCAGTATATTGGGTCAGGAAACTGAAAACTCAGGACAGAAATTTTAAAAAATTGGGACCAGAAATCAATTTTCTTGGACCAGAAGTCTACTTTCCAGGATCAGAAGTTGACATTCTGAGATGGAAAATCAATAAATAGGTGTCAGAAGTCAAAATATTAGTATGGAAGTAAAAAAAATGGATACTGTAAGTCGGTATTCTGGGACCAGAAGTTGACATTCCAGGACATTGGATACCCAAATCAGATTGCAATCGGGTACCAGTTGCGACCAGATTTGGGTACCCAATGTCCTGGAATGTCGACGTCTGGTCTAATATGCAGTTGGGTACCAACTGGTACCCGATGTTGCTGCATTTTCCCAGAATAGTATGGGAGGATGCAACCTCTCCTAATGGCAGAGCACAGTACTATAGCCAATACAACAAAGAACCCAAGCTAAAAAAAATGTAAAAAGATACTGGCAGAACACAATATTGCATCCAATAGAACAAAGAACCCAGACTAAAACAATGTAATGGCACCCAGAAACCACCCATTTAGTGCTAGTTAAGCCATAGTTTATGGAAATGACTTTGCCATTCCATCCCAAATTTGTTGGGGATACCCATGCAGGTACTCATTTCAGCTCTAATACTGACCTTATATCTCATTCAAAGAGATGGTGTCACTATGTTCGCAGGATGAGTAGCTGCAGGAAGAGGCCCTTTCAACAATACGTGTGCTTATAGGAGCTTATGCAAGTGCGCCTGTACTTTAATGAGTCCTTCAGGTACCAATGCTCTCTGCTGTGAGCCAGGACTAAACATAAAACATACCATAAATTAAGACTTCTCTGGGTTCCCACTTTCCTTGTTGGGCTTGGGGTGGGACTCTGTCCTTTTCCCTGGCTCTCTGACCTCTGTCACGGTGACTTGTCTGCTCCTCCATCCTTACAGGATCCTGGAGAGCTCAGCACACCAGCCAGCCTGCACTTTAGCACTGACTAGCGTGGGTCCCTGCAGGAGACCTAAGCCCAGGTCTTGCTGGCTCTGTGGTGAGGCACAGACTGTCTGAGTGAGTGCCAGGGTCTGCAGCCCTTATAGCCCCAGACTGGGCAGAGCAACAGTGATGGATGGGCAAGCCTTAAAGGGCCAGCCTGCTTCATCACAGATGGCCTTTCCAATGACACAGTATCTTTCAGCATTATGCTAGAATGTTGTTTCATTGTTAACTCAGTCCAACTTTGTGGGATGGACATTTTGTCAAGGATTTGTTCACAATTCTAATTGTCCCTCACCATGTAAATCTCAACACATACTTGTTGAAATTTTCAAAAGTATTCGGCTGATTTAGGAGAGAAGTGTCATTTTCAAATGATACCTTAGTACCATTGAAAGTTACAACAAGGTACTTCCTTACATCAAAGGATGCCTTCACTTTTTGGTGTGTAAGAAAATTTCTACAATGGGCTGGATCTTTCAGCAGGTGTTTACTGCATATCTATTCAAACAAACACTACAAGTTAAAGTAGAATCCTAGAACTGGAAGGGACTCCAAGGGTTATCTAGTATAACCTCTGCCATAAAGCAGGATTTACAGTATCCACAGTACTTATACTATCCCTGAGAGATGTCTGTCTTTTTAAAAGTCTCCAAGGTTGGGATTCCACAGATTCCTTTGACAAATTATTCCACTGCCTAAATGTCCTCGTAGTTAGAAAATGCCTCCTAATGTTTAGCCTAAATAATTCCTCTTTTAGGCCCATTATCGCCAGTCTTATCCTTAGTGACCAGGGAGACTTGCACTCTATTTTTGCTAATTGCAGCTTTCTACATGCTTGAAGACTAATCCTGTACTAATTTTTTTTTTCCCCGGGCTGAGCATTCCCAGTTTTTTCAGTTTCTCCTTATAGGTCTCTCCTTTCATTCCCTTTATCATTCCTGTTGCTCTCCTCTGAATATTGTCTGGTTTGTTGGTATCTATGTATAGATGTATGCATAGGAACTTATTGATTGAATAAGGGCTTATTTCTCACACAAACAGAGATGACTCTTTCAGTTATCTTATTGTCTTGCATGACAGCTCGAATAAGCTTTTGCTTTCTACCTCCAAGTTTAGCTGGGTACAATTCATTGCCGATAGCAACCGCATGAAAAGGCTCTGCATTACAACACATTTATTGGTCATTGTAGTTAATGGTTAACTTAATACCCCCATTTTGTACCTGACTTTTGCCATCCTGTTCTTATATTGTGCAAATGACAAGCTGTAAAACAATCTCATTTACAGTACTGAATTTGAATTGCTGGAGGGGAAACATATCCAAAGCTTATTATTATTATTATTATTAACAACCATTTATATAGCACCAGCAGTGTACCTGGCACTTTACAAAGTAATAAAATAGACACGGTCCCTGCCCCTAGGGCTTACAATCTGAGAGACAGGAGCTGGGGGAGACTTAGGAAGGGGAACAGAGGGAGAGACAAGGGGTCTAACATTCATGAAGATGCGAGGTCTCAAGTGCACGTACTTGGCTTGGTTACGATGAGAATGACAGCAGGCAGGTCCATGTTGCAAGGA
>QEPC01004766.1:272657-292038 GCA_003113815.1 Sphenodon punctatus
TGTTCAAGCTGGTCCTTTCATGCAGCTTCTGCAGTGCATTCCACATGCCCTTTGCTGTAGCCTCCCCCCTTATGTGGATTAACTGGTCATCTTCTACTAGCAGGCTTATGGTTGCCTTTGCCTGTCTGTTCTTCCTATCCCACACCTCAGGGTTCGCTGCAGGTCTGTCTGTGGTGATCACCTCCCACTGGTCATCTTTGGATAGGAGCATTTCTATTTTGAATTTCCACAACTAGTAGTTTGTGTTATTCAGCTTGCAGACTGAAAGCTTTAATTCAGAGCTGTTGGCCATGCTTGCTTCCCTCCCCTCAAATTGGGATTCTGGTTCTTCTGCTCACTTACTGTTAGTAGGCCTCCTCTGGGAATTTCCTTTGGGCCTCTTTTCCTTTCAGCTCACTTCCAGTCTTTAGAGTTGTTCTGGGCTGTTCTGAAGAGGTCTGGGCCCATAACTTGTTGCAGAGTAATAACTGATTCAGAATCAGTAAGGAAAAATGCAGCTGAAGGTTTAAAAAAACAGAACTTTACTTAAGCTTTCTCAGACACAGATCCTTAGTTGCATCTAACTAGTAGTAAGAAGACAAAATGGAGACTGAGACAATGAGAGAGAAGGGAAGAAGGAGTGGTTACACAAAGGAATCAACAGTAAAACTCCATCTCCCTTCCATGTACACATAAACTTAGCAGCGCCATCTGGTAACTCTATAGTCAATTACTGTTCTTAATACAGCAGGCACTTAACTTTAACTTATGGATGTTGCATATGCCAACAGTCATGACAACCCTCCATACTGCAGGCTCCTGCAGCAGCAGCATGGGGTTGTCTAAGGCCAAGGGTGGGGAACCTTCCCTACTTTGAAAATGAGTACAAGCTCCAAGGGCTTCAGAGAAGTTGGAGGCAGGGGTGCTTAAGGGCTGAACTCAGGAAGAAGAGGATCTAAATCATGGATCTGTGACATGGAGCCGCTATGCCCCCTATTGTACTCTGAGTTCAGTCTTTCAGTACTTGGGGGTAGGAACTGGATGTGATCTACAGAAGAGGCTCCACACAAACATTCTGGTGCTTCTACTGCATACCGCCTCAGCAATACCATGTGGTAGAGCCATTCAGACATCATAAAAACTGGCAGAGGCACAACCTTCAGGCAACCCCATTGTGCTGCTTCAGGGGTGGAGGTGGGCAGGAGGATTGGCATGATATTTGAAAGAAGTCTTACTTGAGAAGGTTCATTTCACTCCAGAAATGAAGCACTAATAGTATATAGCTTACAATTAGTTAGGTTTTCCAGCCAGGCAAAAGCTTTTGGGTGTTCGTTACTGAAGGATAGATCTGAATTTTAAATCATTCAAGTAATTAAAACATGGAACCTGTTTTTTTATGAAATGCAGTGACGTTATTTCCCAGTTTTGCTGAGGCAGTTGCCTGAGTACTGTGCAGACAATTAGTATATATTACAGTTTAAAATATCATGAAGTAGAGGGCATAAAACCAATACAGGTGGAGACAAAGAAGTTTAGAAAATGTCTTTTATTTGGCAAACTTCTCTTGGTGAGAGTGTGCAAGCTTTTGGGTCACACAAGACCCTTCCTGTAGACTGAGATAATGCCCTGACTTTTTACAAGCCTGAGGAGGAGTTCTGTGCGGCCCAAAGGTTTGCATATTCCGCCCACCCAACAGAAGTTGATCCAATAGAAGATAGTGGCATTTTTTACACACACCTTAAAGTGCTGGTCTTTCAATCTTCTGGGTTTACAAGTCCACAAGCAAGTTCAGGATGCATTTTTCACACACACACTGCCCTGAGGCAGCCTAAAGTAGCCACAGCTTTAGATGTGAGGGGCTGCCATGGGAACCAAGTGACCACAGCTGCCTGGAGCAAAGCAGTTTACCAGGAGAACTTTTTACACACGAAAGTTCTGGTAGACGTTCTATGCAGAAGTTCAAAGAGCCAGATGTTTAAGATCTGGGTGAGTGANAGTTCAAAGAGCCAGATGTTTAAGATCTGGGTGAGTGATTTAGACACACAGAAAGTTCAGGATGTAACAGCAAACATCCAGGAGAAATGTGTGTGGAAAAACACCCATTGCCTAAACTACTGTGTCCGTCTCTTACATTTGGGACCCTCTCTCTCTCTCAATAATCTAAATAATTAAAAATGTAATTGTACTATTAAACTTGAGTTCTGTAATATGTTTTTTTTTGAAAAATAAATAAATAGATTTTAGAAGAGAAGGAGATGAAAAAGAAAACTGGAATAGCAAACACAGCGGCATAACAGGTAGTGGTAGGCAATGCTACTAGCTGCTGGAGAAAACAATGCTACTGTTGCTTCTGTCCTCCCCTCCTCTGCTTTTCCATTTAGCCAGCCTGCCCCAGAGAAATTCTCCAGCCCAGATTTATTAGACATGTATGTGTAAAAAGGTTCCTTTTCATGTCCTTAAAAAGAAATAGCTGAACTGAGGTCCCAAATGAAACCCTTCCTTTACAGGTCCCACCCAGGTGAGTAAGGCTAGGAAGTTGCCTTGGTAACCAAAGGCCAAAGCCAGGAGATGCTCCGGAGTTCTTAGAACCTAGGAGAGAAGTGTGCCTGGCAGACTGCAGCCTGCTGGAAAAAGGGGGAATCAGCCTTGGAGTAATATGGAAACTTGTACTTTACAGTAACAGGCGCACTAGTGAAGGGAACAAATGGACACTGTGGTCTTGAGTCTGCCAAGACATGTGGCTAGGGAGTGCCACCTCACTACCACACTCTGAACTAAACAACAACAATAATGGCACTGACATTTCATATCAGCTCTATAATGATTTAATACTCTCCAAAGCAGAGTCAACTAAATAGTGACAGTCCAGTGTGATTATTAGAGGTGTGCATTTGGGATTTGGCAAAACACAAATAAATACAAAAGCCATTTCTGGCGTCTACATTCAAAACATAGATACCACAGCTGTGTATTCAGGTGTCAAGTGAACCCAAATCCCCACCCCCACCCCCCCGCCCAAAATGTGGTGTCTCAGGTCGCAGACTGGACCCCAGAAACTGCAGCACATATTATATCCAGCTCGGAGCTGGGTTCAGAGCCACCTGCTTGTGGAGCCTGTAGTGAGTCCTCCCCGCTTGCAGGGGCCGCCACTGTTTCAGAACTGCAGCCATCAGTGCTCCAGCCAGGCCCAGCCCAGCCTGGGAGAAACAGTGAGTCCTTGGCAGCCTCATTCCTTCAGTGCCCAAGCCAGCGAACCCCTCCCCCAAACCAGTGAACCCCCTAAGCCAGTCCCATGCTCCATCCCACAAGCCCCCTGAGCCTGATTCATGCCCCCTTTCCCACTTCCCCAAGCCATCAGCCCCCCACGAGTCAGTCCCACGAGCCAGTTCCCTCTCCCAAACCAGCCGCATGCCTCACTCCCCCTCAAGCCAGCAATTCCTTTGAGCCAGACCCATGCCTCATTTCTTCCTCCTCAAGTCAGATACCCCCTTTGAGCCAGACCCATGCCTCATTTCTTCCTCCTCAAGTCAGATACCCCCTTTGAGCCAGACCCATGCCTCATTTCACCCTCCTCAAACTAACAACCTCCCCACCAAGGCAGCTGTATTCTCCACCTTCTCCCTAAACCATTGCCCCCCTTCTAAACTGGTAGCACACTTAGCAGCAGTTTTAACTGCATTTTCCTTAAGAACATAAGAAGTGCCTTACTGGATCAGACCAATGGTCCATCTAGCCCAGCATCCTGTCTTCGACAGTGGCCAATCACGGTGGCTTGGGAGAAACATCCAACAGGTCACAATGGGGGATCCATTCCCTGTTGTTTTCCCCCCAGCTCCCGTCATGTTCCCTAATCCTGTCTGGCTAATAGCTGCTAATGGACCTATCTTCCAAACCTCTTTTAAACTCAGCTATAGTACTGGCCCTTACCACAGCCTCTGGAAGTAGATTCCACAACCCAATTATACGCTGAGTGAAAAAATATTTTCTTTTATTTGTTTTAAACTTTCCACCCCTGAGTTTCATGGAGTGTCCCCTAGTTCTTAGTACTAGCTGAGAGAGTAAATAACTGTTCCTTGTTTATTAGTTCCACACCACTCATGATTTTATAGACCTCTATTATATCTCCTCTCAGTTGTTCTCCAAACTGAAGAGCCCCAACCTACCAAGCGTCTCCTCATACGGGAGCCCTTCCATACCCTTGATCATTTTTGTTGCCCTTCTCTGCACCTTTTCCAGTTCAGCTATGTCTTTTTTGAGATGGTGTGACCAGAACGGCACACAATAGTCGAGGTGCGGTTGCACCATTGATTTATATAGAGGCATTATGACATCCTCAGTTTTAATCTCTATCCTTTCCGAATAATTCCTAACATTCTGTTTGCTTTTTTGACTGCTGTTGCACACTGCACTGTGGATTTCATTGTATTGTCCACAGCCACCCACTGATCCTTTTCCTGAGTGGTAACTCCTAGCTTAGTACCCAGCATTGTGTACTCATAGTTTGGATCATTTTTCCCTACATGCATCACTTTGCACTTGTCCACATTAATATCGCATTTGCCATTTAGATGTCCAGGCACCCAGTGTCATAAGGTCCCGTTGCAGTTCCTCACAGTCTGCTCGTGTTTTAACTACCTTGAATAACTTGGTGTCATCTGCAAATCTGATCACTTCACTCTTAACACCCTTTCCCAAATCATTAATGAATACTAGGGGTGGGAATTCCGGATCATCTGGTATTCGATACTGCCGGTATTTGGTGTACCGGCAGTATCAGATTAAACCCGGTAATCTGGCCCATTTACCGGATTCCTCCCATACCAGATTTTTTACATTGCAGCCATTCAAATGAATGGCCGCAATGTAAAAAAAAAACCAGCCCACCCCACTTTCCCTCCCCAATCCAGGGTGGAAGGGGGGACACCCCCCACCCACCCTGCTCAGCCTGGCTTTAAAAAAAAATATTCCCCCCCCCCAAAGTCCCTGCTAGTGCGGGCTCTGGTTATTCTGAGGGCCGAAACAGCAATGAAAACAATCAAATCCTTGGTCCTACTTGCTATTCTTAAGTTCTGGCTGAAAGTGAAAGTTTTTTCTCCTGCACTAGAGTCCCTTTTGTCATTAATAGTTATCCAGCAGACAGATGTGTAAAAATGAATTGGGTAATATTCTGTAATGCACCATATTGGTGCTGTGTAAATTAGACAACTGGGGAGCTAAGATTTCTATATTTTTTTTCCTTTACATTTTTTTGGTAAAGCTGCTGTACATATATATACAACAAAGAAGGCGGGAGGGGTGGCATAGAAGTATGAATAATAAATAAATGAAATAAGGTGTGTGTTTGTGTGTGTGTGTGTGCGCATGCATCCAATAGAGAGCGCTGTCTCTCTAAATATATATAAATTCACACCTTGGAGTCTTCTTTGTTGTTTGTCTGCATCGCTTCTAGGAAGTGAGATTGATTCTTGATTGGAGTTTTAAGGCATTAAAGTAATCACAAATGCTAATAAAGCTGAGTAACTCTTAAAAGTTTTTAAATTCCTACTCTCGTAAAGATTGAATGTCTTTTAGTATAATTATCCTCTCTAATTAAGGTCCTTTTATTATTCACAGTACAAATGGGATGACGATGAACTGTATTTGTTCGAAGCATCGATTGCCTATGCCATGAGAAAGTATTTCTCTGAAGTCAAGAAAGAAACAGTCAAGTTCCGGTGTGTTGCTTCATTGGTTAGACTATCTTTGTTGTGGACACACAATTTTCCTTGGTTCATGTGGGGTGTTTATTACTGGCAGCGACACTGATTTGTTTGCAACAGGAGACAATTGTTATGCTAACTACAATGACAGCAATTGCTGTCCAAAATAGGACAGCCATTTCCAATTGTCAACAGGCAAAGGGGCATCCTGGACAGTCTTAAGTGTGTCCTGTCCTCCCCCCTTGGTCATAGCCCTGACTCAACATATGCTCCTGGATCCTCCCCTTCATTCTTGTTGCTGTTTACTTCATAGAACAGCCTGGTAATGTATACTATGGGGGACGTTACAAGGCGTGTGAAGTGTGAAGTGTGAGCAGGAGACGGTGCCTTTGGCACATATCATTCCCTTCAGGATGCAAAAAGAGCTTGAAGGTGTGGGAGGGAAAGGAAGGGATAGGGGAAAAGGAAGCGTGGGTATGACACAGCTGGTGTTTTCAGATGGACCTGCGGCTGGCCACCCTTTGGACCTGCTCTAGGGGTGGCCAGCCTCGCGTCCCCCGCATCCAGCCCCAGTGCCTGGGTCAGGTTTACATGGACCCGGCAGCTGCTGCAGACCATGGTCCACTCGCACGGTGCCCCCCTCCCACACACCATAGAGTTGCAGGAGGATTGCCCCAATGTTCTAGGCAGCTGTCCACAACTCTATGGCATTGCCCAGGGCAACCACCAGCCGTGAGCAGAGTTGCAGTGGCCGTCTGCCAAGCAGACGGACTGCAGCTCCACCTTGGGCTGGTGCCCCTGGTTTGGGCGACCCGCTCCGCTGGTGGTGCTCAAGCAGCCTGCTCCACCTGCACATCTGATGGCCCACCTTTAGATAGATGGCTCACCGGGAGTGAGGCGGAGCAAAGGAAGAGCTGCCATCCATCTGTTTACACTGACTGTCTCTTGCTCATGCTTCTCAATCTCTGTCCCTTCCTCCATAGCTGTAAGGACATATGGACCCAAACTAGCAGGCCTGGCAATGCAGAACTACAAGCTAGTTCAGGAGTGTCATTGCAGCACTCTGACTTGGCCCTGTTTCTCCCTCCCTGGCTCTTTCTGGTTTGCTGGAGGCCATGTCCCCACCTGTCTCTGGCTCCCTGACCATGTAAAAGTCACCCAACTCTCCGAGAAAGTTAGGCAGAGGAACACTTTTCACCCATCCCTGTCAAGAAGCACGTTGCCATCACCATCTTGAAACTTACCACTCCAGACTCCTGATGCTCTGTCAGCCACCAGTTTGGCAATGAAATCTCCACAGTGGGCACCACACTAGTGGGGGTTTTCACAGTGGTTGTGGAAGTGCTGCTGGACCAGGCCATGCAGTTGACTGACCCCATGGTGGGCTTTCAGTGGAAGGGCTCCCTGAACTATATCGGGGTGATCAATTGGAGCCAAATCACCGTCATCTGTCACTCCCACAGCAAAGACAACTACCTGAACTGGAGGGTTTTCTCCAGGCCATAGTGGACCACCATGCCCGGTTCATGGATATACTGGCCAGGTGGACCAGGAAGAACCATGATGCCCGCATAGTCTGTCAGTCCCCCTTCTTTGGCTGCATGTACACAGGAGACTTTGGACCCTGCACTGAAACATGCATTGAGGGACACTGCCTACCCCCTGAAGTCCTGGCTAATGAAAACATACAGAATTGTCTGCACCCAGAGCAAAGGTTCTTTAACCAGCAGCTCAGTTCTACCTGCTCCTTTGTAAAGAGAGTTTTCAGGCTATTAAAGCAGTGCTGGAGATCAAGTGCAGCCATTGAATCAACTTAATTGATTTCCAGCTACAGACCATTTCACTGCTAACTACTGCCCCTGTGTTCTCCATAACATCTGCGAGACCGGTGGGGCCTCGATGGAGAACCCCCTGCCAGTTAGCTCTGGCAAGCTAGTACCCCTGTCTCAGGGCCGGCTAAACCGAGCAGAGCAACGCATAGTCCAAGAGATCTGGGACAGTTGTGCCCGCACATCAACTGCAATGCTAGCCAAAACACCCACTATCAGTGACCGTTTAATGAGCATTAGGCGAACTGTTTCAAATGATCTTTTTGTGTTATCAATAAAACAACACAAAAATAACCACTCTGTAGGCCGGGGGGGGGGGGAGCCTCAGGCCCAGGGGCCAAATGAGGCCCTCAGAAAGATTTTATGTGACCCCTTTCCAGTACCTGGATTTGGCCCCTGGATCCAGTTCCTGCCCCTAAGCACTGAAAACCTGAGCTCAGGATAATGGAGCAGAGAGAAGGGCCTGCACACAAGGGTGGGGGACAGATCCAAAGCACAGATCCATGATCTGGGTCCTCCTTTTCTTGGATACACCCATTAAGCACCCCCACCCGCAACCTCTATGTGGCCCTTGGAGCTCATACTAATTTCCATTGTGGTCCCTGGAACAGAAAAGGTTCCCCACCCCTGCTATAGGCCTTTAAAAATATTTACTGTGTTATGTTTATTTGTGTAATTTTTTTTCAAGCCAATGGTATCTCTCTAATAAAAATTCTTATGTTTCTCCTCAGGACCACAGACATCCATGTTAGTGACGTAACTCCAAGAGTCTCCTTCTCTTTTACTGTCAGTACGCCTGATAATGTCTCTGTGCCCAGGTCTGAGGTGGAGGAAGCAATCAGGTGAAATCTTGTTTTGAGAGGGGGTATCATGCAGGGAGAGGAAAAGCCATTGATGGAGGTTTATGTGATAAAGTCTGACCTGCAATTAAAACAGGAAAACTGATGGGAAATTTTCATGTGAAAAAACGAATAGCCCACTTATTCTGACATAATGTCGTCATCATCAGCCAATGTAAGATATTGTGAAATTCCCAGGATGCATTTAATTGTAGTGTTCTATACAATACACAGAGTATATTTCTCCAACATCCCCGGATGATTAGTTCATGCCTTCACATGGGAGGACTGATAGTCCATATAATTACTGAAGCAGCCCTTTTCAACTGAAAAGCTCAGTAGGCGACTAAACTACCCGAGCAAGAATTTATCAAGAACCCCGAAATACCATTGTTGTTTATAGTTTTTGTTTTGATCTCTTTGATTTTGCATATGTCTTCAGAATGTCTCGGGGACGAATCAATGAGGCCTTCAAGCTGGATGACCAAACTCTAGAGTTTGAGGGAATACTTCCAACCATGGCACCACCCTATACACCCCCTGTCACTATCTGGCTAATAGTATTTGGGGTGGTCCTGTCTCTTATAGTGATTGCATTCGTTTTCTTGATCATCTCTGGACAAAGAGACCGAAGAAGGTAACAATTTAATTAATACATGCAAGCAAGGGAAAGGATATTGCCACAGGCAATTGTTGATGTGTTTATAGAAAGTATTTCTCCAAGCAGTTTTTAGGTTCATGGCAGTCCTGGAGGATGCAAGCCTTTGCATATTCTTTTGTATAAGTATGTTCTGAACTACGGTTTTAATCTAAGACAAAGACAGTGTTTTCTATTCAATGGTACATCTACAAAATACCATATAGTGAAGTTAATACTGCTGCCATTGACGTTAGTGGGCCTAGCCAAACTCATTTTTGCATAACACTGTCAGTGATCACTGAGTGCGTGTGGTGTGGTGGATGAGTGGTTAATGGTTAATGCTCCCAGAGTTAACTATCCCCTCCCACGCCTCCCCTGCCCCCCAACTGCCTTCGTCCCTTCTCCCTTGCTGCCCTGCAAACTCCCTCCCTGCCCTCGTCCACCTTGCCCCCACCCCCACCCCTTCAAGTCCCTCCTCAAAACCCACCTCTTCCGCTCTGCCCTTCCTAACTCGTGCTAATCATCCCCACCCAGGATTATCCCCCCACCTGTTATCTGTATACTCCCGATTCTCTGTAACCAAGCCAAGAACATGTACCTGACTTCCCGCATCCTCATGAATGTCGCATCCCTTGTCTCTCCCTCTGTCCCCCTTCCCTGTCTCCCCTCCCCCTGTCTTTAGCTTGTGAGTTCTCGGGCAGGGACAGTGTCTATCTTGGTTTTTTTTCAGGTACATTGCTGGTGCTATATAAATGCTGCTGCTGCTGCTGCTGCTAATAATAATAATAATAATAAATAATTAATGAATTCTAGTCCTGATGGCCTCCATTCCAGCTCTGAACAGATACCTGACCCTTTGGGATGGGGAAAGTCAAAAGTTTTCCCCACTCACTCTCACCCACTCAGTGGCCAGTGTTGCACAAAAATGAGTTTGGCTAGGCCCACTAACATCAATGGCAGCAGTATTATCTCCACTCCATGGTATTGTGTAGATGTACCATTGAATAAAAATGGTGCATGTTGTTGGCCGGGCCACACAACTCCCTTAGGCAGGGCTGGCTGGTCTTAGCGTACGTGGGGCCCTCGGTGGTGATGAAATGCAAGTTAACACCACAGTCCCACAGCACAGACACCCCAAATTCTGGACACTTTGGTGAGGTGACCTGATTGGATGGTGGACAATCTCTCTCTCTCTCTCTTTCTCTCTCTCTCTCTCTCTCATACACACACAAATGGGAGAATGGTTGGGACAGTTGTACTGAAGAGTGAGGAGAACATGGTCAGTATGGAGACCTTTAAAGTGTGTGGCCTAGGCAGCTGCCCACTCCTCCTACCCTCAATGCTGACCCTGACTGTAGCCCATAGAAATTGCTGTGCGTGTTTTCAGATGTGATGGTGGCCGGCTTTAGTGTGCTTTAGCACACGTTACATGTCACCGTCGTGTAAGTTTGTGCCTGCCAGATGTTAGCATGGCTAGCCTGGGCTGTGAGCTTCCCCAAGTCATAGCCTGGGATAGCTGTCACCATGGTTGGAATTCTGCTGCCCAACCAGGAGTAAAGTGGGCTTTCATATTTATACTCGCCCAGGTCTGGGGCTGGGTGACATGATAGCAATCATTGGTCACCATGGGCTGCCCGTCAGGGAGGAGGGTGGGCCACTGGGCGCAGCGTAAGGGCGGACAGACACATTTCTGCCCAGTTCCCTGCCCTCCCCAGCAACCAGGCCCCTGTGGTGTTCGTTTGGGGGCCTTGCTGGATCCCTTACAGAGGGGGTAAGTCCATGGTGGCAATTCAGCACCTTCATGTATGTAAACACCCTATGCCATGGTGGCTTGATCACCCAAAGTGAACAAACTATGACTTCCCGCTGTAGAAGAGATATAATCTCGTAGATATAATTTACATGAAGTAAAATATGTTCACGCTAGTCTCTCCTTAGAATAAAAGAAGGACTAGAAGAATGCAGAACTCTCCCTTTAGTGCATTACCCATATACCTCTATGTATATCCTATCTATTTATAGGAGGACAGTATGTGACTGTTTCCACACATAATAACAAATTATTTTCATATTCAGAAAAAGGAGAGCAATGGAAGACGGCTTAATACGAACACCAGCCAACCCCTATTCTGAAGATGGAGAAAACAATCCAACCTTCCAAAAAGATGAAGAAACCCACACATCACTTTAGAAAACTGTGCTAATTAATATTTACATTTTCATGTTCGCTTCAATGATATTGCAGAGGAAGGACCAAATCAATGCACATGCATTAGGCAAACTGGATACTGACATTTAAAAACAACAACCTGGGCTCAGCCAAAGAAAAACTAAATGACCTATTTTTGTCACTTATAAATGAATTGCAACCTGCAAACTATGAAATATGATTCTCCTCTAGTATTGTCATTCATGCATCCAGCAACAGTCAGTTTCTCTGTTCAACCAGAAGCCATTGCTTCTGCAGAATATAATTGGACTGTAGCTAAAATGAGAGCACTTTTTTATATAAAAAAAGAAAGATTAGTTTCCATGGATGAGGAGAGCATAGAATGGAGAAAAGGAAAACCAGACCCTATCAATGGGCTGAATGAAGAGCTAGCACTTGGGAGACCCTTCAGTTAAAAATAACGCAGTCTGAAATGAACTGCCTGTACTGGATGGATATTCAAAATAACCGAATCAGTGTCAAAGCCAGAAAGAAACATTGTTAAAATGTTGTAGCATACTGTATGTAATTTGCCCAGTGCGCTGGCTTGATAAGTATCATGTTGAGTTCAAGCAGCAAAATGTTCCCAGGAAGTTTATCAGCTGAGTGAAAATATTTTTAAAAAAAATTTTTTTTAAAAGGGGGTGTGGGGAGGAATCAAGTTGTCAAACTGTCTTTATTAGCTGACCATTTTGTTAAAAGTTTAACCAAGCTAAAGTAAGGGAGCACTCGAACCATAAGCAACTGTGGCCACTTTCAAACATTCCCCCCTGCACATATTCTGGTTGAGGGGTGGGGGATCCACAGCCAGAATATGCACAGGGATCGGCCGGTCTGAAAGCCACCCCTACCCCCACGTGGCTTTGCCGGCAGACATGCACATGAATACAGTGCAGGAAATTGAGCTAATTGAGCTCTTCATCCATGAGCATGTCTGCCGGCAAAGCCACACCAGGGGGGAGGGGGTGCTTTCAGACCGGCCGATCCCTGTGCATATTCTGGCTGCGCATTCCCCTTCACGGGGCAGGGGGAGGGGAGGGAGGGATGTCTGAAAGTGCCCTAATTAGAGGCAGACAGTCTGGAAATGTAGTTGATGTAATAGGTGGAGCTGTGCCAATTTGTACCAATGAAGGATTGAATTAAAATGTTAAAGGCTAGAATTGGTTCTAAGTGTAAATTTCAGGTCCTACATATGTCACAGTAGAAACCAGACGTGTGCATTTTGTGTCTTCTGAAGATGGAATTCCCCCCCAAATGTCTTTTCAAAGAGTCAGAAATTGAGAGAGCCCACCCCACCCAATTTTGGGACCCTAATCTGAGGCCAATGGATCCATTAGGCTAAAGTTAGGCTGCAGAGGTTAGATAGGACATGACACTAAATTATCTGCATGGAGAGGGGAGCCTCTTCCTAGCTGTGTGCAACACTCGAATTGCTCCCCATTTCTAGGGAGACCGATATCAGAGCAGAACACAGGGGTACCTGATTGGTCCCTCTGGAAATGGGGACCAATTAGTGTGTTGCACACAACTGGGAAGAGGCTTCGCTGCTCCCCTCCCCACTCAGATGATTTATGGTTGGGTCCTAGCTAAGCTGGCAGAGGAGGCAGAGAGCAAACTCAGCTCTCTGCAGAATTCAGAAGGAGGCAGGGAGCAGTGAGTAGCCATTGGAACGGAGGCCAGCAGCCCAGGGGTGAGGTAAGTCAGCTGGTGTCCTCCTGGGGCATCCTGAGATGCCCAAGTACTTAAATTTTTAATTTTCATTTTGTGAGAAATCTCAACATTTCACACTCCTAGGCAGCAGTAGAACATGGGTTCTGAATGACAGAAAGCTGCTATTTCTATGGAAGAAAAAAAGACAAAAATTGGAAAGACAAAAAGAAAAAAATTAACCCTATATACATACCTAGTAGAAACCCCCTTATCTGGAACTCTTGAGAGCAAATGACCCATCCAAACAATTTTGCTTTGTTTGTTACAGAAAGAGACATTAAGTCTCCAAGAACAGACATGGCAAATGGAAGCTGTCTAATTCTGAAGAGGAGAGCAGAACACTACGTTATTAGCTTAGGTTGCATTCTCCATTCATTAAAGTCAACAGTTCAGTTTCCATTGACTGTAATGGGGGAGGATTACACCTTCTGGGGCCAATCCAAGTCCCGCGCAACACTCACGTGGAATACGCAACATACTGTGGTGGCACATGCAAACTGCACATAAACCATGTGCAACGCACGCAGATATGCACATGTGTGCACGTAAGCTGCACATGCAGGACTTTAGGGTCGACCCTAAGAACTTCCTAACGGTAAGAGCTGTTTGACAGTGGAACAGACTGCCTGGGGAGGTGGTGGGATCTCCTTCGCTGGAGGTTTTCATACAGAGGCTGGACAGCCATCGGTCAGGGATGCTGTAGTTGTGGATTTCCTGCACTGAGCAGGGGGCTGGACTAGATGACCTCTGATGTCACTTCCAACTCTTAAGATTGTATGATTCTATGACCCCAAAATGTCTACAATGGAATAAATGATCTCAGCATCAGTAGTTGACCACAGAAGTACAAAATAACAGATTATTCTAGTAGTTAAATTATTTCAGGAAATAGTGAAGCTTTCCAGTGATGCCAATGAGTCAAGCCCACTGAAGGCTAGGGATTTATTTTGCTAGACGTTGTCGCACATGACAGTGCAGGGGCACTCCTTCCTTCAAGAAGCTATTAAAAGACTTCTTAAAAGTGAGCATGCTTACTGGGAAGAAGGAAACCAAAATGAGGCCAGAAACAGACCATGGCAATTAAGACTGTTTTTGCACGGATTGCACACACACACCCAAATTGGGTGTGCAAATGGCACGGCGGTGGATGAGGGGATGGGTGTCCGCCCATGGAAACACCATGGGTGATGGGTGGAGATGGGTGTGTGCTCCCGGCACAAATCCATCTCCACCCATCACCCACCCATGGAGTCATCCGAAAAAACAGAGGAGGCTCCGTGGGTGGAGATGGATGTGTGCCCAAGGGAAAGGGAGCACACCCATTTCCACCCGGTGCACACCCATCCCCCCCACCCACTGCATCCAGGCAAAAAGGGCCTAAGACTAACTAACGCTAGAAGTAGGAAGTATATTAGTCATGTTTTTAATATCCAAATTTGATTTTACTTAAGAGACAGAGAAGATAGTGTACATATATTTAATTCAGTGCTTTGAAAAGTAGTACCTCTGGAATATTTAATATTCAGGAGACCTAGACTTGCCAAGTCTGTATCCGCACAGTTGAAAATGATATACAAACATTCATTTGTTGGTATTTTTCTGGACAGTACAACTATTGTTGATAAACAGTCCTTCCATAGAATGTGCAGTATGAGTGACTAATGATAACTTCAAGTTGTATCATTATGAATTCCCACAGCCCCATTGTCTTAATACTTGCATAAGCACAAAGAAATAAATCAATGTGTGAAAAGTATTGCGTTATGGCTAGAGGCACTCAGATTTGAGCAATCTTGTATCATAGTATATTTGAAGCATATACATTCAGTAGGACCCCATGCAAACTATCTGCTGTATACTATGTTTGATTAGGATGATATATACTATTAACTGTATTGCGGCTCTTTCTGAGTGTCAAACATTAGAGCATAGGAAATGAATTCAGGTTCACACTTTGGGTGATTTCAGAAGTGACGCATTCCAATTCACCAGAGTGAATCCCACCCTGGTGTGAACGGATTCACTGCGGGCTGTGGTGACACGTGTGGCCCCAATAGAAGTGACAGGATCGTGACTACCGCCTGGGGGCAATCAGAGAGAACATGGGCTGGGGGAACACAACAGACATGCAGTGGAGACGTGGACAAAAGTTCAAATCCCAGAACGCACTACAGCTGGGGTCAATTCCTTCCACTGCGGCTGCGGGTTTCCGTTCAGAAGTTACTTTTCATTCACCCCTGCTGTTGTGACCATCCACCACACTTCTGGACCTCCTCCCGCCCTGACCTCACGAAGCATGGTTAGCTTCACCCCGGGCCGCGTTTGACTGTGGTGAACATCTGGATGCAAGCAAACAGACATGCACGGTGCTTTCACCACCCCCCGTGTTTGACTGAGGTTGACTGTGGTGGACATTCACCACGTCACTTCTGAAATCACCCTTTGTGGTTGGCTTGTACTTCAGTCCCATAAGCTCAAAATACATCCTGAGCTGTGTGGCTCATCGGGCTGGTGTGGTTAAAGCACAACAACGTCTGTGGCCTACAGTGCAGAAGGGAAGTGATGTGGCCAGCATGCCATTTGATTGCCTTTGGCCTCCCCAGCTCAATGGATAAGGTACCAGTTCACAGAGCGCTAGAGGCAGCCATCCAGTCTGAGGACAAACAGGAGTTGACCCTGTAGCCGTCAAGAATGTATTTGAATGCCTTAACCACTGAGCCACTACATCTCAGGCCCATACAATTGGTGAAAATTTTGTCTTGTACTTTACCGGTACAATGATTTAAACTTTAACTATTTAGACTTTGTTATGGGTTGAGAATAAAATCATGGAATACTTCAGATCTTATCTGTTTTAAGAGTGGTTGCTGGGTTGATCCGACATGCAAGAGATGGAGACAAAGATGATACCTTTTATTGAAGCAACTTCTGTTGGTGAGTATGCAAGCTTTTGGGCTATTATATAGGGCCCTTCTTCAGGAACTTTTACTTGCCTGTGGAAGGGCCCTATGCAGCCCAACAGCTTGCATACACTCACCAACAGAAATTGCTCCAATAAAATATGTCATCTGAACTACTTTGTCTCTATTTTAGAGCATGGTAAAATACTGTCTCCAAGTAGGCAGCATTCATCAACTTGGTGGCAGAGCTACTAACATTAAAACCGTATACACGCACATGCACATTGGCAAAATAACTTTTTCCTGTTTCACAATATCTTACACAGAATGCATTATATGCTACCACTAGGTTTCCAACTCTCTCTTTGCACAGTTGGATAGCCAACACAAAACATTTTAGGAAAAAGGCGCGCATACACACACACACACACACACACACACACAAAACATACAGAAGGAAGGCTCTTCATGATGTACTATCCCCAGATGGTTTGCACTTATTTAATTAACAGTGTCAAATGTACTGACATTCTAGAAGACAGCCAGAACATATGCTCATAGCAAGCAGCTAAAGGCTCATTTTTCAGTTTATGTTGAGAAACTCCATCTATCTCATGCAAGTGCAGAAAAAGTGTGGATTCTTATCAACCTGAATCTAAGCACCTCCTGCCCCCTGCTGGCCACTTGGGGTAGGATCCAGGGTGACAGGCTAACATGGGCTGGATGAGGGAAAATGATCTTCCCCATGTGCTCTGGTGATGCCTTCTGAGGAGGGGCGGCCTTACCACAGGGCACTGGCCTCCCTGGCCCCCACTCTTTCTGAGGGCCCTGCAGTGGCCTCTGTTTTCACTAGGACAGGTTGTGGGGGCACCATTCCCTCCCAGTGGGGCCCCAAACATGACTACCTTCAGGGCACCACAGAAGGTGACCCCAAGGAGGAGGGGGCACCACATTTTATCTTTGCCCTGGGCCCCACAAATCCTAAGGCTGGCCCTGCTTCTGAGAGAGGTGTGCCCTGAAACATAGGGACAATAATGGATGTGGCATTTAAAGATGGTTGCCTACAGTTCAGTGAGACCTGTGGGGCAGTCGTACTGGGACCCACTCAAATGTATGGTGCACTGCATATTCATGCTGGAGCAGAGTGCCCAAGTAGGGGGCCCATTCCATCTTTGATGCCAGAGCCTATTCCCACCCAGCTATGCCCCTGGCTGCAGGATACCCAGTAACTTTGAAAGCTTAGCTTCTTCTGTTCTAAGCTTAAATATGGGCGTAGATGTCTAATTGTAAGCACTCAGGTTGAGGGGTTATGGGTGTATTCTATACAAAAGGCACTTCAACTTGTAATGTTTTGTTAGACATATTGGTTTATAGATCAGGTACTAATTTTATAATGGACAGGTTTGTTAAGAAGCATGGGATACCATATATTAGACATACTGTGGATTGTCAGAAATGAAAGAGGAAGTAAGGATGTATTAATGCAAATCGTTTTCTAGGAAATTGTATTTCAGATACTACACATTCAAAACGAACTCTTAATCAAGCCAGTCTCTTTATGACACAGACCAACATCCTCTGGAGTTAATGGAAGTAGCCCCCTCACTCACCTCTGTGATGTTGGATCAGGATCTTAGCGTGAAAACAGATTTTATTCCCACTAGCAAAAGATATTAACATTGGGGTTAAGACAACACTGTCATCAGTGGAGTGGCACCCATTCACATTGGTATGAATTTGGTGGCTGATTGTTCAACCATAGCTTTATATAAGCAGAAAACACATTGCTTTGTGATACAGTAATGAGAAAGGCTACTAACCTAGTATTGCCTTGTTTGTATTTTTCACAGGAAGTAAACAAAATGATGTCATGCAGAGAGTGTCAGGAAAATATGTACATTGTCACTGGAAATCCAGTGCTTGTGAAGCACTGCCAAATGGCATCACATCAGCATTGATTCTCTGTTGCAGCGTGGTACATTATCCAACACCAAAATCAAAAGAGCTTTCTGCCTTACATCAAATTTCTGAAGCAAATGCAGTGTGTTAGCCAGATTTTGGAGTTCAGCCATGAGTGCTAGATCCCATAAAGACTATACTTGCTTAAAGTACCAGTACACTACTTTGACATGTCAGTCTAAACTCCAAACCATTTGTGGTGCATGTGACCTCTTCAAGACTTGTCATCTTCTCTGAGAGGTTCAATGAATGACAGGAGATGATGAAACGTGGGGCGCTTTTCTGGTAGCTAAAAGAAAAACAAAAGCCATCTCAAGCAGTCATTTGCATTATTACTTTTTATCATTTCTGTAGCATTTTCAGTATTCTAAATGTTTTATGATCTTCTTTATGTAGTTCACCCACCCAACAACCTTGTGAGGTTGGTCATTACTACTTCCACTTTACAGATGGAGAACTGAGGCTGACAGAACTGACTAGTCAGTTTTGCCAGCAGGAGGACTTCTTTTCCAGAGGAAACTTTGGTCAGTTTCACCAGGAGAGAGTTTTGTCTTGAAGTCAGGAGCTTCACCCGTTTATTCTGCTAGTTGACTAGCTCCCCCTGTTGGGTGGAATCCTTAGGGTGACAGCATAAACACAGGATGACATTGTATTGTTACTACAGAGTTGATTTCCCTGTGGTTAACTGTTATCTACAGAGCATCCAACAGTCTCTTCCTCCATTGTGCTGTAGTGGACTGCTTTATGGAAAAAAAACCTAGATGCATCTTTCTAATTTTACTGGAGGAGGTTTCCAGTGTTACAATTTATTTTCAGCTATCTGCTATGGAATTTCAACAGTTAGTTTAGATAACTTCTCCAGTTCATGTAAACCAGTGCACATACCTCATGCCAGCAGCTGTACATTATCTTGTAAACAGTGTCAGAAGCCAACTGTGGTCTGTAGAGCCGGTAACCCTGAGAAACCTTCTCAATCACTTGTGTGTTGTCATACATCTTGTAGGGCTGGTTTCCCAAAGTGAAGACCTCCCACATTAAGACCCCTGTGGAGATGTCCACAGCATTGAAAAACAAGACTTTTTTTTTTAAAGTAACAGTCTCCGAGCAAGAATGTTATGTAGTACAGTAAGATCCCTCTCATCTGGATACCCAGAAAGACATGCTTTTAAACTAAATTAGAGACAAATCTGTAGGGATGGGCGAACAGATCATGGTTCGGCTTCGTCCGTTCGGGTCGTCCGTTCGGTTCGGCTGCGTTCGGTTCGTCCGTTCAGTTAGGCAGTTCGGCTAGTTCGCCGAGTTCGGGTTCAGCTGTTCGGTTCGGTCGTCCGAACAGGTCGTTCGGTTAGGCCGTTCGGCCGTTCGGGAAGTGTTGTTATGGGTGTTTTTTTGTTTTTTATATGTTTTTTTGGTTTTTTATTGGGTTTTATATGGTTTTCTTTTGCTTTTTATTTGGTTTTTTTGTTTTTATATGGTTTTTAAAAAAAAATCTAATATTATATATATCTATCTACACTAAATCTAACTGCTTTGAACTATTCTAAATGCTATGAACTAAATGGATTATCTAATAAGTACACAGACCTACTCCTACAAACACTAAAACTAAATCACTAA
>QEPC01004766.1:292202-310014 GCA_003113815.1 Sphenodon punctatus
AGTGCATAACACAAGGTTTCAGTTTATGGTTTAAGTTTCATTTCATTACAAAAGTGAAATGAAACTTAAAGCAATCTAAAAATCCTACTCAACGCCTGCTGTTCAGGAACAGTGACTAGCTCAGAAGGTGTTGGGAAGGGGGGAAGCAGATAATTAGTTTTGTTTCCTGCAAGCCTCTCCACCCCTGGTGCCTGGAAGCCTCAGTGACTGACACCTCCCTGTCATGTTTGACCTTCCAGTGACCTTTTATTGCCACCCGAACTCATCCGAACGCGATCCGAACTGACCTAACTGTTTGGCCATTTCGCCGTTCGGTGTTCGGTATGTTCACGTTCGTGTTCGTGTTTGAGTTCAGTCGTCCGAACAGGCCGAGTTCGGGCCGAACTCCGAACTGCTGAACCGCATTCGCCCATCCCTATGAATCTGGATATGTGGGGTTTCACTGTGACAGCAATACTTTGGGGGATAGCGATGATGGGAAAGGCATTATCGGTGGCTGCCCCGAAGCTGCGGAACTCCCTCCCAGTTGCAGTCACTTTGGCCCTGGACCACCCCTCCTTTTGACAATGATGTAAGACCTGGCTGTTCTGCTAAACTTTTGGTGAGGGAGGTGGGAAGTGGGTGCAGGGTGTGTGTTTTATTGGCTCCATTCTGGCTGTATTTTAAGATTTTATTGTGTTTTTATTATGTTATTTTTTATCTGTTTTAAGGTGTATGTATGCTGCCCTGAGCTGCATTGGCAGGAAGGTGCAGGTTACAAATGTTTGTAATAATAATAATAATATCCTTCACACATGCTGCCAAATCTCCCTCCCTCGCATTAAATCTTGTCTTGTGTTATCCCCTATGAGCAGCTAATCATTCTCAGTGGCTGTTATCTCCTCTTGAGTTGGGGGGCATTTGTTTCATGGAGACAGTTAAACATTGAAAGCAGCCGTTGCTTGGGAGCTGAACCAGCAGACTTTGATCTTTGTGCACTGGCAATGTTGGCTGAAATAAGTGACTTGAGGTGGGAGTGTGTGTGACTGTCACCCAGAATGTTCCCCAAAATATGTCTCTATGGGTATTTTTACACACACGTTTCTCCTGTGTGTTTGCTGTTACATCCTGAACTTTCTGTGTGTCTAAATCACTCACCCAGATCTTAAACATCTGGCTCTTTGAACTTCTGCGTAGAACGTCTCCCAGAACCTTTGTGTGTAAAACGTTCTCCTGGTAAACTGCTTTGCTCCAGGCTGCTGTGGTCACTTGGTTTCCATGGCAGCCTGTCACGTCTACAGCTGCGACTACTTTAGGCTGCCTCAGGGCAGTGTGTGTGTGCATGAAGAATGCATCTGGAACTTACTTGTGGACTTGTAAACCTAGAAGATTGAAAGACCAGTACTTTAAGGTGTGTGTAAAAATGCCCTATAGCCACAGTGTTACTTGGGAAGGGGAGAACTTCCATGAGACTGAGAGCAATTACAGTTCTATTCTTATGGAAATTACTTAGCGCATGTAGGACTGTGCTATTCTGCTTTTATACCATGAGATGAGAACACTCGCACATGACTGGCTCTCCTGATGTAGCTTTTACAATCACAGGTGTTCTCATGGCATAGAAGTGGAATAGTGCATTCATATGTGGGCTAATTCCCTTGAGTGAGAATATAGCAGTGATTGCCCTCACAGAAGTTTCTCCCTCTCCTGCCCCCTACCCCAGGTAATGTGAGAAAGCAGCCAAAAGGCAGTGGAGGAATAAGAAAGGGCAATAACAGTGAATTATCCTTCACATGCATGAGAGGGTCTTAGCTCAATTGTTAAACCTCGGTTTGCAGCTCATCAGTTGCAGGTGATTTAGGACTTGCGTAGGATTTTGCAAGCTAAGTCATTTACATGAGCAATAAAAATGCGGGAGAAGCACTTTGTGCTGTGTTTTATGTCTCACGTGAATGGAGCCTAAGTCTCTAAACGAATCATCAGAGAAAAATAAAAGGCATGTGCAGAACATTCTTTTCTTATAACAGGTTGTCCTTAATGAGATGGGTGACTATTTGCAGGAAATATGAGAAGAATTAGGAAAACTGTTTTTCTTTGCTCATCACAGTGCTAATAAATTGCCAAGTTTCCTTTAGAAAAATAGCTAGTTTCACTCTTTTAACTGGAGAGACAGTTTGGCATCATGTTCCAGCTACAAGAGAAAGCTTGAGCACACAACATATGGGTAAAGGCCCAAGTTTGTCTATGTAATGTTGGGGAGGCCATTAAAATTATAATAGAATTCAGGGCAGAATTATTGTTGTTATATGACATCAAGCAAACTCCATGCCTGTCAGCAATGGTTGCAGCCTGACCGGTCAGCTGACCAGGAGGACATAAAATGGAGGCTGAAGCAGGACAAAGGGCTGGAGGACTGGGACTTGGGGAGGCTCCAAATGGGAATGGCAAAAGGGGACATCAGAGAAGAAGACTTCTCAAGGCACTGGAGACAAACTTCTTGCTCCAGGGGAAAGAGACTGTGTGTTACTGTTTTGTAGTGTTTTGTTTGTTTAAAGAAGCCCTTAAGGAAAGAGACTGTTTTATCCCATGTACCTCTAACTGCAGAAGAGGAGATACATTTTCTTAACGACCTTTGTGCTGTGGGGAAGAGTGACACATCCTCACTAGAGGAGAGCGACTTTAGTCCTGGGGAAAGCTAGCTGGAAAAGTTTTGCTGTTATAGAATCCACACTGTTCTATTAGAGATGTGGATTGAAAAGTGGATGGCTGAGACTCATCTCCTTCTTCCCAATAGTGGGTTAGTCCTTGGGAGAGAATGACCAACTTGGTTACTCTGTGAAGTTTGAGGCTGATCCTGCAGGGAGTCGTGACCTGCAGGTGCCTATGACCCTGTAGGTTATAATGCCATATGTATTAACATTCCTACATTAGTCTTTTCCAATCTAATAGTTCCAACTCTGTGAGGCCTTTATTTGTAACTCTTCAAACATGAACTCCACTGTGTAGTTTTTGAGTTTATGAAGAATCTTATATAACATAAGTAAAAACATGCCTATAGCTGCTATGATGTCCTAGAACATTAAGAAACATTTCAACTGTTGTGCAGGAAGGGAAAAGGTCACACCCTGGTCACAGAACATTCAGTGTCATTTAATCAGATAGATAAGTAGATACATGCTAGTGTTAAAAAGAACTGGCCAAATCTGTGGCTGTGCATATCTAGTTTGCAATAATTAGAGCACATCTTACCAAAGGCCCATACATCTGACTTGCTGCTAAACTTGGTGTAATGAAAAACTTCCGGTGCCGACCACTTCACTGGAAACTTAGTTCCTAGCGAACTTACATACAGGTCATCCAGAACATATCTGCAAGGAAAGAGCTGGCTTCAGGCTATGATTAATGGACAGTGAAATGTCTTTTGTTGCCTCTTCAGTGAATTCAACAAAAAGGCTATTCAATTGTGAGTAAATCCTGGACAGAAACCCAGGTTTCCAAAAGTGATCTGACAGTTACAGCTACAGAGACTAGTCACTGCTACCAAGTTATTAGGGATGTCTGTATGACCTCATTGCCCGGAGGAGTGGGTGAGTGAATGAGTAGAGTTTAACGGGGTGGCGGTGTATTTTTTACTCCTCCCTTTGTTGATTATTTTAAAGTTGTTTTTAACTGTTTTTTTGTACTGTTGTATGCCACCCAGAGCTGCCTGTGGCAGGATGGGTGGGTTAAAAATGTTTAAAATAAATAAATAAATGGCGCAGTGACCGTCAGCCCATATTGTGCCAAACAAAAGTTAAAGAACAAAGGGGAGTCCTGGAGGGAACATAAACTCGTGTCCATGTGGCTCTCTCACAACAAACTGTAGAAACTGACTTAAACTAGGCATTCATTACATTTGTTATTGAAACATTTTAGTAGTTGGAGGTGACCAGAATCTGGACTTTCTAGTACTCAACTAACAATTGACTGGTGGCTCTTGCTTATGCACTCGAAGTCTACTGATCACCGTTTTAGGGACTGAGAAGGAATCCCCTCCCCCCCAGACAAGAATATTAACTAATAGGGACCCTGGTCTTTTTTCCCCCCTTACCCCCACCTCCCTGCAGCATGAGCTATGGGCCACTTTCTTGAGTCACTTGGGTGTACCTCTCTAAATTAGTTTCTGCTGTTGCAGGAACCTCTGGGATTGAGAAACTTGCTCTCTACCTGTAGCATACTAGTTTAGCACTTAGAGAGGCAGTATAGTCTAATGGCTAAGGTTTTGGACTTGGACCTGGGAGGCCAGGGTTCAAATACCATCTTAGCCACTAAGTGGCCTCAGGCAAGTCACTATCTCTTAGTCTCAGTTCCCCATCTGTAAAATGGAAAAAATAATGACCAACCTCACTAGGTTACGGTGAGGATGAACTAGATAAGAATTGTAAAGTACTTTGAACACTGAAAGTGCTATATAAATAACATAATTTAGGAGTTTTGTGGGCACTATTATTTTTTGTCTAATTTGAGTTTTGATGGGTGTGGTAGGACAGGACTTAGTGGTTTGACATACATTGGGGGTCAGACTAGATGATCTTGTGTTTCTTCTGCCTTAGACTTTATGGAAGTCCCAAGATCAGCTACAGTATATATTGCATAACATTCAAAGGTATAAAGAGACTGATAAAGCACCATTGTCTTAGGACTAGTAATAACCAATAATTACTCATTAAAAATTAATAATTAATAATGTTGTCTTAAACTTATATGCCATTCTGCTTCAAAAAGGACTCAAGGTGGCTTAGAAAAAACAGGCAGTAAGTAAAAAAACAACACAATATTCAAATATCCAAGACAAACTGCCCCTAAACACAGGTGTTAAAAATGTCTGCCCTATCATTTAAACGAGGAATGGGGAACTTCTTTCCTCCAAGGTCCCACTTTGAAAATTAGTACAAGCACCAAGGGCTGCACAGAAGTTGGGTACAGGGGGTGCTTCTGGCCTGTGCTCAGGAAGAGGAGCATCCAGATAATGGATCTATGCCATGCATCTTTGTGTGCATACCCTCATCTCTGCTCCCTTACGCGGAGCTCAGTATTTCAGTGTCATGGGGTAGGAACTGGATCCAGATTAAGGAACTCTATAAAAAACAAGCCAGATAAAAATAAGCCACAGGTTGCATTTGGCCCCCGGGCCTGAGATTCCCCACTCCTGATATAAACCAACTAAACTCCATTCCACCCACTCCAACTACTAGCGATTATTTGTTGCATGACAGCACTAGCTGGAAAACAAATCTCTTATAGCCTTGCAGAATGTTCACCAAGTGGCACCACCATGGCTAATTCAAGGCTAACATTATTGCATTTCATTTATCAAAGATTCTTACTGTAGCTTACCTAGCCATCCCAAAATCAGACACCTTCACTGTAAGGTCACTATCAACCAAGCAGTTTCTGGCAGCCTTTGGGAAGAAACAAAAAATATACTGAGTAGACAAAGTAAAAAAAGGAGCAGGTAACAGCCGAGCCTAGTCATTTTTTCTTCTAATTATTTCCACTGCAGTCCTTCAGGTCAGAGAAATCCCCTCCCTTGTCTCTCAGATTGTAAGCTCCTTAGGGGTAGGGACCTGTCCCTGACTGTGGACTGTACAGTGTCAGATACATTGCTTGTGCTATATAAATAATAAAAATAATAATAATCATCCTCATAAAAATCCAATGCTCCTTTTTTTACATGTAGTTGGCAGAAGTGTATCAAATCACAAAAGTACAGTGCTAAGTTTGTCATTTACTGTGTATAACAACCAAAATTGAAAACTGAGAACACATCTCCAGATTCCAGGATGAGTTCTCTTTCAGTGAACTCCTGAATTAATAAATATTTTCCCACCCAGAGAAGTAGCTAGGTAGGTGGGAATAGGCTCTCGTGCCAAGGATGGAATGGGCCCCTGCTGGGGCATTCCACTTCCATGTGAATATGCACTCTACAAGCATGTGGGGCCCCCCAGGTTTATGGGCCCCAGTGCAGCTGCACCTGCTGCGACTATTATAGCTATACCCCATGTCCCACCAAAATCCTTTTCCATTACACCTGAACCAACATTTCTGCACAGGCTGCTAGCCAAGAGATTGAGAACCTATTCTGTTTGCAGTTACACCAGTGCAAATGTAAAGTAATGCCACTGAAATCATTGTGTGTTACATCACTAAAACTGCTGTAAAAATATCTTTCTTTATATGATACTTCTTTAAATCATAGTGCTAAAAAAACATAATATGCAGAACCTTCCATTGCAGTGACTTAATGCAAGCGCATGATGATAGATCCGTTTTACAGTGGTGTTGATTGCTCTGCTACATAAGGAGTGTAACACAGGGAGTTAATAAATGTGATGGTGGCCTGCTGCGGACTGCAGGCCACCATCATGTTTATTGAGGGGCATCCAGATCTTTTCCCTGGTGTTTCCCCGAGCGTGGTAGCGGCTATCCCAGGCTGTGACTTCGGAGAGCTCTGGAGTCACAGCCCGGGTTAGCTGCCACTACACTCAGGCAGCCTGCCTGACCGGGCTACAGCGGGCTATCACGTGTGGTTGTCTGTGGTTCTCTGCCCGGTCCAGCGTGCCCCCTCCCACCCCCATGATGGGCGGCCATGGTGACTGCCATTGGCCACCCATCATGTGGAGGAGGCAGGCCACTGGGCACAGCATGGGTGCAGGGTCAGATGGGGCACCCCGCACCCTGGGTCTGGCAGAAGGCATGTTTTTCCCATGGCCGGACCCAATCCGGACCAGGGTGTAAGTGGCGCTCTGGTCTGATGGCGGATTGCCACCGTTACATATGTTTTCACCCAAAGTTGAAGCCCCGAAGCTCTCTTCCTATCTTGGTATGGTGATGTAACTTACAAAGTCACGGTGTATGAACTGGTGGCTCTCTAAGAAAGCCATAGCTTCACAAATGTTGTAACATATTTCCAGAAGCTGAAATGACTGCATTTCCATTCCATGGTTTTTTAAGTAGCTAAGCAAACATCCATTAGCCATATATTCAGCCACTATATAGATGGGATATGTCTTTGTGCATACCCCATAGAGTTTCACAAGTTTGGGATGATTTAGTTTCCTGAAATGAAAAATTTTAAAATATGTTACTCTAGATCTGTGAGGGGATTTTCCTCCTTAAATATTTCCTTGTCATTCTTAAAGACACTTTGGGGGATATAAACATAAAAAAATTCAATAGGTATCTATCTGCCTTTGTAAGACAGAAAATGCAGCACCCTTTAGGTTATACTATAATAAACATATATAGCCCAGATCCCTGCCCTTCTATGCCCTTGTCAGGGTGGTGGACCAGTTAGGTCGGTCTGCCTCTGGAGACTAATAGATCAAATTGGTTTCTAGAACTCTTTGGGGGATTTACCCACTGTCCTTGATGGCTACTTTATCAATGATCTGGTCGCTCTGTGGAACGGCATTCTGACCATGGCTATCAACACGGTTGCATCCGGGTATCTGCTCCCACCACTGCGATGGTATAGGCCTCCCCCCCCCAGGTATACAGAAGACCTAAGGCAGTTGAAGCGGGAGATTAGGCAGTTAGAGCACAGGTGGCACTCAACTTGCACAGAAGCCAACCGATTGCAGCACAGAACATTTTTGAAAGACTATGCCATGGCCGCGATAGCAGTGAAGAAAACTTTCATCTGCACTATCATAGAATCTGCAAAGTCTTGTTCTACAGAGCTTCTCTGGGTAGTGAATGGACTGATTAATCTGGCCTGTCTTTCTCATGAACCAGAGTCATCTATTGCCCGCTGTGACATTTTAATTAACTACTTTGCAGACGAAATCACTCATATTCACCACAACTTGGGTACTTTACTTACTACTGCTACTTCAACTGCAGGGTTAGAGTTTGGGACTGTGGAAGCTCAGCCTTATCCTGTTCTTTTGCATCAATTTCAATTAGTATCACCCACCGATGCAGGGAATGTGGTTGGGGTGATGCAGGCGACCAGCTGTGAATTAGATCTTTGTCCTGGCTGGTGAAAGCCAGCCGGGAGACACTGGGGTCATTGCTGGCTGGAGTTGTCAATGCCTCCCTTCATGAGGGTATGTTGTTGGACACCCTCAAAACTGAGGTTCTCCAGCCCCTGCTCAAGAAACCATCTTTGGATGGTGACACCTTGGCCAGCTATCACCCTGTCCTTAACCTTCCATTTTTAGGGAAGGTTATTGAATGGCTGGCTGCCCGCAGCTTCAGGTTCACCTCAGTGTTATCAGATTTCAGGATCCATTTCAGTCAGGCTTTTGTTTGGGGCATAGCATGGAGACTGTGCTTGTGGCCTTGGTCAATGATTTATGCCTGGAGATTGACAATGGGAATTGTGCCCTGTTCATCTTGCCAGATCTTTCAGTGGCCTTCAATAGAGTTGATCACGAGGTGGTGTTGACATGACTGAGGGACCTGGCAGGGATGTGCAGGACTGCTCTTGAGCGGTTCCTTCCATTCCTGTCAGGGAGGTCCCAGAAGGTGGTGATAAGAGACTGTTCGTTGTTCCCTCGGGGCCTTCCCTGTGCTGTCCCGCAGGGTTCCATCTAGTCTTCTCTCTTGTTCAATGTGTATCTGAGGCCGCTGGGCATTTGGAGGTTTGGAGTGAGATGCTGTCAGTATGTGATGACACCCAGCTCTACCTATCTTTTTTATCCCAGTCAGGTCCTGCAGACTCGGTGCTTATCCAATGTCTGCCTGCTGTTGGGTACTGTCACAGTAGGGTGGAGGGGAGGAAGGGCGGACCAGAGAGGGATTCGGGAAAGGGTAAGGGTCTGAATCCATGCATGTGCAGCTTCGTACACAAGTGCTCTGGGAAAGGGCCCTCGAGATCTAATGTCCATCAGGATAGAAAGGTGGCCTAATGGTTCCAAAGAAACCCGGCCTCTATCATCATAGGGCATAGAGCAGTGGAAGGACGATAAGGCCGCACACCAAGCACACTCCCAACTTGCACGACCCAGTCCACAGGGGGAAGGAAGGGGGGGTGCTGGAGGTATGTGGGATGGGGCGAGGTACCAAGGGTCACAGAGAGGGGCAAGGGCTCTTTCTATCCAGGAAGGGAACGAGGGGAAAGACGGGGAGAAACCCAGGGAAGGAGAGAACCTTTCATGCCGTTCGTTCACCACTCACTCTTACACACTCACATACACCAAGGACAAAAAAGGGCAGGAACACAACTTACAATCTACGACTATCTATATACCAATTCACACGAGGGAAAGCAACAGGGAAATCACATGTAGCTTTGTCCAAATGCAGTCAGTCAGAGGCCAGCCTCTCAATGCTCTGATTGCCGGCGCTGTGTGTCTCGCAGCACCGGCTTTTCAAGTGTAGACTCTGCCCCCTGACGCGCCTGCAGGTGCGTGGAGTGATGCAAGGGCGCGGGCCCTGCCCCTACATCGTGAGGCACCCCTGGCTGCGCACCTCTGTTCACCACGTCGAAGCGGGTTGCCGTGGAAACCAACCGACGCGGGGACTTCCCTGATGCAGCCGTGCCTAGCTCAGCTGCTTGTGGCCCTGGGGGTAAGGCTGCTGTGGGAGGGGGAACCCCTTGATGCCCCTGGGTGTGTCAGCCACGTCCTCCCAGGGGGCCACAACCGGCAAGTCTGACAAGTACTGGATGAGGGGGAGCCAATTGAAACTGAAACCAGATAAGACTGAAGTGATGCTGACTGGCCAAACTTGCGACTTGGAGGGGATTGGGTCCCCTGTTATTGAAGGGGTCCAGCCCCCTCTGATTACTCAGGTTCATAGCCTTGGAGTGCTTCAGGACCACTTGCTGAGCCTGGAACATCAGACTGTGGCAGTGGCCAGGAGTGCTTTCCACCAGCTCCATTTAGTGAGGAGGCTACGTCCCTTTCTTCCTGATTCATATCTGGGAATCTGGCAACCATCATCTATGCTTTCATCACCTCGAGGCTAGACTACTGCAATGCGCTTCTACATGGGCTGCCCTTGGTGACTGTCTGGAAGCTACAGCTGGTGCAGAATGTGGTGGCCTGGCTCCTGATGCAGTTTTGCATTACACCTGTGTTCTATAGTACTGCATTGGCTTCTGATAGCTTTCCAGGCACAATCCAAGGTGCTGGTTTTGACCTTTAAAGCCCTAAACAACCTGGGTCCCACATACCTGAGAGACAGTCTTTCCTTCCATGTGCCATTGTGCTCCCTGCGGTCAGCCAAGAGTGCTCTGTTGTGGGTGCTACCTGCCAATCTTCTCCATATGACAAGGGCCCACAGAGAGGCATTCTCGGTTGCTGCCCCTATTTTATGGAAATCCCTTTCCCTGGCGGTTCATCAGAGCCCGAGCCTGAGCATATCTTGGAAGCAGTATAAAACTTCTCTTTTTGGCAAGGCATTAGGCAGGCAGGGTTAGGGATTGAGGTGGGAGAGTTTAGGGGGTGAAGGTGGTTTTTTTAAAATGAGGTTTTAAAATTGTATTTTTATGTTGTGCATTTTTATGCAAACTGCCCTGAGTCTTATTTATTTATTTATTTATTTATTTAATGAATTTTTACCCCGCCCCTCCTGCAAACAGCTCGGGGTGGTTAGGGGAAGGGCAGGGTAAAAGTTTAAATAAATAAATAAATAAATAAAATAAAATCACATCAGACTTCATGCCAATCCCGTGTTTGAGATTTTATCAATAAAATCTCATGTTATTACAGGATTAACACTGGTAGCAATCCCATTAGTCTCAGAAATATGTTGGTGGGGCTTTTTAAAATTTGGCCCCCTAGGTGATCACCTCCTTCACCCATGTTAATCAGGTGTTTGGTGCAATATGGTCTAGCTGCCTTTGTGTCATGAAATCCTCAACCCACCACCAGAACTACTTATCCAATAGTACAGGCTGGTACTTGGTGTTTGTAGTTTTGTAGAGCTGCATCTTGGATTATCCTGTATTATTGACAAATAACTGGAAAATCTGTTATTTGCAATGCCATTTAATTAAGGAACATCATTGCTTACATCATGGTCTGAGCCTCCTCTATGAATTCATCTTCAGACATTGATCCCTCTTTAATCATTTTAACAGCAACATCATACTTTCCCTTCCATTTTCCCATCTGCACCACGCCAAACTGGCCACTCCCTAATTCCTTCAGCAGGACAATATCCTCACGTTTCAGCTCCCAGATTCCTGGCAGAACAGAAGAAATATCTATCAGTGACCAGACTGCCACATGCGAGCATGACCATGATCCTCAAACCACTTACTCAGAAGTAGCCCCATATAAGAGGGCTTTAGTGGGGCTGCTCTGGAATAAGTGGCTTATGGATCGGGCAGGGATGATCAGATTTATGATGTACATGCTCCACTTAATTAAGGGGACAACCTCAGGAGGACCCCTCCTAAGTGTTCTAGTTTTAGGATGCTTCAGCAGCTGGACTCATGAGTGGAGAGGAGGAGCACTCTATTTTTAAAGAGAACCTTTCCCGCTACACTGGAGAAGCTCTCCTAGTCTGTCTCCTCCCTGGGGACACTCCCTTGGGTGCCAGTCCCACGCTTTCCAGAGGCAATGGTCTCCGCTCCCCACACTGTGATCTACTGGAGAACAGCTTGTGATCTGCCAGTAGAGCACAATCTATCTTTTGGCCACCTCTGCGCTAAGGTGTCCACCGATTGTCTTCCCACTGGTATGACAAAGACCCATGTGAAACAAAAGAATGAACCTGTGTATGGCGTCCTGGCAGAGGAGAAAAGACTGCATCCTATAAATATATCACAGTGTCATCCAAATGCCACAACTAATTTACTCCTATGAAGAGAATTAGAAGACTACCCTGGCATATGTCAACACATACAAGTTCATCAACCCCCCAAAAATTAATGTGACTCAGGAATATTTTTTTTCTTTTCAAGCAATAGACTCCCCGCGGCGGCATAATGTGATTTAAAGAACCCCGCACTTCCGGGTTAGTGTGAATGCGGTGAGCGCGCACATTTCCACTTAGCCCGAATGTTTGGAGTGCGTTTGAAAAGCTGCTCGGAGCAACTTTTCAAACCGTACTCTAAACATTCGGGCTAAGTGGAAATGTGCGCGCTCATCGCATTCACACTAACCCGGAAGTGCGGGGTTCTTTAAAACGCACTATGCCACCGAGGCAGCTGTGCGATTTAAACACACGTGTGAATCCCCTCAAAGTTCCAAGCACGTTTTTTTCTACACAGACTGAAAAGCAAGTATAATCTTTACACATAATGTGTGTGGCAGGGCTAGGGCACAAGATGGCACCGGCCATGAGGTAAAACCTAAAATGGCCACCCACAGGAAGAGGAAATAGGTGGGCGGAATTACCTGTATAAAGGAGAGGCAAGCAGGAAGCTAAAGATAGTCTGCTTTGGACTGAGAGAGGAAGAACACCTCTGCAGTCAGCTCCTGAAGGAAGGAGACCTGAACCTGAATCAGATGCCTTCAGAAGAGCCTGGATGTGAATTGGAGATAGCTAGCCAATGGACTGTGTGTGGCTAGGCTACTTGTGCTATGATTGACTTGTGTGCTGGATTTAAAGATTGCCAGAGGCTTGGTATCTGGCCTATAGACTATGTTATAAATAAAGTTATAGATCTGGAAACAGAGTAAAACTCTTCCTTGGGCCTAATCCTGAGAACACTTACCCCCACGGTAAAGTGGGGGCCTGCTACAATGTGAAAGAGCATTATAGAAATGGGCCAAATTATAACCATTTTTTTGGATGGATGCAGATGAATCAGACCTGTCAAATGACCATAATGGGGGTTGAATGGAAATGCAGGCAAACAACCAAAACAAACACTTTGGGTGAAAGTAAACATGCATCTGCCATGACTGCTCCCCTGCCTGGGGGTGCGTGGGAGATGGTGGCTGCCACCCTTAGGGCCGGTTCGGGGCACACAACAAACACACACCCAACCGGTCTGGTGGGCGAGCCCTCCCCTGCCCCAACCGCGGTGTGGGAACAAAACAAACCTGCAGCTGGTTGGCCCTGCCCCTGGCATGCCTCCAGCCCCCTGCCATGATGGGCAACAGTGGTGGCCAATCACAGGCAGTCATGGTAGCCAGTCTGGCGGCCTTCTATTCCTGGTGGGGAGGGGCCGGAAAACCGATGTGCTGGCCTGCTATGGTTTGCGTTGGCCTGCCTGAGCAGCTCTTGGCCCAGCTGGGCTGTGTGCCCAGGATCTTCCGGGGCTGGTTGGAGACCTGGGCCAGGGCTGCGTACGACCAGTAGCGCTATAGAAATTATAGTAGTAGGGACGCAGCAAGCCCACATCTGGTGCCCCACAAACAGATTTCCCAGTGAGTCCCTTTTCCAGGCAGGCCATAGCGGACCAGCACCAGGATGGTGAATCCCCTGGGGCAGCTGATGGAGGAGTTAATTCTTCAGAAACAATCCTTTTGGGCAGTATGATTCTCTGCCTAGTATTTAGTGACAGTGTGAGCACCACTTGCTTTAATGGGACTCATGCTGGCACTAGCTTTTCCTGTAGAGAGTGGTTCCACCGATCCCCTAAAACAACAGTGCTCCCATTTGACCATTAAATTTAAGGCTGCATTTTCACAAGATGAAAAAGTGCCCAAACCAGGCATTTTTTTTAATCATGTAAAAGAATTAGATTGCAGGATGCTTCAACAAATGACCTGAAAGTGTGAGGATGCAGACCTAAGTTTAACAATCAACATTTTTCTGTTGCACATTTCTGGTAATGTGGGGAGGGACACTTTCTTCTTTTAGTCCTCCAACCTCATAGACACATGGAACAGCCATGCAGCAACATGGGATTGCCAACACCAGCAGTGACAACACCCAAAGCAAAATTCAAAGCAGGGAAGCCACAATAACAGTGGGGAGAGGAATGTAAGGCACAATTCTTCTTTCCCACATAAAACTTTAAAAGCAAGAGACAAAACTCATGTAAAAGTACCCCAGAGTTTAATTCTGGAGTCTGCTATAAAGTTATTAAGGGAAACAGTTAAAATCTCCGCAATTCCATTATGGTTATGATTAGTCATTTGTATAGCACTTTCAGAGTTCAAAATACTTTATAATCCTTCACCCTCCAATGCTGCTGTGGGGTAGGTCATCACAAGGGGAAATTAGTCTGAAAGATCATAACTTGACCAACCCCACCCAGTGAGTTTATATCCTAATATGGGATTTGAACCATGATCTCCAAAATCCCAAACCTTTTCCATTAGGCTACACTGGCTCTAATGATTTACTATTTTTACTGAATTGATATAAAACTGTATATTACAAAGAAAAATATCCTGTCCATACCATTTCCTAAGGATGCTGTGGATGGGACCTTGTTTGCACTCGTAGACACTGAATGCCGAAGCCTGGTAATCATACCTACAAAGCAAATTTACTCATTATCATAGTATAGAATTGTCTCTCCTAGGCACCAGCCAACCAAAACCATTCCCAATTAGAAAAGCGGCCAGGCAGTGGTAGGAGAGCCTGTATAATTTACATGCAGAGGGGGCGGAAAGACCAAGTTGTAACAAAGAGAGCTATTGAGAGAAGGCTTCTGTATGATTAAGCTGACCAGGCTACCTGAATGCGTGCACGTACGCACACTTCTCTGTGTAGCTAATTATAATAGCTATACTACAAAATATACAAATCTGTGAGTTCAATGCTTTGGTACTTCAGAAATAGGTTAACTTACCTGCCCCCTGTGTGGCATGTTTTTTTTTAGCATATCAAAAAACATTTTTACCCTTTTATTTGCCTCAGTTATTGATATATAAAGACCAGGATCCTCCTCAAATAGTTCTTTCTGAGAGGTCCTATTGAAATCAATCAGCTTGTTATTAAGCTATTGTTAGGTAACTTCAGTAGTACCTATACCTCTAGTAATACCCCCTTTTAAAGGATACTTTACTTTTTGTATAATTTTATACAGAAAAACCCTGTACTCTTTGTATCATTTTATTCTTCCTCTTCCTCTTCCCATGACATGTTCCCTTTTACCACCACCTTCTTCTGTATGCCTATGTGTGCTTGTGTGTGTGCTATCCCCTATCTTCTGTTTCTGACCTCTGCTCTATACCTGTCTTTATTTCTTTCTCTCTTGTGTTTTGGGGCTTTTTTTGTTTTGTTTTTTGTAGCCACTGAGCTATTGAATCTGTGCTTCAGAAGTTTCAACTTCCTTTGGACAGTGGGACATACTCAGTTGTATGATAAATATTCACTTTGTCTACCCCCTAAGATCAATTAGAGATCTAGTGCTCTTTGTATACTGTCACAACGTGGTCCTCATGATGGGTGAGTCATTGCAGGACCTGGGCCCGTGATGCTCACTGACACCTGGTACAAAGGCACATGACACCAGTTATTGCTTTAGGTGACTTTATTTACCTCCACCAATACAGGGTGTTAACAAATGAGACGCTAGCCCACACCATGTGGGTGTCCACTAGCGGTTGGAAGTTCAGATTCAGATTAATCTGTAACTGCACAGAACAGGCTGTTATGGATTAATCCATACAGAACTGGAACAGTGCAACAATAAGCCTGTTTCGGTTTCTAGTTTACAGAATATATATATATTTTTAAAAAAGTTACTGTACATGAGCAAAATGACCGCTAGACCGTTCTGTGCATGCACACCTTTTTCCAAAATGGCAGCGGCAGCATCACTGCCATTTTGGAAAACAGCAGCCAGTCTGCACATGGCCATTTTGTGCATTTGTGCAGACCGGCTGCCCTTTTCCAAAATGGCAGCGATGCTGCCAACATCATTTTGAAAAAGGGCGTACATACGCAGAACAAAATGGCAGCAGTGCTGCTGCTGCCGTCATTTTTGAAATGGGTGCATATGTGCAGAACAATCTGGTCGCCATTTTGCTCATGCGCAGTAATTTTTAAAAAAATGTTATTTTTTAATTTTTTAATTGATTTACAGATCTGTAATACAAATCCACATTTAAATCCAGAAATCTAGGGATAAGAAATGAAAGGGAACTGAACACACATTTACAACCAAAAGACCTCCCCTAATGTCCACCTGCCTGTTTATTAGGTGTTTGCCCAACTGGTCACCACCCACTGGACATGCAGCCCCACTCACAGTGGGTTTTTGGAGCATGTTAAGTCTGGCAGTCTGCTGTGCAGGCAAATGTAGGCTAATGTGAGCCCATGTGTCTGTATTCCATCAATTAGGTTGCATACAGCATTGCACACATACAGGTCCACCAGCACCATAGAGTAGCAGGCAAACAGCTTAGAGCATTCTGAGCAGTGACCACTTCCTGCCCCATTCTCTGCTCTCACTCTCACTGGTATGCACGTAACTGCTGCCTGAAATGCCCAATGTGTACCGAATTCAATCACGTGTTGTCCCAGCTCGTCCTGGTTTGCAACACATGCCCAATGCTCTCTTGCTCAAAGCTGTTGGCTTCTCAGGAGCGACTTCCACAGCCTTTCCATCGCCGTGGTTGTGACTCAGAACAACAGTCAGGCAACTACCAGTGCTGCTACCTTCGGTGTTCCATTTCAGGCCCTCTCTGCCTACCAATCCACTTGCCAAAGGTGTATTCCCTAGAGCAAGGAAGAGACCAAGGTCTTCATCGCTCTATGGGGGGTGCGGTGGGGGTTGTACAGAAGGTACAATGCCAACAGATGTGAAGTGCTACAGGAATGAGGTAGTTTTCCATGAGATCTCTCTCCAGATGGTGCAGAAGATACACCAGGGACATGAACCAGTGGACCAAGAACGTGAAGTGAGGATATTAAGAGATCTGGGACAACAACTTTGCCTTTGGCCATGAGAGGCAAACATCATCCTATTATGAGCTGCTGAACTGGTTCCTGTGCATTGATGGAGCCATCGTGGCATCCCGCCTCTACGTCTGTGCCTTCACCAGGGGCCAGAAACAGGTGGATATGGCTCCCCCGCTGCCCACTCCCACTCCAATGCTCCCACTCCAACCACTCATGCTCCCCCCATAGAAACCATGACTGCTGGCAGAGTTCCCTCCATGCCCCATCCTGCCCCAGAGGGGTCAATTAGGACACGAGCACTGTGACTCTCATGGTGTATCCCCTTGTGCTCAAAAGCCAGCCTCTGTATGAGGAGCCACTGGAGGCGCTAGTCAGGGATATGGAGGACCCTGATACCACGTTTATGGAGTAGGCAAAGGAGAATGGTAAGTTAATGCACCTGGGCTGGGGGGCTGCATTAACACAGCCGCATGATAAAGGTTTCTGTTTATTGTTATCCAATTATGTGGGAGGGTTTTCTTTACTCTGCTCACAGGTAACCAGGGTCGCCTTTAGACATGTGCAGGGCACTCGCAGTGTGAAATCCCATGGCATGTAAAAATCCCACAGCGGGGTTTGGAGGAGACTTCTTGCGCATTATAACCGTTTGCGCATTGTAACCGTTAGCGCATTCTTTTAAAACCATGGACTAAATACCTTGATATTGAGGTTCTCTTTCCGGGCATTGACATCTGGTGCTGCTGTGTCTCAGGGAGTATTCTACTGCTTGATAGTCAGGTATTTAGTTCGCAGTTGTAAAAGACTGCGCAAACAGCTATAATGCGTGAGAGGTCTCCTCTAAACCCCACCTGCGGGATTGTTACACACCATGAGATTTCACTCTGAGAGTTGCCGATGCATGTCTAAAAGCAGCCCAGGAGAGAACCAGGGAGAAGCAGGATACAGCAGCACCAGATACAAAAGGTATGAGTGGGAAATGGGTGGAAAGGCACCATGGCAGGACAGCAGGATTGGGGGGTGGGGAGGCACCATGGTAGGTAGTGGGATGGGGGGAAGGTACCATGGCAGGACAGCAGGATTTTGGGGG
>QEPC01004766.1:310095-345730 GCA_003113815.1 Sphenodon punctatus
GGGGGGGGGGGGGAGGCACTATGGCAGGCAATGGGGAAAGGGTGCTAATGGGGATGTTTTATTTCTGTCCATTCTTCACTCCTCTATAGTGATCCCAGGAAGAGAACCATGTGCCCCAGAGATCCCACTGCAGTAACTGCCCCAGCAGCAACCTAGCCCAGGTACTCGTTCCAGCTTCCCCTTGGCAGGTGGAGAGCCGTTACATTGTGCAGGAAGGGTGGGCAGGGGCTGAAACACCAGGGCAGGAAAGTAGGATTGGGGTGGTATAAACTAATGACTTTCCTTGTTGCCTTGCTACAGTTGCTACACTGCAACGGGCACAGACAGAGCCCCCTGCAACAAACACCCAGTGGAATCAGGACCTGTGGGTCCACAACTGGTGCCACAGGGAGGATTTGGTGACGGAGAAGCTGGGGAAGACTACGCAGCAGGTGGAAAAGATCTGGGACATAATTCAGGGCATGACCTGGGAGCACAGGAAGCCTGCGTGGGACAATGTCGCTTAATGCATGGCCTTGCCTGCCGAGACCCACCAGGGTCCTGGACTTCCGGCAGGAGGACAGTCCACCTCTGGCAGCAGTTCAAGCTGTCAGACACCATGCTCAAGAAGGCAAGTAAAGAGATGGCTGAGATCTGAGCTCAGACTAGAGCTGAAAGCGGATATCCAGTCCACAAAACAGGTACCATCAAATTTCCGGTACCTCAATCAACTTGACAACATAGGGTACTGATTGGTACCTGATTGTGAACCAATTTGGGTACCCAATGTCCTGGAATTCTGACTTCCAGTATTGATTTTCTAAACTTTTTTTGTTGATTTACTGACTCCCAGCACCTATTTATCAGTTTTCCATCCCAGAAAATTGACTTCTGGTCCTGGAAAGTCAATTTCTGGTCCCAGAAAATCCCAATTTGAAAAATTTCTGTCCTGATTTTTCAGTTTTCTGACCCAATATACTGATAGTTAATTGGAAAACTGGTAACGGTATGTGGCAGAGTCCTGCCACAAACTGCCTTTGGGTAAGGCAGTTATAAAGGGAAAAGGTGTGCTGGCCCTTTTAGAAGCCAGTAGGAGCCATAAACTAGGCCTATATAAAGGAAGGCTAAGGAACTTAACCTGGTGGTTAGAGACAGCAGAGACAGAGATCTCCCAGATCCAGGCTGCCAAGGGCTGGGAAGTCCAACCTAGGTCCAGAGGGAGGACCTCACCAGATTACTCAAGGCCCAGGCTGCTCCGGAGCAAGTAGGCCACATCTCCAGGAAGGAGACACAACCTCTACATGAAGGTGTGCTTGTTCCTAACTTGACTTTTGTTATAATTATACTTTATGTTTAAGAGGGACCCACCCTTAATGGGAGAAGCCCTCACTTGGTGGGTCTAGGCCTGGGTAATTCCGCAGTGCAATGATTGAGGGGCCCTGCCACATGGTATTCAGTAATAATTACCAATTTCGGTGGTATCTGGGATCCTAATTGGTACCCAGGTAACACATTGGTTACCTGATGCGGTACCCAAAAATGCAGGTATTACCCATGGCTACTAAATTTAAGTACCCATTTCTGTCCTAGCTCAGACTCAAAATGGTCTGCCCCAACTGATCCAGTTCCAGACCTGCCTTCTCAAGCATGTAGCTGTTGCAACCATGAGCATTTGCTCAGGGGCAGGTGCCATTTGCCAACCCCTTTGGCAGTTTACACTGCTGCACCTGGATCCCATCTGTCCACCATGGTTTCCCCAGCACTCCACACTCCCAGAAAAAGCACCTAGCCCTCTCTGCCCTGCACTTGCACAGGTCAATCCTCCCTGGTCCAGGCATGCCTCTCCCTCCACCAGTCATGCAAGAACACCACTGCAGAACACTCCTCTGCAACCTCCATTGGTGGATCTGTGGGAGGAGGAGGAGGAAGACGAGGAGGAGGAGGAGAGGAAAATACCGCCTACCACCATTACCCCACCAAAGCGAGCACACCCAGTTGCAGCAAAAAGAGGAAGGTGCAGAAGAAAATGAAGATTTTTTAAAAATGTTCTAAAAGAAATAAAAGGACTTTAAATTAAAGTTAGTTTATTTTAAATAAAGTTATATTTTTCACAACTTATGATTTCCCTGCTTATTCTGGGAAAGGTGGGAAGCCTGTGATAAGCCACCTTGGGCATTGGGTGTGTGTGTGTGCACCGAAGGGGTTGGAGAGTTCTCTGGCTATTCATGGCGGAGATTCATGGTGGAGATGAATTTCTTGGAGGAAACAAGTAGCTCAGGGTACAGGGATTGTGAACCCACTGATGGGGAGCTTCTTGCCCTATTCGAGGTTTGGACACTCCAAGAGGTGGAGGAGACCCTGGTGAGTGGGGATGTTTCCCTCCCTGACTGTATGGTGATGCAGAAGATGCTAGAGAGGGGGTACAGGAAGTGCATATTTGACTGGGGTTTTTATGTGAACCGAGAGGGATTTCTAACACCAGAGCGGGTGAGACCCCAATAAAACCTGCCCGTACATCAATGTGAGCCACGTTTGTGAGAAACTGGGTGGTGACAACATGGAAAGGGCTGGGGAGACACTGTAGTGTCACCGATTTACAAAAAGGGTTCCTTCCAGGTTAGATCCGGCGAACTATCGGCCGATTAGTTTGCTAAGCATAGTTAGTAAACTATATTCCAAAATTTTGTTGAACAAATTAACAACATGGCTCACTACTTGCAACATAATTCATTTAGAGCAAGCAGGATTTCAAAAAGGGAGGTCCACTATAGATCAGTGTGTGGTACTTTATCATTTAGCCTGTAAATATCTTAAAGCTAACGGAAGACTGTTTGTAGCTTTTCTGGATCTGCGCTCTGCGTTTGATTCAGTTCACAGAGAAATTCTTTGGGGAAAATTAAGAGCTCTTTCAATAGACCCACGTCTATTCCTGCTAATACAAAATCTATATAAGCAGGTTGCTATGACTGTTAAACTGGACAACCAGGGGCACCTATCCAATAAGATAGACTTACATAGAGGGGTCAGGCCCCAGCCCTTTTCAACATATACATCAATGATGTGGTTCCACTCCTCGTGGAAGCTAAATTCCACCCTCCTAAAATAGCATCAAGGCCAGTAGGCAGTTTTCTTTACGCTGATGACCTGGCCATTTTGTCTCAGACAAGAGTGGGGCTACAACGTCAATTAGAAGCTTTTGCCCAATATTATCGGGCAAATAAAATGCAAATTAACCATGACAAATCAAAGGTTTTGATATTCACCAAACAGAGGAAAGTATACCCTGTTTCATCAACGGGCAGATGATTCAACAAGTTAAGGAATTTAAGTACTTGGTGATTACTTTCCAACAAAACACCAAATGGACTAGACACCACCAGATAGTCAAATTGGCTTTAGGAGGAGCTCCTTTAGCAATAGCAAGACTCTTTGGGTATTTTTGGGAAATCTGATCTAGCATGGGCTATAAGAGTCTTTGATGCCAAGGTGAGATCGAAATTCTTACATGGAGCAGGCTTATGGGCAATTCCTATCCCAAGAAATCTTAACTGCCCCCAAAATAAATTCCTTCAACTCTTACTTGGAACACCATGAGGGATACCAACCAAGGCTATGAGATTAGAGACTGGCCAAGCCAGCTGGGAATCTGTTGCAAAAACGGAAGCCTTGAACCTTTGGTTAAAAGTGAAGTATGCGAGTCATAACTCCTTGCTAGGATTGATTGAGAAGGATCCTTTTGTAAATCCTTGGAAGAAGAAAATGGAACTTCATCTTGCTCGGATGGGATTTTCAAGGGACTATATAATATATCAACCAAGGAACGGGTTCAATTTAAGTTAGAGTTAAGTCAAAGATTTAATGATATAGAAAGGCAACATACAATCTCCCGAATAAGGGAGACTCCTTACCTACGTGACTATCTGTGTATAGTTCCCGCGCAGGTGACCATGGCGACTTACTTGACCCTGCTGCAGACTTTCAGGCTCAGATATTTATTCCTATGTGCCTGGCTGAACTTCCTGCCCAGCAGGATACTGGAAGGTCGAATACTTAAAATAGACTCTGCATTACGTTTGTGCCCATTTGACCAGCTGACGGTAGAATCAGTTGAGCACATTCTGACTGATTGTCATCTTTACGATAAACCACGAGCTCATTATTCCAGAAGTGGAATGTTATCCGGGGAGGTCTAGCTACACCTTAATGAGAATCATGTTGACGGATACTGACCCGAACCTGACACGAGCTGTAGCTGGGTTCTTGCAAGTTGCCTTTATGATTAGGGGGGAATTTTTGAATTTTCATGGCATAGAAGCAGATCATGGTACGATATAAACTTGGATTAACCCCCGACTTTGAAGGGACTTTGGTTCATGGCCATCTTCTGCTGTGTTAATTGTCACTGGCTTTTTAATTGATTGATTAAATCATTGGTTACATTTATTTTTATAGTTGTTGTGATCTGTTCATAGTTTATTATGCGAAGCATGATTTGATTTGACTTGGTATGAGTGTATCATTGTACCATACCAATTGTGGAATTATTGTTTTCAGTAATCGCCATTGGCTAAGCTAATCATAAAATATTTGATTTGACATGCAAAGACTGATTGCTTTCAATTTCAATTTTTACTTTTGCTTTCAATTGTCACAATAGGCACTCAATAAAGTATGCGGTTTGCTTAATAAACTCAGCACGCAGCAAAAGGTTATTTCCAGCTGCCCAGTGCTGGCAGGTGTAAACCCCAGGTATGAACTTCCATGGGTGGGTGGGGATGAAAGATGCTGGACCGCCTCCTAGAGTCATAGCAGCCCGGAGGAAACAACTGGTGCAGCTGCTTCTTTCCATGGTTTGCCACGGCTGTGAGTCATGACGGGTGGTGGGATACTGAGAAGGGTGTGGGTGGGCGGAGTGTGGTCGGAAAGAACGCTTGCCTGCCTGTTAGGTTTGTCCAGCTAAACCTGTGGGTGGTATTTTCCCAAATACACGAGAAATACATGCAGCGGGCTGCCCATTTATTAAGCTCTACACACTAAACATGGGAGTGGGGGCTATATGGACCGAACCTGGACTCCAGTGGACTACCATCCCATTTGTTAACATGCATATACAAAACAGTCCCAGAAGTGAAGTCTCCCCAGGGAGTCTGCAACATCAGGTCCTTCAGCTTCAACTCTCTCCTCTCTGGGGTACCTGAGGCTCCTATAGCCAGCCGCTTTGAAGCCAGCCGCTTCAGTGCATCTGCCCTCCTTTCTCGTCTTGGCCCTATTTATACGGCCCTAGTGTGACCCAGCTGCACGCAGTTACTAATGGGGTGTGTGTGTGCTAGCCAGTCAGGGACCCAGTCCTGCCATAACTCACCACAGCAGCAAGCACAGTTTCACATCTACCTATCTTTATTTGCTCTTCCTAAGATAATATGGTGGCTGTTATAGCTTTATTTATATTTTCCAGTCAGAAAACCAATACAATTGTAAATAAGAATTAAAAAATGATACTGCAGGCAAGTGCTCTTCAAACTTTGCTGACTCATGGGCACAAATGGCTGCTGACCTGTGGAAGGGAGCCATTTCTGTTGAGGTGGGGGTGAGGAGCAGGGATGCCAGCACTACATGTACATGTAAGCTCTGGTGTGGTCTGTGTGCTGCCCAGCCTCTCAGACAGGGCCAAAAGCCACCTCAGAATGGTTTGGCAGGCAACATGCTACCTGTGAACAATGGGTTAGGTGCTCTAAAGTGGCTGCATATTTGGCCTGTTGTGCTGGGTACTACTTTTAATACCATCCCAACTAGTTTATGCCCAATTAAAGTCACAGCAGCACATGCAATAGGAAAGGACACATCAAGAGCACAGGGCGGGTCAGGACAAAACGGTTACCTGCTGAGTTATGTTGATGATAGTGAATAAGTTGGGGAACTGAATCAAAACAGTAATTTTCAGCCAGATATAATTTGTTTTCACTGTTTGTGTAAACGTGATAGTGTTTGACTGTTCCTTTTTTATCTCTGAAAAATATGACAAAAGTAGTTTTAACAAACTCTGTTACATGGAATAAATAATGAGCCTATGAGTTACAGTAGTTGCCAAAACTAATCCCAGGGCAAATGCTCTTTCCTTGTCATTTGTTCTTTGCTGTCATCAGTTGTCATTTATCTGCTGCCATCAAAATAAGGCGGCGTTTTGCTTAATATTTGATAGCAATTAAGAATATGGGCTGCCCAAATGCTAACATGTTCCAGATCTCCCATAGTTCCATACGCCTGAGCCTGTACCCCACTATGCTAGTTGTGGTTAGCACGGACATCAATCATCATACTTCAGGACATAGTCAACTACTGACTGCCTGGAGACAGGAAGAAACTTTCCTCATAGGCATGTTATGGCAAAATTGCAAACAGGGGCAGTGGGGGAACTTGCATCATCTTCAGAAGACAAGAGACTCTACTAACTGGATTCCTAGTCAGATTTGAATATGGTTATTCAAATATGGTAACTGGATTGCTAGCCTGATTTGAATATGGTTATTCAAATATGGTAACTGGATTGCTAGCCTGATTTGAATATGGTAATTCTTGTGAGCTCTCATAGTTCAGTCTCTAAACTCTCCTTGCTCTCTCCCACCTTCCCCCTTCCCCAAGCTTCTGCTCCTCCTCCTCCTTCTAGTTTTTTCTCTCTCCCCATTTTCCTTCTCCTCTCACCCAACCGCTCTATCAAATTAATCTCTATATGTCCTATCCTTGGTAAAAATCCATGCTTAACAGGCACTGAACTAATATCCCTCCAGATTCACCCTGCCATGTCTTCTTACATGGCCAAATGCTTTATTCCACTACTGTACTGGACTAAGGACAGGAAACAGTAGGTTAAGGCCTTTGCAGATGGGTAACACTGATTACAAATTCCCCATAATTCAGTAAGGTATGAGTGACAACCCCACGTAATGACCAATGGAAGAGTTACTAATGGCTTACATACTCACTCAAGAGCCATGCTGAATACAGACACTGTGTACATTCCTGCTTGGCTAGAATTGCGAACCATAAAAGCACCTTCTTTTCCCTGATGACAAAAGGAAGGAAAATGTCACCGAAAAATCCTACTGTTTGACAAAACAGTCAGTATATTTTCATCCCTAGGCGCTTTTTAATGAACTACCAGTTGAATCTACATTTCCCCTCTGAAATCCCCAGTCCCTTCTGCATCCTTGCACTAAAAGCTCCCCCTTCCATTGCTGATCAAGTCAGGTGTGAAGATCCTACCTGTCAGTCACTGTAAAGGACTACAATGTAAGGATTTATAAGGATTAAATCTAGTGGCTGTATCATTTGCATGCTAGGAGTGGTAGCTGCAGAGATGAAACAACCTTTTCCAATGGCAGCTACAAGTCCATGTGAATTGAAAGCTATAAACCAAGAATCAATCCCTCAAGGCTCAGCACACCCTCATATCCTGATAAAAGCAATGGGAACTGAAGCACTCATCACTTTGCAGTATCAGATGCCCTTGGGAACTGGTCTTTCTACTGGCACAGTCTTCATAAAAATAATATAGGTGAGTCTTTATTTCATTCTTAAACTTCAAGTGCACCTGAGGGTGTTTTTAAACGAGCAGGGTGATGGGGGCTGGGTACAGACCCCAGTGGGGTAGGCGGCTGGCCCAGAAATGTGGGCCCAGAAGGAACCAGGCCCACAGTCTGGGCCCAAGAACCACCCAGGCAGGCAACAGTGGGCTGAACTGGGCAGGTGTGTCTGTTCCTGCGACAATTCAGCCTGGCGTGGGGGGTTGCCATGGCTGCCCGTCATGGTGGGGGTGGGCTGTTGGCCGCGGCACGGGGAAGGGCTGGTCAGCCACACATCACTCCCTGCCCCCTTTCTTTCCCTTGCCAGGGCAGGCTGGGGAAACGTTTATCCCATTCCCCGGCCAGAGGCAGCCCCGCCCCCTTCCTCGGGACATGCAGTCAACATGCCAGTTGCGCATTTGTTTTTACCCACTGTTATGTTGTGACTTGGAAAAGACTAGAACCTACATTATCTCGCAAAGTAATACTACCCTAATGTTTTTGCCAGCTAGAATTGTATTTATTTATTTATTTATTTATTTAGTTGCTCTTTTACCCCGCACCCTCCCGCTCACAGAGCAGCTCGGGGCGGCTCCATCTACAAAAATTAATGTCCCTATATGCATGAAGCAAAACCACAAAGGATTTTTTAAAAATAAAAACATTATGTCGAATTCTAGAGAAAGAACCTACAGATTTATACTCTACCTTCTGCCGCAGCAGTTGTTCAGCCTGAGCCCGTGAAATATTACCTGCATACCAGCTGCAGCAAGAAATATTTTGCATGTTATTTACAGCATGATTTCTGAATAACAATATGGGGGAAGACACCTTGCATGATAGTCTTATGGTTTCAAGCCTACTTAAAAATCCTAATGCACGTATTAAACAACATGTCACAAAGGATATGTGATTTCTCAGGTAATAATTTGGCGAGATCTTGAGGTAGGGATAAGATGAAGAGGAAGCTAACAAATGCAGACAAGATCTGATGGAACAGCAACTTGGATAGTCCAAAATCTGGAACTAACCACCAGTGGTTAAAAATGTGTCTCTAAAATTACATTTTCTATACCAACTCTGTTGGGGAGAGTACTTCAGGGTTTAAGTGAGATGGAGAGCCCATCACAGACCTCCTATTGGCGCTCCGTCACAGAACATTTGGACCACTTTTTGACACAGGATTTAATTTGTATAATACTTTAGTGAATTAAATTTACAAGTGAAGACTTCCTGCCAAATCACTGTGTTTCTAAGAGATGCTTCCAATAGCCTTTTGAAGTATGTCATTCTTTTGTGAATTCTTTCTTTTCTTGCTGCATGAAAGAGAGGCTCTTCGGTAAGCCACATCTCCACAGCTTTACTGAGTGAAAACAAACCTACTTGTGCCATTGATAGTTAACTGCTTATCAGACTATTCTGTTAGCATTTGGGCTGAAATGAATATCTGAAGAAAATACCCAATTCAATAAATTCAGCCAATTCACATTCATTTTAGCAAAGAGGACATGAAGCACAGTTCATTTTGGTTGGTTTGTTCTTTCATTCATTCAGTACAGAGTTAAATAGTGCTGAATGGAGGAACCATTTTGCTGAAATGACAAAAATAACCAATATGAAGAAACAGATCTGTGAATATCATGTCCTAAAACTAAAACCATTCAGATATTTGGTAGTGTTTCGGGGGGGGGGCTCCACACGAGCTGCAGCAGGCTTGATCCCCATGCACCAGGTAGTGGGCAATTGTTGCCACCACACTTCAGCACCTGTGCAGGGAGCAGGACAGATGCCCCCTCTACCCCTCCCCCCCCTGCCCCCAGTAGGGCAGCTAAGCAGGCAGGCCACTGTCAGACATCCTGCCACGCTCTGTGGTGGGCCAAGGTGCCGGCCACACAAGCGGGTGATCTGCCCTGCCTCACCGCCCTCCCCTGGCCCACCCACTATCCTGTCTTGGTCATGACATGGCTGCACGAGACTGGAGCTAGTGACCACGACTCAAAATTCCACAGCGGACCTCACCGTGCGACGGGGCATACGGAAACTAGGCACACAAGTGATGGTGCACTACTGTACCTTGGGCGACCTTACCCCACTTTGGGTAAGGCTGCTACACCTTGCATCCTCGATCTTTTTATGAGGATGCAGCATGTAGCAGCCAGATGCCCACCCTTCCATGTGGTGGGGTGAACCTCTGGTGGCTGCCAGGCACATGGCGCACTGCATCGCATGGTAAGGCTGCCCGCAGTGGGGTAAGGCTGCACCTACTGTTATACGAATAATCTCTGTGATTATGGAATGGCATATTTGTTTAAACTCTAATTAGTACTTGTGCTGAGTAGTGCCTAGAAGCCTGGAGAATTTAGGGTCCCATCCCACTCTGCAATGCACGGTACACATATATAACAAAAAGACTCACTGCGCCTGTTCCAAAGAGTATGCAGACTACAAACAAAGATTCTCCACATACTCACTCATAGTTAGCAATGCTTTCCTTTTCTTCTGAGACCTCAGAGCTTCCCCTGCAAAAACAAAACAGCACAGTGAAACCATAAATAAATAAGTTTAGCAGTCAGTTTCCCGCAAGTTAAAACCGATTCTGAAGCACTAAATAGCTGCATTCTGATTTACCCAATTCCATCAGCCTCCAGAGAGATCTCTTTCAAATAGACACTGGGTGCAAAGCCTTCATTCCTGCAAATGAAACATTTCACGAATCAATGAATTTGGGTAGCTCCCAATTTACTCTATGAGAAGGATCACCATGGGGAAAGATGCTATATAAAAAACAAAAGAATTAGACAGGAATTGAGACAGACAAGGCTCATGAGATTGGCTGAAGCAAGTTTAAAAAGCAACTAGGGTAGTTCTTCATTAGATCTTGAAATTTATCACAGTCAAGACAACTGACTGGAGATGGGAGTGGTGATGGAATGAGGGATACCACCGCCCTCTGTATCGGGGCAGAGGAAACTTACCCTTGCAGGTCTCTCACTAGCCACCAGTCAGGATCCTCTTCCTTTAGAACATAATAGTTGTTGCTGCTGACGAGCTGAATATCAGAGTTTCCTTGGGGTTCATAACTGTACTCAGCCACAGCTACTTTCAGGGATGACTTGCCAGATGTCAGAACTGGAGGAAGGAGCTTTGCCTTTTGACGGCAGAGACAGTATTACAAAGAAATGCATCATGCAGACTATAAGAGGGAAATAGTTACCATTTTGATAGCACAGAAAAAGACCACAACCAGCTCTGACATGTTGTGGGATATTTTGCTGTGTGTTTTGTAAAATTAGCTACAGAGCAAAACATGTGTTACAAGACGCTAGAGAGCCACTCATACAACCCACTGACAAAAGGGATAAATAAAAGGAGCGCATCCCAGGCTGCCTTTCTCATTAGGTCAGGTGTTGTGTGAAGGGGGTTTTGGGACACAACAACCCCACGATATCGGGAGGAGTTGTTTATTGCTTTGCTAGTGTGGTAATGCCTTCACACAACACCCAGGCCACAGAAAACCTGAAGCATAAAGTTTATAAATATTCATGGATTTGTTGCCCATTGTAGGATATTTTCTTATTAATATTTTATTTTATTTTTAAAAATGGTACCCTGCCACTCCTACCAAAGGCAGCCTGGGGCGGCTTACAATATAAAATGTATAGTATATAAAATACATAACAAAATAACAACAAAAAGGGGAAGAAACACAAGAGGGAAAGCCCGGCCTCCCCTCAGTGGGGAGAGGGATGTCAAAAAACAATAAAACACATTAAAAAAACCCACCCCAGCCCCCCACCAAAAATAATACACACACACCCCATCTCCCTCTCCAAAAGCCTTATTCTGCTTGGTTATTTGTTCATAAAGGTATGTATGTTAGCATAGATTGGCAAAAGGCTTTTTAGGCCTAAAGAGGATTTTAAAAAGGGTGCTCCAGTCATCTTATTTGCTAGTTTGACCTTTTATACCATTGTTATAAACAACGTCCATAGGAAGTGGTCAAAGAGGTGGAGAGACTTGCTAACACAGCCAGTAGAAATAATTTATAAAGCTTAATAGCAGATTTACGTTAGCACTTTTATTGCTTATGAATAATAATGATGATTAGAATATAGGGCCAAATCCCCAAATTATAGGGGGATTGGACAGCCCTATTAAAATGTCCGGTCCATAGCTTTCGCTTTTGTGCAAAGCCACTCATCCATCACCCCAGACTCCGAGTTCAGCAAAGAGCATAACTTAGGGCATTTTTACATATAACCATTTCCCTCCCTGGACTTCAAAGTCTGAGTTCGGCAAACCCATAGGAGGGAGGAGGGGATTTAGATGCCCTCCTCCCCCCACCAGACGTTGCCCTGGCACCATTGTGACTCCCAGACGTTTGATGACCCAGACTTGCAAAACCTCTGCTGTCGGGGTTTTACAAGTCGGGGTCTACAAACATCTGGAAGTCACTGGGTGCCGCTGTTTACAACGGCACCTGGACAACTTCCAGTGTGGGGGAACGAGCTTCTAAATCCCCTCCATGTGGGTTTGCTGAACCCAGACGTTGAAGTTCAGGGAAGAAATGGCTAAGTGTAAAAACGCCCTTAGGTGAGCATAGCTCTGCCTCATTTGAGTCTGGCCAAACTGAGTGTAACTCTTCTATTTCCTTTCTAACACAAGAATCTTCTTAGCTTAAATTTCAAAATATAAGAACTCTTTCTTTTCTCAATAAGTTGTTTCAGATCACTTTGTAACCACTTTGTAATTCTGGTAGTTTTCTTTTCTGTATTGTTAAGGTGACTGCAATCATCCTAGCAACCACATGTAACTACAACCTCATATTTCATGTGTGTGTATTTGTGATTCTGCTTGCCTGCTTTTGTTCAAAATAAAATAAACTCGACTCTATTAGAAATAAATAGGTGTTTGTAGTAATTCCTGTGTGAGGAAAACTAGTGGGGAAGAGTTGGTGAATACTAGAACCTTTGATTATCCTTAGGAAGCAAATCCCACACCAGTAGTGAACTGGCTGAGATTACAAAAATTGTGTGTATTTATTTTAAAAAGCCTGTCAGTCATGCTATTTATCTTAGAAGTTATGGCTGTGGTAACATGGCATTATAGATAATGTACCAATGGCACAATACTTATGCTCTTTATAAAGCATAAACGTTTGAAGTGTCAAAGGTTTTTTCCCTTTGGGAAAAGCGCAAGATGATATGGTTCTTAATATAACTTGTGTGAAAAAAAAGCCCAACACATTTGTCCTGGATGGAGAAGAGGTTATAAAACATCTCAAAACAGCAGCAACTTCCGGTCTAATCTATTTGCCTTCTTTTCATTATTGAACAATACTGAACATTGTTCGTAATGTGAAGGTAGAATGCAGAGCACCCTCAGTCACCATCTTCCCTCCAAGTTTACCATTACTTCTTTATTTATCGCATGTCATCAAAAAGATCTGAAGGAATTCACATGTTCTTCTGCGGGGCAGGGGGTGCTATGGTTGGTCTCTATGGCTGCCTGTCATGGTGGGGAGCAGGACGCTGGGAGTGGGGCAAGGCGGGACCAGCTGGCCACACATCTGTTGCACACACAAACACATACACACACACACACACACACACCAGGGCATTTGGATGGTGGGATGGCTCTCTGGCCCCAGGCACATTTATTGGATGCTTCTCCCCGATCCAGAGAGTGGCGGACACTGTTTCCCACACTGCCCTGGGCTAGGGAGCTGCTGCACTGCCCGCATATCTGTTTTCACCCTTAGTTTAAATCATAGCAAGTCCACTGAACTTGTATAGTTAATGCCTGATTTAAGCGGGGACTGGTAAAGGGAAGCTGCTGGGCCCTGCCTGTCTCTGTGCTGATTGGTGTTTCCTCCATCTCCCCCAGGTACATGAAAGCACGAGGAACTGCAGGGACCTGGGGCTGGGGGAGGGGGGTTGCTCAGCCTGCCTGTATGTTGATTGGTGTTTCCTCCATCTTCCCCAACTGCTACATGAAAGCTGTAGGAGCTGCAGGGACCTGAGGCTGGGGGAGGGGAGCTTCTAGGGAAGCTTTGCTGCTGGCTGGTGTTTCTTCCATCTCCCCCTGTTTTCCCTTAGCCGGACTCCTAGAGTGTCCCTCAGCCTGACTTCCTGGAGTTTCCTTTGGTTTGACTCCCTAATGTTTCCCTCAGCCTGACTCCCTGGAGTCTCTTTTCTCGGCAGCTGTGCCACATTACCGTGGAAGAGTGACCCAGCTGAACTTCCTGCAAAGCTCTGGAGCCTCCTCACTGGTGGACATGATTCCCAGCATGGTAAGAGCTAGCCAGCCACAACCCAGTCTCCTCAGAGCAGCTCAAGGCTTCACAGAGGCTCTATATACTTTGCCTGACTCTTGCACTGCCTCCTGGTGTCTCTCCTGTTCCCACTCAGCCTTTCCCTCAGCCCAGCCTCCTATCTGCAACGCCCTTCCTACTCCTTGCCTCTCCATCCCTATGGACTGCCTCTCCGGCTTGACCCCTGCTTAGACTCTGACCACGGCTGGCTTGTCTCTTGAATGACGCCTATACTCCTGAGTGCCTCTCTAACGTGAATGAACTGTTCATTCTGTCAGCCAATAATATCAATATATTGCACTTCCAGTCTCATCGGGTGTCTTCAAAGGAGATAAAAGTGTGCTGCTGGAGTCTGTGTTTGGTCCACGCAGCCCCCATGCAACCACCACTCCCATGTTTTAATGTGTAGAGATAATAAATGGGCAACCTCCTGTGTGTATTCACAGAGGGTCCAGACACATGCCATACTCCATTCCAGCTTGGCTCCACAAACATGATGGGCAAGAAAGTCAGAAGAGGATAAATATGTCAAATTGGTTTCCCCTCAGATTTTACCACTGGACATTTGTCTCCAACCCTTCTTTTTGTCCTCTTTTCCATTCCCCCAGATTTTTGAGGAACACAGAGTACTGCGTATGTGACCCATTAGGAATCTAGAGCTTAGCTCAATAACAGTGCAGATACAGACCCCTTTCACATGATAAAGGTATGAACCTGATCTATGTTACGGATCTGACTCAGGGAAATACAGTTCATCTCCTCGTACTTCCACTCTTGTGTGCTGCAGAGAAGTTAAAAATATCTCACTTTGAATTTGTGCGTCAAAGTGTCAGAGTATTACCACGCACCTGGCTTTAAAATTTCCCTTTCAAAACATCTCCCCAGAGCTCAACAATTAATGAAAATGAGCTCTAATTTCCCAGCATGAGCTCATGTAACAGTCAATGGGTTCAGCTGTTGATTTGCATGAATTATAATCCTTCTGGATAGACAAAGCAAGCCTTGAACAATAGTTGGAGAGGAAGAACCATGATATTTGAATAGGCCTCTTTGCTCAGTTAAAAGTTATCACTGAGGGCAATTTGCAGAAATACTGTACTACTTTTCATGTGGAAAAAATAGTCAGAACCTTATTGCCTCAAATGCACTCTGTAAGTTCAGTTGGATATGGAAAGACTCTGCAGAGATGTTGCCCTGCCCCAAATCAATCATAGAGTAGCACTGAAGGACACTCCAGTCACTTCTCTGGTCTAAATACTGAGGCTCATGTCTTTTCTGTTTGATCTCTGCAGGGCAGGCCTTAGAATTTAGAGAGTCCAATGCGAAGATACAAAGTGGGCCCTCACCAGGGGCATACCTAGGTGGGAATGGGCCCTGTTGCAGAAGATGGAATGGGCTGGGGCACTGCACTCCAGTGTGCATATGAATTCTACATGGATGTGGGCACCCTGGCACTTGGCCCCAGTGTGGCTGCACCTGCTGCACCTTATAGCTATATTCCTGTGTCCTGCTCTCTTCCTCCGTGGCTACAGCTCCTTGGGGCACCTTCTGGGGGGACCTAGAGGTGGTTATGTTTGCTGGGAGGGAGTGGGGGCTCTGCACCCTGACCTAGTGAAAAAAGGGCCATTGTGTGGCCCCCAGAAGTAGGGAAAATAGCCCTGTAGTAAGGCTTGCCTAGGTCGGCCCGGTCTCTTTGTATGGGCGAAAGGAACAGAGCTTCAGTGCGTGGCTAATCCCCCATTACTACTTTGATCATATCTCTGTTCACAGCCATCCTATCTGCTCCCCACCCCCAAAAGCCCTTTTGAAGGACTGTGTCAGGAATCTCTATAGAGCTTTGCAGGCAGGCAGCAGAGGGGGCCAGCGAGGTGGGCCAGCGATGTGAGGGAGAGGCTCTGCCTTCTCCTCCCTCACTCCATGGGTGTCCCCCCCGCCTGTCAGTCTCTCAGCCAGGGGAAATGAGGAAGAGGTGGGACCTCTGTCTCTCTCTTTCTCATTTCCCCTGGCTGAGATTGTGCCAGGCAGTGGAGGGGTGGGGCACAAAGTGTGGGAGAGGCGGGGCTTCTGCCTCTCCCTCACTTCTGCTGCCCCCCCCGCCTGGACCCAATTTTTTAAAAAAATAATCAAAGTTAAACCCCCACGCCCCCCCCCCCCAAGTGTGGGGCCCTGGGCGGACGCGGTAAGGCCGGCCCTGGACTGTGGGTTAAGATTTCCTATTCCTTCTTTCATGGGTCTTTCTTATTGTGGGACTTGGGCTAACCAAGATGGATACCACATAGAACATATTTGTCCATAAAAAAGCCTTCATTCAGGAGTCAGGACTAGCTTTTGAGTTGACTCACCAGTGTTCCTGGTACAGGAGGCAGTGGTTTCACCTGGTTGCTTGGACTGTACAGAGACATATCTGAAACAGCAAAAACAAAAACAAACAAACAAAACCCCAAACAACAATCCATTATTATTATATATAATAATTTTTTATTTTCAATGTTCTAGGTCACCCACAGCAAGCAGCCCTGTGAGCTAGGCCCTCATTATCCCATTTTATTGATAGGGAACAGAGGCTGAGCGATAAGAGACTTACAAGACCACCCTGTAAGTGCATGGCTAAGATTGGTTTTAAACTCCCAGGTCCCAGTCTAATCTTATCCACCAGGCTATATTAGCTCTGTACTTAACTGCCTAGGTCTAAGACCTTGCCTACATCATACTCCCGGAAAAGTTCCCACTTTGCACCATTGCTATCATTTGGCCAGTGAATAGCATGAGGGCAACAATGGTTAAAAGACTAGTGTCGACATGAAGAATAAAATCCTGGCTATACTGCAAGCAATGGCAAAACTTTCATTGGCTCCAGTAGAGCCAGTACTTCATCTGGGTAATGCGATCTTCCACCAGGATCATAACTATGCATAGTTAACATGGGGTATTTTCAGATGTTACGATCCCACGCTCAACCACGGTGAATTCCCACATGGTGATCAAGGGACTGTAATGTCTGTTGGCCCGACGAGATTCCCGCCAGATGTTCACCCCCGTGAATCACGGGCGGGAATCTCTTTGACCACGCAAATGGCTGTCCTGCCCAGACCATCGCCGTTTGCGTGGTCAAAGAGATTCCTGCCCATGATTCACGGTGGTGAACACCCAGTGGGAAGCTCGCATTCGGGCCAACAGAAGTGATGTTCCCACGCTCAACCACAGGGAATTCACCGTGGTTGAGCATGGGAAGTCACGTCTGTCCCCTGACCACGGCCTGGAATCAGTGCCCAAGCCCATCACTGATTCTGGGCCGTGCCCGCCACTAATTATGGGCTGTGGTCAATGCCCCGGGGGGCGGGCGAGCGCTGAGGCCGCATTGGCCGCAGCGCCCGCCCGTCTCCCAGAGGGAGGGCAGCCTAGGGAGCGTGGGGGGTGGGGCTGTGCGGCCGCACGTTGAGCCGCACAGCCCCGCCCCCTCCCCCAATTCCCCGCCGGGATCAGCCAGCACGTCTGTTGGTCGTGCCGTTTTGATCCCGGCAGGTGATCAATAGGTGATTCCATGACAGGGCCAATGCTGGCCCCGTCACGGCTGAAAATATCTAGGATGCAAGTTCCATTCACTTCATTGGGATCATGCCCATGCCAGCAGCCTATCACCAGAGGATCATGTTCTAAGTATGGGTTATTACTAGTTATCAGTATTATATTGAATGAAATCCTCCATCCATTGAAGTCAATCGCAATACTCCCATTGTCTTTAATGGTGGAGGACTAACCTGTTTGTGTAATCTTGCTCTAAACAGGGTTAGATTACCTGGTGGTTAAAACAGAACAGGTTGCTGCCTATAGCCTTTTTTATACTAGTGCTCCCCTTACTGCTATCACTGGTAGACCCACATCAATGTTAGCAAAAGTCAGATTTTCCCCCCGAGAAGAGAGCATAATGTAGATAACCCTCTTAAATGGTGGTGGGAAATGATTCTGTAGCTGGGATCTGCCTTTCAGATGATGTCATAGTATTCTCTTGCACTGAGGACACTTCTCCAGAGGAGGGAACCCCAATGGACAGGAATAGGATGGCTGTAGTAGTGGGCAATTTCATCATTGGGAATATAGATAGTTGAATTTGTGACAGCCATGAGGACCGCACGGTCAATTGCCTGCTAGGGTAGCGGACCTCTAGACAAGATTTTAGTTAATGCTGGGGAGGAGCTGGTTATTGTGGTCCATGTTGGTACCAATGACACAGGAAGATATAGGAAGGAAGTTTTGGGGGCTAAATTTAGACTTCTAGGAAGGAGGCTGAAATCCAGAGCCTCCAGGATAGCATTCTCTGAAATGTTTCCTGTTCCACGTGCAGGGTCCCAGAGTCTGGCTGAGCTCCAGAGTCTCAATGTGTGGATAAGATGATGGTGCAAGGAGGAGCAAATTAGGATTATTAGGAAGTGGGGAACCTTTGGGGGAAGAGGGAGCCTATATGGAAGGATGGGCTCCACCTTAACCAAAATGGAACCTGACTGCTGGCACTAAAAATCAAAACGTTGGTAGAAGAGTTTTAAACGATCTGGGGGGAAGCCGACAGCTGCTGTGGAGCATGTGGTTCAGATGGAGGCAACACAGGGGGATGCCATCATTAGAAGTGATGCTGTGTATTCCAGTAAAGAAGGTAGGGAAGAATCAGGGAGAGATCAGGTGGTCATTAGTATGGAACGGACAAACTTGAATACTTCAAAAAACAAAATATGCAACCACAAGCACCAGGGCATTAAAATGCTTAGATGTTTGTATACCAATGCCAGAAACCTCAAAAAGCAAAATGGGGGAATTAGAGTACTTAGATTTAAGTGAGGACATTGATATAAGAGGCATCTCAGAAACATGGTGGAATGAGGACAATCAATGGGACACTGTAATACTATATATAATATATATAACATTTATATAATGTAATATAAATAATATATAGAAATGAGTCAAATGACAGTAGGTTGTACAGGAGGTGGAGTAGTCCTGTATGCTAAAGACAGAATTGCATCAAGCATGATAAAAATGATAAATGAAATGACACAAATTCTTCCCTGGAATCACTATGGATAGAAATGCCATTTTAAAATGGAAACCGGATAGTACTGGGGTTATATTATCGACCCCACCCCTACCCCAATGCTGATAGAGATTGTGAAATGTTAAGAGGGATTCGGGGGGCTACAAAATCAGGCAGTGCAAGGACCTAATAATGGGGGATTTTAACCATCCCAACATTGACTGGGAAAATGTCTCCTTGGGATGTGTTGCAGAAACCAAGTTTCTGTCAGGTAGGGGAAGGGGACTGGGACTTAGAGAGGGAGGGGAGGAAAGGGAGCCAAATATAAGGGAATCCCACCAAAGAGCTGTTGTCTCTTTGTATCAAAGAGATCTCCCTGAAATGGGTCCCTCAGGATCTTAATGGGGTGCTCCTTCTTGACCAGAAGGTAACCCAGATCATCACAGGGAACACAGGGGGCCAAGGATTCCTTAAGGAGTAGGAAAAATAGAGGGGAAGTCACTATTCACGATTGCAGGGATCCTGTCACCAGAGGGCACCCGGGGAAGAGTGGAAATAGGTCCTTGTGACCTGTTGGGGAGTGAGGTAAGGAACAAAAAAGAGAGAGGGAGGAGAAGGGTCTAGAACTGAAGGAACTGGTAGAGGAGAGCAGGGAGGGAGCACCCTCGTGGGGTACTAGTCACACCCACCATGCAAGCTACAGGTCAAGCACTCTCACACCTGCACATGCACACGTGCATACACCAATGCACATTCACCAATACACACCCACACTCATACACACAAGAAAAGGGTCCCAAGAGCTCCAAACACATAGGGTTCCAAGCTGCCAAGGAAACAAGGACCAGCCTCTCCGTCGATTACCAGCGGGGACTTGCGGCCTCGCCTAGATGTATATCCTCTTGTGCAGAGGGGTTACACCTGTGACCGGGGAGCCACATCGGCGTCTCCACGTCTCCTTCTGCTGTGCTGGAGGCATAGACCCACCCCGCAAGTCGCTGTCTGCAGGCGCAGTTGCATCCTGGGTTGCCAGACAACCCGCTGGCACTGCAGCATTCCAGAGTTAGTAAAGGGAAACTAAAAATGGAAAAGTAATTCCAAATGAGGTAAATAGGAATGAGCACAGACATTTGCAAAGAAAATGTAAAACCATTATAAGGCAGGCCAAGAGGGAAATTGAGAAACAACTTCCTAAGGATGCGAAATCCAATACCAAAGTTTTTCCAGTACATCAGAGCCAGGAAACTTGCTAGAGAGGCAGTTGGTCTGCTAGATGACTAGGGAATAAAGGGCTCAAAGACAACAAGTCCATTGCTGAGAAACTAGAGCAGTTCTTTGCATCAGTTTTTACAGCCAAGGTTGTTGGGGCAATACCTACACCAGAACTATTTTTTATTGGTGATGAATCTGAGGAATTATCTGAAATTAGCATAACACCAGAAGGTGTCTTATTGCATATCAATAATTTAAACAGTAGCAAGTCACCTTGGCCAGATGGTATCATCCAAGGGTAGTAAAGAATTCAAATGTGAAACTGCTGAATTGCTAAATATGTAATTTATTGCTAAAATCCTCCTCTGTGTCAAAAGATTGGAGATTAGCAAATGTAACCCCAATTTTTAAGAAGGGCTCCAGAGGTGACCCTGGAAACTATAGTCTGTTAAGCCTGACATGAGTACCAGGAAAACTGGTAGAGACCATTTTTAAAAACAGAATTACTAGGTGTATTGACAAGCATGATTTGATGGGTAGAAACCAGCATGGCTTTAGCAAAGGGAAGTCATGTCTCACTAATCCATGAGTATGTCAAAAAGCATGTGGATATGGGTGATCTTGTTGATATAGTATATTTAGATTTTCAAAAAGCATTTGAAAAGGTCTCTCAGTCTCAGAAGAGCAAACAACGTAGTCATGGGATAAGAGGAAAAGTCTTGTCATGGATTGGTAGCTGGTTAAAAGATAAGTAACAAAGAGTAGAGGAATAAATGGTAATTTTCCAAGTTGGAGAGAGGTAGATAGTGGGGTGCCTCAGGAGTCAGTACTGGGACCAGTATTGTTTAATATATTCATTAATGATCTGTAAAAGGGGGTAAAGAGTGAGGTGGCTAAATCTGTAGATGACACCAAATTATTCAAGACAGTTAAGACCCAGGCAGACTGTGAGGAATTACAGAGGGATCTTGCATGAAGAAAGGGGATTAAAATGGCAAATGAAATTCAATGTTGATAAGCGCAAGGTGAAATATTTCCACATGTGGAAATACATACTATACATACATGATGCTAGGTTTTAATCTGGGTATAACCACTCAGGAGAAGGATCTTGGAGTCATTGAGCGCTTTTATATGCACCTTTATTGCTCTCCGACTTCTAAGTCTGCGTTTGGTAAACTTGCATGTGGGGACTTTAGATGCTCTCCCACCCTCCCAGAAGTTGACCAAGCACCATTGTAAACAGTGGCGCCCCGCGACTTCCGCATGTTTTGTGACCCAAACTTGTAAGTCCTCTGCTATCGGAGACTTACAAGTCTTGGTCGCAAAACATGTGGAAGTTGCTGAGCGCCACTGTTTACAACTTCCGAGAGGGTGGGGGAATAGTCTAAAGTCCCCGATCGCAAGTTTACCAAACCCGGACTTTATGTACGGGAACAATAAAAGTGCGTGTAAAAACACCAATTGTGGATAGTTCCGTGAAGACTGGGACCAGCGTGCGGCAGCAGGGATGTGCGAACATGGTTCAGAAGTTCGGAGTTCGGACCAAACTCGACTAATTCGGTCGACCGAACCGAACTTCCGAACCGAACTTGAATTCGACTGAACTGTTCAGTTGAATCCGAACCAGTTCGGAAGGCCAAAAACAGCTTAAAACACCGGTTTTGAATGTACGAACTCAGTTCGGAAGTTCAGAATTTGACTGAACTAACCAAACTTCCGAACAGAACTCAATTTTTGAACCGAACCAAACCATACCGAATTTCCAAACTCGGTTCTGTTTGCACATCCCTAGCGGCAGCAGTTACAAAGGCAAACTGAATATTAGGCATTATTGCAAAAGGAAAAGAGAATAAAAGAGAAAGTATCATAATGCTGCTGCATAAATCTTTAGTACGACCCCATTTTGAATACTGCATGCAGTTCTGGTCATCCCAACTCAAGAAAGACATAATAGAACCAGAATTGGCTCAGAGAAAGGCAACAAGGATGATAGGATGGATTGAATTCCATATGCGGAGATGCTCAACACTAGGGATGGGCGAACGCGGTTCGGTAGTTCGGTGTTCGGCCCGAACTCGGCCTGTTCGGACAACCGAACACGAACACGAACACGAACGCACCGAACGGACCGAACACCGAACACCGAACACCGAAATGGCGAACACACCGAACCGAACCGAACACCGAACTACGAAATGGCCGAACACACCGAACGGAACCGAACACCGAACTACGAAATGGCCGAACAGTTCGTTCAATTCGAATCGCGTTCGGTTGTGTTCGGGTGGCTAAAACATGGTCTTCTGTCAGGTCACTGGAAGGCCAAATGTAGCAGGGAGGGGGAAGTCATTTGACTCAGCTAGGAGCAGACTTCCAGGCACCAGGGGTGGAGGGTGGAGAGTGGCTTGGAGTAGCAGCCAGCCTGATGAATCACCATCTCTTTTCGCCTCAGACCACTGGCTTGGCAGTCTATGATTGGCCACGGGCTAGGCTGCACGGAGCCAATGGGGCTGATTTGAGGCGGGCGCAGCAAGAAACAAAACTGTCTGCCTCCCCCCTTCCCAATACCTTCTGAGCTAGTCACTGTTCCTGAGCAGCAGGCGTTTCAGAAGGCTCCCTCACCCAGCATTTTCCAGCTCCCCAATCCATTGCCATCCTCCTCCTATTTCACCCATCCAACCCATCTACCCCCATATTCTCATTTATTTACATTAGCTTTGATAGATTTAGTTGTTATTTTTTGTTTTTATCCCTCCCTGTGTTCAATCTTCAATCTTCCTCCTTCCCTCCCCCCTCCATTGAATATTCCCTCCCCATTCCCTTCCCCTGTTTTTTTGATTCATTAGAGTAGTAGTATATATTATTAATTTATAGATTGATTTAGGTTTCATTTCAGTTTTGTACCCCTCCTTGTCTTGTTTGTGATTGCCCCCCTAACCCCCATCCCATATATTCAATTCATAGGTAGATAGATGGATTAGGTCGATACATTTTTGTTTGAGTAGTTTAGTTTAAGGTTTACTGATGTGAGTTTACTGTTTTTTCTGTGATTCAGCTTTAGGGTTTGCTTTGTTGGAGTTATTCATAGCATTTAGAATACATTTATTAGTTAGGTAGTTAGTTAGTTATTAGTGTAGAGATATAAATATTTGATAAAAAAATTCAATAAAAAAATTTAAAAAAATTATATATTAAAAAACATTGGTTTTTTCGGGCCGAACAGCCGAACGCGAACGCGCGAACCACCCGAACACCGAACGACCGAACACGAACGCAAAACCCGATGGCGAACGAACCGAACGGCCGAACACGAACGTACGACCTGCCCGAACAACCGAACACGAACGGCCGACACACGAACGGCCGAACCGAACGGGCGAACACGAACGCGAGGTACGACCGAACGACCGAACACGAACACACGAACCGAACGCGGCCGAACCGAACGGCCGAACGCGAACGCACGAACCGATCGTGGCCGAACCGAACGGCCGAACACGAACCGCGATCTGTTCGCCCATGCCTACTCAACACGTTGGGGCTGTTTAGCTTGGAGAAGAGGCAATTATGGAGGGGGGGGATATGACAGAGTTTATAAAATCATGATTGGAATGGCGAAAGTAAATATGGAGCTGTTGTTTGCCCTTTTCCACAATAAGAGAACAAGAGGACACTTTCTAAAGTTAAATGGCAGCAGATTTAAAACAAGCAAAAGGAAGTATATTTTTACACCCAACAGACAATACAGGGTATTTTCAGACATTACGAGATCACACTCAACCACAGTGAACCACGGTCAATCCCGTGGTAGGGCCAAAGCGCCCTGAACGTCTGTTCAGTGGCCGCCAGATGTTCACCACAGTCAATATCCACATGAGGTCAAAATCAACCACGCTTCCAGAGCTCCCCGTCGGACCATCTCCGAAAGTGTGGTCAAAGAGATTCCCGATGGGAACCAACAAAAAGTAACATCTGGCCGGCAACCACTGGCCGGAATCAAAGGAAATGATTCCCAACCGGGAACAAAGCATGCAGTGTCGCTGCCAGGCAACCAGCAACAACACAGGTAGTGGAGGGAGATTTAAAGGGCACACAGCAGCAGGGGGACGGGGTGGGATGGAGTGAGGTGGAAGGGAGAGGCGAGCGGAGGGCGAGAGAGCAAGGGAGGAAGAGGAGGTGGAGGAGGCAGCGGTAGAGGCGTGGGCGGGGGAGGAGGCGGTCGTGCTGCACCTGGAGGCAGTGGAGGGACAGCAGCAGCAGCAGTCGGGACGGGCTGACCCGGCACCTTCTGGGTGTTTTGACCATGGCCGGGAATCGACGTCACGTCTGTTGAGCTGCCCGTGGTCCGTGATCTGCCAGCCCGATTCCCTGCCGTGGTCCTGGTCCTGCCACGTCTGTTCGGGGCTTTTTTTGACCACGGGGTGTGGTTGTTAGGTTCACCCCCGCCAAGAATCCACTGTGGTGAATCAGGACCACGTAACATCTGAAATCACCCACAGTTGTGGAATTCATTGCCAGAGGAGGCCGTGAAAACCAGCAGTATAACTACCTTCAAATGGAAATTGGATAAATTCTTAGAGTGTTTTTAAATGAGATGCTACCATGCATGGCCACCCAGGAGCCACTCATCTGACCACCCATCTGAAGGTCATGTGGGGGATGCGTGCTCCTGTGAGCCACCCAGAACCTACTCATAGCTACTCACGGCGCACTGCTGAGAAATCCGGAGTGCACCGTGTGGGGCAAGCCAAAAAAGTGTGTGGTAACAGGTCCCCACGCATCCCCTGCCTGTATGAATTGGGGCAGTCACCCACACCAGCAGGCAGATCCCCCACTCAGAGGCACTGTGGGTGAGGGACATGGCCTTTGCAAACTACAGGAACTGGCCGTGAGCACTGGGGAGTCCGGTTCCCCAGTGCTCACGGTCAGAACATGTCAATTTCAAAGGTCAGTCTGGTGAGTTTCCCCCGGTCCCCGGGTCCGTGGCAGGGGGAGTGCAAGGCGGCAGCTGCAGTAGCCACTCTGGAATCCACACGTCAGAACCCCTCCCCACACACCCCACCTGCATGGCTGCTCCACAGCTGTGCCACTCAGAGGAAACAGATCCCCTCACCCAGGCCTTGCTCATTGTAAAACACCCTTCGAGGATAGAGGCATAAATGTCTACTAGTTGGGGTTAAACTACAGAAAATTAGAGCTCCCAGCACTTAACTAGTTTGAATGTCAGGCTTTCGACAGCTCAAGTTGTTCATGAAACTGAGGTGCCCCAAAATGTATGTCCATCCGATGCAACAGCTAGTTTAATAATTTGACCCCACCACTTCACATCTTTAACGTGCATAATAGAGCTGCAACAAATATCTGTGATGGGTATAGTATCTTACAATTTTTGCCTACTTCAAATTGGATTTGCCAAATTACATATGAACTGCTATTTGGTTCCTTTTTTTTTTTCTGAAAAAGTGTATCTGTTTTGGCAACCTCTGTTCAATTATTTCAGTCATTTTGGTCACTTTGATATTTCAGGTACTGTGTTTTGGCACTATTAGTGCTAATAGCTCTGAAACAAAGCAACCCAAATACCAGAGTGACTGAAATAACTGAACAAATGGAAATGCAAATATTGTGTCCATGGCAAATAATTATTCAGATATTCAGCGAGTAATCGTGAACATGAAAATGCCTATTCATTTCAGTAACTGAGCTTTGTCTCCATATATGGGGACTCTTTATCAAACACTGAAAGTTATGTTTTCCACACATCCCCCCCCCGCTGCAGAGTCTACATTTATTAGAAACAGGGTTAAAGTGCATTACAGAATTTGGTGCATAACAAAGGCTGTAAAATAAATGTCACTAATATATCCAGCTAAAGATTTCATCCTTTTTTATATTTACGTTTTAAATTATTTAAAATTATATTAAGAGTTCTCCTTAGTTACATCAACATAAACCAAGACATTCACAAGTAACTGCAACATCCTAGCATTGCCTCAACGTGCTTCATCACGGATGTGCATATGCAGATGGCTCACATGACGGAACATTAGCCTGGCATTAGAGAGCTGACAGACTGACATTTGAATGTATTGCATTATCCTCCTATTTAGACTACATGTTTTTTAGGTGGTGCTCTAGTGGAAAAAGCACAAAGGACCTTAGCAAATGCTGTGTGAATTTTTGAAATGTGCACTAATTTCAACACCTGCCATTTGATTTGCAAATTTTATTGATTAAACTTCCTCCACAGCCCAGTTTCAGTTGATATAGTTAAAATGATTTCTCAGGTATCCTTTTATTCCCTCTGCTTACTATAATACTGATTTTAATAAATACAGAGTCTGGGGAATACCAAAATAGGCTTCTGTGGAGAAAATAACTGGCACTGTTTGGGGTGAGGGGGAAGAAGAATCCCCATATATGGAGACAATGGGAAAGTCCAGCTGTGAATTATTTCTGAAATGGAATTTCTTAAAACTGATTCATGCAGGTTATATGCCAAGCTACTATTGGTAGTACGCAGTGGAGATATTGACACTTGGTCATACAGAAAGTGCTTTGACTTCTAGTATCTCTTCTTTTCATCTGACCCAGGCCCTACAGTCTTGGTGCTTTCCCAGTGTCTGGCTGCGGTAGGGGATTGGATGAGAACTAACCAATTGAAGCTGAATCCCGATAAGACAGATGTGATGCTCGTTGGTGGGGCCGGCAATCCGGGTGAGGGAGGAAGGCCTGTCATTGATGGAGTACACCCTGTACTGACATCTCAGGTGTGGAGCCTGGAGGTGCTCCTGGATCCACAGCTGTGGCTGGATCTCCAGGTGTTGGTTGTGGTTAGGAGTGCCTTCACAAGTTACATCTGGTGTGAAGGTTCTGTCCGTATGTCTGACTCCAATCTCGCCACTGTCATCCACACATTCGTCACCTCGAGGCTGGACTATCATAATGCCCTCTATGTGGGGCTGTCCACGGTGACAGTCCGGAAGCTGCAGCTGGTGGTGGTCCGTCCACTTACTGGGACCGGTCACCAGGACCACATTTTACCAGTGCTCCATTCTCTGTGCTGCCTGCATATAGTCTTCTGGGTCAGATTCATTGTGCTGGTTTTAACCTATAAAGCCCTAAACGGTCTGGGCCCTAGCTATCTGAAGGACTGTCTCACTTCCTAGCTGGCTCCTACGGTTGTTGGGAGGCGCCCTCCTAGAGGTGTCACACTATAGACGGGTGGTGACTGACAGGTGGGCATTCTCAGCGACCGCACGGATGCTGTGGAACTCACTCCTAGAGGGGATTTGCCTCAGCCTGGATCTCCCTGCCTTCCGATGTCAATGTAAAATGTGGCTCTTCTGCCAGGCACTTGGTGGGGGTGGGTGGGTGGGTAAGGTGTGGGTTGGGGTGGAAGGGTTTTGTTTTTTGCACACCCTTTGGATATTTTATTGATTTGCTGTTTTATTAATGTTTTAAATATTGAATGTTATTGTATTTTTATTAAATTTATATTTGTGTTGTTAGATGCAGGGGTGTGTGTGTAAAAATTTATAAAATAAAATAATAATAAATAAATAAAATAAAATAAGTAGCACAACATTGAAATTTTCTGGTGCTATCAAGTGCTCTCATGCACCAAGCTCTTGTGCAACAGTGCAGTTGTGCTATTCCAATGAGCTTAATAGCCTAGTGCTGAAACTAAGACCTCTTTCAGACCTCCCCCCGCACATATTCTGGCTGCAGGAGGGATATGTGCGGGGATCAGCCGGTCTGACGCCCCCTCCCCCCCCCGCGGCTTTGCCAGCAGAGACACGCAGGGATGCAGAGCTCGATATCCTGCTCTGCATCGCTGCGTGTGTCTGCTGGCAAAGCCGCGCACAGGGCTTTCAGACCGGTTGATCCCCACGCATATCCCTCCCGCAGTCAGAATATGCACGGGGGGTGTGTGTCTGAAAGTGGCCTGAGTAACAAAATACTAAAATGAAGTGGCTGAAATTGCAGAGTAACCAAAATAACCAAAAGGAAATACCCAAGATGGATATTAATTTCCTCAAATCAAGTGAGTAATGAAAGCGGTTCGTATCCACTTTGGCAGACCTGGCAGACTCCAGCAAATTCATTGGCTTCAGTATTTGCCATAGACATTTGTTTCAGCTCTAAAATGTTGGCCAATATTTACAGTAATTTGGGAATGTTACGTAAAGGTGATATTCAGGAAACAACATATCAAAAAGCAAACAGAAATAAAAGGGCACTTTACATTTCTCCCAAATGGTGCATCCTGGAGCTGTTTTACAAGTCTGGTTGCAGCAGAGAAATTTTCCATTGGCGAAGAATCCTTTGTGATACTTGTTCAATAAATCGAGGTTGTCCTGAATCTCTAGCAAGCACAGGAGAAAACAAAGGGCTTGACAATGTATACTGATACAAAAGAACAACCTCAATGAGTAATACAGATTGATCTATTGACAAGATTTAGTATTTATCATCCCAAATTGTAGTGTAAAAAGTGCTTTTTGCATAGAAATGACCAGGGAGCAATAAATCCCATTTAAATACCGATGGAAAAGTCTAATTAATTTTCTGTTTACCAAAAATATGCAGGGTGATTTTATTCTTTCATTTTCTTAATCAATACATGTTATAAAAAATAAACTAGAAAAAACAACAGGTGGTCAATATACCAAAGGGAAAAATCTAGTACAAAGAACAAGATCTGTTAAAAAGATGGCAAGTTCATATGTAACATTTTCCATTTATCCTACAAAGGGATGCTGGAAAAACAGAACATGCTCTTCACTTTATCCCCAAATTAAAAAGCACACAACAGCACTCCCCTAGGTATGTTCTAATACACTGGGTTTTTTCAGACGTGACGGGGCAGCTTCGCCCTGTCACGGAAACAACCCTGAGATTCCCCGCCGGGATCACTCCGGCACGGCCAACGGGTGTGCCGGCTGATCCCGGCGTGGAATCAGGGAGGGGGCGGGGCCATGCTGTGCAATGTGCATTCGCACGACCCCGCCCTCCCACGCTCCTCCACCGCCCACCCTCTGGGGAGATGGGCGGGCGCTGCGACCAATGCGGCTGCGGCGCCCGCCCAATTTGACCACGGCCCGGAATCCCGCCGGGAATTCCGGGCCGTGGTCACCGGCCAGACGTGACTTTTTGTTGGTTCCCGCAGGGAATCTCTTTGATCACGCTTTCAGGGATTGTCCAGCAGGGAGCCCCGGAAGCGTGGTTGAAACTGACCCCATGTGGGAACTGACCGTGGTGAACATCTGGCAGCCGCCTAACAGACGTTCAGGGTGCTTTGACCCCATGTGGGTATTGACGGGGGTTCACTGTGATCTTGTAACGTCTGAAAATACCCACTATTGTCAAATGTTGAGCCCCAGTGGCCAAACACAAAACTTTCCCATGTGTTTGGAGGCTGGAATGGCAGCAAGTTTTATATGTTTTAGAGACACCCAGTGGCTCTATCCTATGTCCACATAATCAGGTAGAGTCTGACACTGAGAAGCTTCTCCCATGCTAGGGAGGCTAGAAATTGAGGTTCTGATCTGATGGAAAGATTCCTACTATCTCAATGGACATTGGATGAGATCCTTTGCCCATTGGACCGCAGTGTGTTGTGTGTACTGTGAGTGGATTAGTGTGCACTGTCCATGGTTTACTTAGGTACAGCAGTCTGCCTGCAGACTACACACTACAGGGTCAGGGCTTTAGGCATAAAGGCCAATGGAAACTTGCCTAAGTACTGAATGAAAGGAAACTAAGGTTCCAATCCTCAAAGCATTTGCACTAGCAGAGCCCTGTGTAAAGTGGAGTTAAAAATAGGGAAAATACCTATGAAAAAAAATCATCCATATTTGGCAGCATAAGCATGAGTCTGAAAATGCGTGAATAAAAATATTGTGTGAAAATGTTGAAATGGGATCTCATTTCTTCTTCATTTCAGTGATATCTCTTTATTAAGAAAGATATTGTTTTCTTAATTTCTAATGTTACCTTTATGTAAAGCATCCAGCCATCGACTTCGGCTCTCTTCATTTGCTGCGTAGATGTAGAGAAGTCCCTCTTTGTATACAATCTAAGAGTGGTAGCAAGAGGTTCATTTTATAGTAACACTGTATTTCACATCTGGCTAAAGATTCCTAACATATTTTTTTTAGAAAACCAGACTGGCCTAGAGAAATGGGAGGCATTACTGCCTGTACATTACTGAATAGATAAGCTTGCATAGAATCTGGTCCAAAGCCAGGGAAAAGACTCCCACTGAGGCCAGTTTGGATCCTCAGACTCATTTTCTAGTAGCTCTCAGTACTTAGTGCTATTCTGCAGAAACATAAGCTATTATTTTTGTCACAAATGATGTTTCACTCAGAGGAGCAGCACAATCCTCCAGCAGTTAATACACGTACTATCAGTTAGTGCACGAGTCACTTCAATGTGATTTAATTGCTAATGTGCATTGATTGCTGGAGAACTGTGTCATAAAGATTAATATGCCGCTTATGTGATTTTATGATGGATTTGATATTTTGTCTTATTACCTGAAATGGATATTCTCTCTCTACCGGTGTCTGTTCCTCGAGATTAACCGTATCGGCACATCGGATTTTCTTAATGTCTATTGATCCTTTCTTGCTTCCTTTCTTCTATGGATAAGTGAGGAAGCAAAATGAAAGTTAGTACTGTTCATCATGCTGAATACAAATGCATAGTCAGGAAATCAGCTAATGCAACTTCAAAGGTGCTATCCTGCCTCGTAACAAACTTTAAGAGTTTTTCAGACATATTAATTTAACTCTAGTAAACCAACACTATTGAAGAAAGCACCATTTTTGTTCATCAAGACATGGCTTTTGAATGCAACCACCTTTTAACCTTTTGTACAGAATACAGACTAACATTCTGCATTGATTTAGGGCTCATTCACACAAAATAACATTTTGGACACAAACTTCAGCCTAATTAAAATTAAAAAGTGCTCCAAGCAAACCTTAGAATAACCTCAGGTCATTCACATGGGTAGCTGTATTCTACAGCTGCCCCAGGAGATGTATTTCCAAGTCCCCAGTACTGGCCCCTAGAAACATCTAGGGAATTTTCTCCAGCAGTGTCAGGGCCAGGTCTTGAACCCCAGCCAGCCCTTTGAACCATTGTTTGGGCTTGCTCTCAGCCTGGTGCGCCCTCTTGTGTTCCCTTTGTGTATCCTCTCTGACCATGTCCTTTCCCTGCCAGTCTTTCTGTGCCCAGCCTCCCTGACTGGATCCCAGCCTAGATACAAGGCATGCTGAGAGCAGCAGAAAGCTGGTGGGAACATCTGACCCCTTGTGATCCAGCCTGCTTTGCTATTGATCCTGCCACGGTTTGCTTCTGTGCCTGCCTTGTTGTTCCTTTGTGTATTTGGTACCTTGCTCGCCCTCTCCCTCCTCGTTCTTCCCCTGTTCCTGCTTACCCTTTTCCTTCCCTCTTTTCTCTAGCCCCTGACTCCTGTGCCCAGCCTCTTTCCTTGTGAGTGTTCCCCTTGAACCCCTTTGTGTCTGGCATGTGTCCCACCATGCATATGCAACTTGGAATCCTTTGTATGTTTGGTGTTTGTAGCTTAACCTTTCCTTCTGTTCCTTGGTGTGGCTTTGTTCCCTTATAGCCTTGAGCATATCCTGGCCTTTGACTTGTAGCCCCTAACCCCTGTTTCTCCTGTGATCGTGTGGCTCCTAGTTGATGCTTTCCCTGTGTTTGGTGAGTGGCAGTTGTCCCAGTCCTTCTGGTAGCTCTCCCCTCGATTCTTCCCTCTGCCCTTGTAAGTATGAGTTGCCCCAATTCTCTTTGTGACTCTTCCCTTGATTCTTCTTGGTGTCTTGTGAGTGTGAGTAGCCTGTTGTTCTAGTACTTCTCTGGTCTTCCTGCCTTCTGTCCCCCCTGCCCCAAACAGCCTCTTTAGCAACTGTACCTGGGTTCTCGGTCCCTGGTCCCATGCCTCCTTCTTGACCCTTCTCATCTCCCTTTACTGCTTAGTCTCCTAGCTCCTCTTGTTAGCTCCTAGCCTTCCTTTGATAATCTTAGGAATTATGGGAATGGCTCACCCTTTGGTCTTACAGTTATGTAGCCTGAATGTTCCCACCCTCTGTCCGTGCACCCTTGCGCTTTATGGGCATCCTTCTGGTTACTCTAGTTTCCCCTCCTCTGTCTTGTCCTGTCCTGTGTTTGCTCTTGGTATTCTTCCTTTCCCCCTTCTATGGTATTCTTGGTATTTCTTGGTCTTCTTCCTTTCCTCCTTCCCCTAGCTTTGTTACCCAGCACAAAGCTAGCCCCTTAGAGAAGATCCTTCTGGGATTCTTCCCAATACTTCCCTGTGATGATTTCCAGCCTATGCTGTTAAGCTTGCCGCCTGTTATCCTGAGGGATAATGCACCTTCCCACTTCCCTGAACTTCCGGTATCTCTGTTCCACCTTCCTCTCTTGAGACCTTGGGCGAAAACAGACATGCACGTAACTCTGCTTTAACACCTCCTTAAACATTTCTTATGCATGTCGTAGGGCTGTACTGGTGCCCTATGCAGCCCTGCAGAATGGGTAAGAAATGTTAAAGCGGAGTTAAGGGGCATGTCTGTTTTCAACCTATGTCTCCCATGGCCCATCTCCTGCTCCAGCCTCCCCTGGGTTCCTGACAAGAAGTGCCCATGCATCACTAACATAAGGTGACCCCAGGATAAGCTTTGTTTTCCTGGGACAGCCACTCTGTGTGTTAGCAAGAATTTGACTGAGGAAGTGGGTGGGAAGAGAGGAATGGAGGGAACATCCCAGGACTCTGCAGAATGAGAAGAGTCCTCCCACGTCCCTCAAATATGCCCTGGGCCCCCAAACGCACAGCATGGAAATATTGTTTATTTATATAAAAATATAGCTCACCCTATCCTGAGGGCTCAGGGTTGGTAACATTTTAAAATACAAAATATTCAATAAAAATAACAATATAAACAGAAAAGAAATAAAAAACTAAGTATAGGGTACAAACTTGTATAAAAATGTATCCCCACCTGCCAAACGCCTAACCAATTTATTATTTTGTATTATTATTATTATTATTATTTGCATTTCTTTCAAAAGATTCTCAGGTTTGAGCCTTGACAAGTACTATGTGAGGCTGCCCTTGATAACGTCAGAAGCTGAAGTTGGTGCAGAATATACTGACCCTGCTCCTTTCAGGGGTGGGTCACTGTGAGCACTGATTCTTCAGAGTCTGCACTGGCTTCCAATAGCTTTCCAGGTACAATACAAGGTGCTGGCTTTGACTTTTATAGCCCTAAACAGCCTGGGCCCAACATACCTGAGGCCGTTTTTAGACAAGTGCGCGGTGCGTTTGCGCGTGGTGCGCTTGCGCGTGGTTTCCAAAATCCCGCAAGGCGGGATTAGACGAGACGCTGCCGCGAGTCACGCACACGGGAGGGGGACGTGCATTCTTTTCCTGCCGCAATCTGACCACCTCGATCACCGACCCGATCAAATCGCAGCCAGAAAAGAATGCGCACCCCCCTCCTGTGCACGTGACTTGCGGCAGCGTCTCGTCTAATCCTGTCTCATGGGATTTTGGAAACCACGTGCGAGCGCACCGCGTGCTTGTCTAAAAACGGCATGAGAGACAGCCTTTCCTTCTCCAGGCTCCATCACGATCCCTGCAGTCAGCTGGGAACAACCTCATAAGAACATAAGTAGTGCTATACTGAGTCAGACAAATGGTTCATCAAACCCACCATCCTGTCTCCAACAGCAGCCAATCTCTGTCTCTTTGGAGAAGTACCCAACAGGTCACAGTGGGCATTAATTCTCTGTTGTTCCAGCCCCACACACTAAGGGTGAAAACAGACATGACGCTAACTACCCTTTAACCACCCTTGGTGGTCATTTATGCATGTTGCAGGGCTGCATAGGGCACCAATACAGCCCTGAAACATGCATAAATCACCACCAAGGGTGGTTAAAGGGTGGTTAGCGTCATGTCTGTTTTCACCCTAAGAGGTTACGTCCCCAAAACCTACTTGGCTAATAGCCATGAATGGACCTATCCTCCAAGAACTTATCCAATCTCTTTTTAAAACTAGCTACACTGCTGGTCTTGAATTTCACAAGTTTATTATGTGCTGAGTGAAAAAAATACTTTCTCTTATTTGTTTTAAATCTGCTGCCAGGTAATTTAATGGGGCGTCCCCTTGTTCTAGTACTCTTAGAGAGGGTAAATAACCGCTCCCTATTTACGTGTTCCGCACCACTCATGATTTTATAAACTTCTATCATATCCCCTCTCAGTCATCTTTTTTCCAAGCTGAAAAGCCTCAGCCTATCAAGCCTCTCCTCATAGGGGAGCTCTTCCATACCCATGATCATTTTTGTTTTCCTTCTCTGTACTTTTAATTCTACTATAACTTTTTTGAGATGGGGCAACCAGAACTGAACACAATATTCAAGGGGCGGTCGCACCATGAATTATATAGTGACATTATGATATTTACAGTTTTATTCTCTATCCCTTTACGAATAATTCCTAACATTCTGTTTGCTTTTTTGACAGTCGCCACACACTGAGCTGAGGATTTCAGTGTATTGCCCACAATGACCCCAATATCCTTTTCCTGAGTGGTAACTCCTAATTTAGAACTCAACATTGTATACATATAGTTTGGGTAATATTTTCCTATGTGCATCACTTTCCATTTGTTCACATTAAATTTCATCTGCCACTTAGATGCCCAGTCACCCAGGGTGATTTCAGACGTTACATTGTCTGAAATAACCACAGTCAACCGCGGGGGGGAGGGTGAATGGAGGTGAACGGCTGTTTGCGCGCATCCAGATGTTCACCTCAGTCAGCCACCCCCCGCGGTGGACCTAACCACGCTTTGTTCTCCCGCACCACGGCGGCGAACGAAGCATGGTATGGGGGAATCCGGAACACGGTGAAGGAAAAGTAACATCTCTTACCTTACCTTCACCGCGTTCTGGAGTCCTGGCGGTGGGTGGCGGCCGGTGGCAGCTGCAGATAGATCACTGCGGCTGCCTGTCTCAGGGAGGGCGGGTGGCCGGGGAGTGCAGGGGACGGAGCCGTGTGGCAGCACGTTGCATCGTGTGGCCCTGCCCCCCTCTGGGAGGGGGGGTTTCCCAACAGACGTGACGGGCGGCAGCATTGAACCTGGGCAGTCCCCACGGCCGGGGGCAAAGGGGCAAACATTTGTTGGCACACCCCTTCACCCCCACCCATGGTCTGAACCACCCCACGGCCCAGGATCAATGCTGCCACCCATCACGTCTGAAATCACCCCCAGTCTTGCAAGATCCTCCTGCAATTCTTCACAGTCTGATCAGGTTTTAACCACCTTGAATAACTTTGGGTATTTTCAGACGATACGCGGGCCGTTGGCCCCGTACCGGCACCAACGGCTTCGTTCCCCGCCGGGGTCACCCCGTAACGGCACAACAGACGTGCCGGGGGGATCCCGGCGGGGAAAGTGGGAGGGGCCGGGGCCGCGCGGCGCAACGTGCGGCCGCGCGGCC
>QEPC01004766.1:383932-394365 GCA_003113815.1 Sphenodon punctatus
GGCCCCATAATATGGCAGCTCCACTTATCCATCACAGGGCCGTACGGGGATCGGGCCCCCACAGCTTGTGTGCCTGCACCCTATAACTACATCAGTTAAACATACACTGGGCAACCTGCTGAGGCACATCAGCATGCCCTGGTACGTACACTACTTGGGGACTATATCTTTAAGAATGGTCCAGTGTCAACAGACATGTATTAGACATTCTGTGACATTCAGTGGGCATTGGAGCAGGAATGATAGTCTTAAAGAAACAACCATTCCCCCATGTACATCTGCTTTAAATGAGTTTTGGAAAGAGGAAACTGCAAGAAAATTCTTAGTTCTGGAGTCTTGGTATAAGTAGCTAATAGGCTACATCAAAACCGAAGTCCAAGATACACGGTGCTCTACGCGTCTGCAGAGATGAAGGTGAAGTTGATATGCTTTCTGCCTCTTTGCAGGTTGTTTTATCTTTTAAAACTGAAACGAAAAAAAAAAACACCAACCAAAAATCCCATAGTGGTTGATTTTGTTTGTTTGTGCATAAATTTGGGCTGGGCTGGATATGTGTACTGGATGAAATCCTGCCTCTGGTTTAAGTCAGTGATATTTTATGACATTGACATTAACAGAGGCAGGATTCCACCCATTACCTCAAGTGGGTACTTACTACTACTACTACTATTATTATTATTATTATTATTATTTTATTTTATTAATAATAATTTATAATATTTCTATTTTGCTAGCAACTAGAGGGCCCAAACTGGGTTTGGCCGACTTGTGCTTGGCATTGTGAAAATAAATGTATGCATAGTCCCTGTCCCACACGAGCCATTTCAGTAATTCGTAATATTCCACTGCAAAGCACAGAAGGTGTCCAGATTTGTAAAATTGTTTTGTTAGATTTATGGCTCTACTGATTTAACTGCTTTACTCTATCATGCACTTTCGTCAGCTGAAAAGCTCCACATTCTCAGTGGGCAATATCTTTCGACGGTTTTTTTCCCTAGCCTTGTGTGTGTAACTAATACTCTAGCCTTACTATCATTCTTCTTGTCTGTTTCTGGAGTATCTCAATGTCTTTTCCCTCCAAACCAGCTGAACGTTTAGTGGAATATTATAAATGGGTTAAGATAGCTAGATTAACTTTTGCCTTGTTGTTTATTTTCAGCTATACATTTGCGTTGATGGTTTCATGGTGGTGTCTTAAAGCCTCGTGTTGTGTTTGTGTAGTATAGAGAGTCCAGTTTCCATGGCTGATGAGCCAGTTTGAGATGCAAGTCTGTAACCTTGTTCAAGGTCAAGGTAAAACTTTTTGGGTGAAAACATATGCAAAATCTCTCCCCCCACCCCCCCCAAACTGAAACCACTGTTTGGGTTTAATTTACTAATATCCCACTTGCAGGATTATTTGGACTTTACTTTGTTACTGAATTGGAACTAAGACACATAATTGCTTTGTGGGAACCTAACTGAGTGTAGAGAATTTATTATAAAAGTATCTTGTTCTTATACAAAGACATTATAAACAGAGTGCCTAAATAATTGAAGCTAAATTTAACCTGTAGGGTGGGCTCAGTGGAAAATATTTTAAGGTGATAAAATTTAAGGCCCAGTTCTGCAAACACTTATGTATGTGAATAGTTCCAGTGAATTCAAATGGAGCAACTCTCAAGTGTAAGAAGCATTCCCAATATGTTCCAAAATACTGATTATTTTGACTCCCCTCCCTCGTCTCTCTTAGATTTTAAGCCCCCAGGGCAGGGACCCTATTTTCAACAGTTGTGAAGCACCAGGTACATTGCTGCATCTATACAAATATTTAATAATAATAAAGTGTGCAATAACACTAAATAATGCAGAAATGAAGTTTGGAATACTGAAGTGACTGAAACGCTGAAACAAAAATTGACCTGAATTACTAAAGTGACTGAAAAATCCCAAACAAAACAACCAAAAGGGATGCTTATTTCTTTAAATGAAGTAGGAAAAGAATAGAACTTCGTATCTGCTTTACTTGACCAGATTCAAAGCGGGCAAACTTGTCAGAGTTGATATTCCCTGTAGATATTAGTTTCAGCTCTAAAATGACACTCGCTTCACAAGGTAACTCTTCAAATTGATGTTGTGAGCCACCCCGAACTGCCTTAGAACCGGAGGGAGTTGGGTATAAGTGTATAAATAAATAAATAAAATAAAATTAGAGCCACACTTTCAATATTGCATACTGAATCAGTAAGATGTGTTTTGAGAGATGTTGTAAAGCTTTTACTTCAAAGTTTTCAAACCTCGCTTGGAATGAATGTCCTTGCCCTTGGGGCTCTGCAAAAACCATTAAAAGGGCCACCTATGACGTCCTGTTGTTGGCTAAACCTGATCCGTTCTAGCAGCAGAGTCAGCTTCCACTCGGATTTGTGCTCCATTCAGTGTAGCAGTCCTGAGCAGATTCAGCACAGTTGTAGAAAAGTGAGTTGTAGTCTGTGAAAGATGACTTGTACCTGGAATTGTAATTTAAATAGTAGGAAGTAGAGCCTGTGGTGTGTTCTTAGACACACAGCATAGAAGGTTCTGTCAGAGTGGATAAGAACAGGAAACGGGTGTTTTCAGCCAAAATAGTCTCTAGCATTCCTGGGGCTGTTTTTCCTTATCTTATTGCATTCTAAGGTCAGTCCTTCAGAGCCAACCCTTGTCTTGGATGGTCTCTCTGAAGAGCTCTTAATCTGCTCTCTCCCTTCATGCACAGGCAGTGGCAGTCCTGACAAGCCAACCTGAAAAGACTTGCTTCCCATATCTTAATGACCTTCCACTCTGGGTGTGTACTGTGTGCTTTTTACTTGGGTATGGTTTATGGACAACTGTCCTTCTAGGTGTGTGTAGAGCCGAGTAGGATTGTCCCACCACTGCTGAATCTCTTTTCTGTACTCGAATGGGGAGGGGGTGGTACTTTCCAGTCCCGCCACATCCTTCAACTCTAGAGCTTCTGCGCAAGGTTGGATCACAGCGTCTCTCGGGGGGGAGGGGGGTGTTGGAGAGTGGGAGTTGCAGGATGGACGTCTGTCACTGAGGGGCCAGGTGTGCTGACCCTCTGGAATGCTCAAGGTTTCTTTTGTCTGTGGATTGTTTGGGGGAGCTGTACTCCCCCCATGGCTGACACAGACTCAAATATTTCCTTATCTACTGAATGTACTACACAATTCTTTCTTGTTTGAGAGCCATCTACGCCACTCGTGTCTCCCATTCTACTGTCTCTGGTTCAATCTGTGTACTTGACCTTGGACCAGGCTGCCATGACTGGGCTCTGAGGCTGTTCCTTGTGCAGGGACCCTGTGTGTAGGGCACAGAGGAGTTGGGGGGTGTCTAACACCTTGGCTCTGGTTGATGTTTGGCTGAGGGGTAACGTTCAGGGGCTGTTGGCTGATCCGTCCTCCAGGGTGGCTGGCTGTGGGCTCGTGAGCCAGTAGACGGCAGTCGTATGTTTCGAACTCGGATCTGGCCACCATCATCCATGCCTTTATTTATTTTATTTTATTTTACAAAATTTATAACCCGCTCTTCCCGCCACAGGCAGCCCAGAGGGGCTAACAACGCACGGCCACCAAGAACGCCCTATTTTGCATGGTCCCCCGGGAAACCCAGGAGACTTCCAACATGGCGCCTCTAGACTAGATTGGGACTGCCCTTGGGGACGGTTGCAGCTGGTGCAGAAAGTGGGAGCCTATCTCTTAACAGGGACGGGTCACCACGAGTACATTACACCGGTGCTCCGTTCTCTGCACTGGCTGCCTGTACTCTTCCGAGCCAAATTCAAGGTGCTGGTAATGGCCTATAAAGCCTTAAATGGCCTGGGTGTGACTTACCTGTGGGACCACCTCAGGCCCCGGATTGCATTGCGGGGATGCCCAACTTGAAGTCCCCCAGGTTGCCCGGGTGGCGATGATGGGGAGGATGTTCTCAGAGGCCGCTCCCAGGCTGTGGAACTCCCTCCCGTTGGAGGCCCACCTGGCCCCGGACCTCCCCTCTTTCCGAAGACCGTGTAAGACCTGGCTGTTCCGTCGGGCCTTTGGAGAGGGAGACGGGTAGGGTGAGGTGGGTTGGGGAGGGGGAGTTCTGCCCTGTTAGTTTATTTTTAGTATTTTAATGTTTTAATGATATTTTATGTATGTTTTTATTATGTTTTTATCTATGCATTTTGTAAGTTACCCCGAGCTGCTCTGTGAGCAGGAGGGGGCAGGGTAGAAAAATGGTAAATAAATAAATACATGCAGCTGTTGGGTCACCATGTAGCTGGGCTAGAGTGTGAGGAAAGAGTGGCTGAGCTGGGCTTCTGGGTGTTGGGGCCCACTGGACCACCTCCCCCTGGGGGCGATGGGACTATGGGATGCAAATGAGAGCATGGCTTTGCAGGAGATTTCTGAGTTTCACCTGTGCCTTGCGTTGGGGTTTTTCTCTCTGCTGCTTTCCTTCCCCATTACCCTGCTGAGAACGATGGTACATTTATGGGGCTGGCACGAGTGTCTTGATCAGATGCTGGAGATGGACCTCCATGCAGGGCTGCCAAGGTCAATATATGTATGAAGAGCCCAGAGCAGCCGAGCTCCGTGCCCTAAACAAGGTGTGGACACCGCCGGAGGTCCAGTTTGCTTTGTCCAGCGGGGATCCTTTTGACCCCCACTACTGGGAGTCAACGAGGGGCTACCAGAGGGGCATGTATTAATGGGGGTTGTATGTAGGGGGAGCTGGGTTCCCCACCCTCCAGCAGCAGGGACCCCCCCTCCCCCCAGGAATTTGGAACTATGGTATGCCAGTTTGGTGATCTCTATGGGGAGGGGGCTTGCCCACCTCCACCGGCCACAACCCTGTTGGAATTTGGTGCTATGGCATTTCTGTGTGGGTGATCTCTAGAGGGATGGGGATTGCCCACCCATGTCCCCAGCTTCTGCCACCCCATTGGAACTTTGAGCTGTGAACTTCCTATCTGAGTGACCTGTGGGAGGAGTGGAGTGCTGCTCCTGCAACCCCCTTGGAACTGTGCTCTGTGGACTGGCTGTGAGGGATCTCTGTGGGAGGCGGCGTTCGCCAGCCCTGTCCCGCAGCTGCCCCGACCCCATTGGAACTTGCGCTATGAGCTGCCGGTGTGAGTGATGTTGTGTGCAGCATATGGAAGGGACTGGACTGGCAGCCTGCTTGCGGGTCTGGTTGTTTGGGCCGCATGCAGCTTTCCCCTTTTCTTCCTGTGCTCGCCATGGAGCGCTTTTCTCCCTGCAGCCGGCTTTCCATGGGTGGCAACTGGTTCCTCCTGTGGCTGGCTGGCACTTCCATGTGCCGGCAGGGATGCCGGGGCCTGCTTCCCCCAGCCTCTGTCCCTGCCCTCCCAGAGTATTGTGGACGGCAGGCAGAAGTGGCTGCTGTGGCTTCTTTTGCCCACAGTTCGCCATGTCTGACTGTCATGGTGGAGAGTAGGGTGCTGGGAACAGGGTGGGGCCGCCCACTCATGTGTTTGCTTCCTCTCCCCTAGCTGCAGTATGGAATGGGTCTAAGTCCTCCCGTGTGGGCCCGCACATTTGTTTTGTGCTGCTCATGTACCCGGGGAGGAGCGGCTAACTTGGCCCTCCCCAGGGCAGGGCACTGTCTCGTCTCTAGCACATTTGTTTTGTTTTGTTTTTTCATCCAGTGAAGATTTGCTGCTGGTGGTGAGATTACAGAGATGTGTCTGAGTTAACACAGATGCTTGTACCCCGTTTTGTATTCAATTTGGCTATTGTCAGACAGAATTTGCATGTAAAATCCTTCCACTATTTAATGTGTATTAAACACTCTTATGAGACTGTTGCAGCAGTAGTGCAGTTAAAAAGCTTGTTTCAACAAGAAACCTTCGCCTTGAGAGAATCATTACTGTTTAAAGCAACTGATAAAAAGGGCTTTAAATCTAGTTAAAGTTGGTTGATTCTGTAATTGTATATTGCACATGAACTCCTGAATTCGGGGCAGAATGGATTCAAAGTACGTGTCAAATTTCATTATAGTTGTGTATTGCAGGCCCTGAATTCTTAAATGTTCATGTCAAACATCCTTAAAAAGAACCAGCATTAGCACTCTTTGACTGGCCTACCAAACAACTTTCCAGATTCCCCTGTCTGCTACTTCCCAAAATGTAACTAACTTTTGCCCCATCTAGTCACACCATGAGGTACACCAGTTGGAAATTAAATGAGCACAGCATCTGTATGTAGACAAAGCTTCAATATTGATTCTTAAAGCTTGATTCTCCACTGTGTTCCAGTTTTAAAATGGTGTAACACCATTGGCTTTCATGGAGGCATACTGGCAAAATCTGGAGTAATGTAGTCATGTACACTGGCCCATTGTATTTAAAAAGACACTGTTCTCCCATTTGAAAGAAGTATGTAATGCCTGATGGTGCATTCTGTTATTCTGTTGCTAGTAAGTGAGCCATCCAGGCACCAGAGGGAGCTCAAGTTAATTAAATGTGTCCATAAAGCTAAGGCAAGAAGAGCTGGGTAAATGGAAGAGGGCAAAAACAGCATAGAAAATGTTGCAATAAATCTTCCAGGCAACGTTATAAACAGAATTAAAATGTACTGTTAAATGCAGTATAAGCAGTGTCTTTTAGAAGTTGAGCGGGAACAGCCAATAAGGGCCAGAAATAGTTTTAACTGGAAGTCTATTTACAAGCAGGATTGTGGGGGGGAGGGGGGGAGGAATCTTTTGGGTATTACTGTTGAATTTCAGACGATAGGAAGATTTGCAGTACAGCTAAAATATAAGGAGAAGAACCTCAAGGAAAATGGGAGTTTTGGGCAACATTCAAAATCTCCCAAGAAGGCTGTAATTCACTTGATGCATAGTACAGTACAAACATCATAAACCACAAGGATTTAGCTCAAGAGACTTAGAAATGTTAGCAATGTCCCTGTAATTGGGTTAGGAGCTTATGAAATGTATAGTAGATCAGGATAACTTTCAGAATGTTTGAAGCCAAGAGATGTGGGTTTACGCTGTCCATGTACAGAAGACGAAAACCAAGAGGAAGATTATGTTTTAAAAAAACATGGCTGTTTTCTTTTAAACTGTGGATGTTCAGCAACTATTTTGTCTACACAAGAAGGAAAACTCATTATTCAAAAGCAGGGAAAGGCTCTAAACACACAAAGAGGCTGCCCAGCTCAGGTTGCTTCCTTACCAAGTGTGAATAATGTCCAGGGACAGATTATGTTTGATGGGGCCCAGGGCTGCTTCCAGACATTTTCTCCTGCATTGCACTTCCTGGATCTCCTAGTGGCCTCTCTGGCGCCCATGCCTTCCTGTGTTCCAGCCATAGCCACTGGCTCAGCCAGCACTTACTCTCCCTTCCTCCCTCCCGCCCAGGCTGTGAGCAGGTCCTCAGGATAACTAGGGCTGATCCTGGGCAGTCTCTCATGCCCTGCATTCGCTGGCTCCCAGTGTCCTTTCCCTTCCTGCAGAAGCAGTCTCTGCTGCCACCTCTTCCTTCCTGCTTACTTTGAGGAATCGTCCCTGCTGCCGTGTGCTCTGTAGGTTTGCTAGATGTCCAAGACTGACGCTATTTGTCCAGTGCCCAGGACAAACTCTATCCTGGACCATATTCTGCTCAGGAGTCTCTTGCTATGTACCAGTTAAGCCAGGGATGGGGAACCTTTTTCCCTCCCAGGTTACGCTTTGAAAAGAGCTCAGTACAAGCTCTGAGGACTGCACAAAAGGTGGAGATGGGTGTGCTGTAGGGGCGTTCTCAGGAAAAGGCGGCTCCACATCATGGATCTGTGTCACAAATCTGTTCCTTATCCTTGGATACATACCCTCATCTCTGCTCCTTTGCTCTGAGTTCAGATTTTCAGTGTTTAGGGGTAGGAATTGGATCCAGGGGCCAGATCCAGGAACTGACAAAGGAGCAAATAAAATCTAGCTGTGCGGTGCATTTGAGTCCACATCCCTAAGCTAAACTGTCGCATGCGTGGAATGCACTGGAAAATGTACTCTTGCAGTTGCACTGGAAAGTGTACTGGCGTGCAGCATGAAGTAGTGAGAAATACATGAATGCCTTGGTTTGGGATCAAGTGTGACGGTGTATATGATATCTCGAAAGGAGGCTGTCAGGCGCATCAAACAAATCAAGTGTACACCCCTCCCACCACAGTGACCAAATGCAGGTTGTTGTTTTTTAAAATTACATCAGAAGCAGAAATACTGCTAAGGTGTCAGGCCTCACCCTTCATGGCACTTATGTAATCTAAGCACTGATTTTTTAAATATTAAACTAATTTTGAAATTGAATTGGTTATTTGAGCTCTAATTTTTCAGTGTTAAATTAATTTTGGAATAAGTGTCATCTACATGTTTTTAATGAAGCAGTATATTGGCTCAAACCATGAACTAATTGTGCTCAATGGCGTTCCCATGAATTGTCTATCAACCATGCAAAAACACGAAGAAAAACTCCAAAACAAGCAATAACTACTGCAAACCTGGTTGCCTGTTTGGGGTCAATATAAATTATACTGAGTTGATCTGTTTTGGACTCGGTTAGTCTGTCTTTACAACATTGCTTTGGAAGTGATCTAATTGGTGAGGGTTTATCCATCTTATAGCCAGTAGGGATGGGAATTTCGGTTTTGGATAGAACCAAAATGGCCCCAAAATGGTTGTTTCGGTTCTATCCAAAATTACAGTTCCTGTTTTGGTTTGGGGGGTGGGGGGGTGTTGCATTGATTTCCCCCCACCCCCCAGTTTTTTTTTCAATGCAAAAATACTCTCTCAGCCATGGAGGTACTGATATCACAACTGTAACATGCCCTTGCATGGTGGCTGCATTTGTTACCTGGGGAAATTCCTCAACTCACTGCACTTTTTCATACATGGAGTATTGGCATAAAGAGGCTTCAGAGGAGGCCAGATTCAGTGCCAAAATATGCCATACCTTTAGTAGATGGACCTCTGACCAATTGCTGGGAGAGCTGCTGACCTCAACCATTGGGATTAGGCTAGAGCAACACAAGAGTTCTGGCTAATCAGCTTGGGCTGTCTGGCTGTTATACTTGTCTGTTACGTTGTATTGAGGATGTAGCCACTGAACCTTAGATCCAGAGTGGGGAACCTTTCCCCCACCAGCAGGCCACTTTGAAAATTAGTACAGGCTCCAAGGGTTCGATAGGAGTTGGCATGGGTGCTGAAAAAGGGTGAGGACGGGGGAAAGAAGAGGGTCCAGACGGATCATAGATCCATCCCCTGTCCTTGAGTGCTCACTCATGTCTCCACTCCCTTCACTTGAGCTCACTCTTCCAGCACTTAAAAGTAGGGGCTGGATCCATGGGTCCAATCCAGGAATTGGAAAGAGGCCAAATAAAAACCAATCATGGGCTGGATTTGTCCACCAGGTTCTCCATCCCTATGGATGGACCTATAGAGGTTCCTCATCCCTATGGGAACTCTGGGAAGTGAGGGTTCAAATCCCGCCCTAGCCATAAACTCACTGGGTGGCCTAGGGCAAGTCACAACCTCTGTTCCCCATTGGTAAAAATGGGAGTGTGTGTGTGTTTGTCTCTCACTGTGTTCCCCTCACCCTTGTCCATCTTAGATTGTAAGCCTACTGGGCAGGGACATGTCTGTAATAATAACATTTGTAAAGCCTCAGGTACACTGCTGGTGCTATATAAATGCTTAATAATAATTAATAACGTGCCTGCCATGGAAAAAGAATCTGACCAGGACTTGTCTGGTGGTGCTTTTTCTCGTGCTTTCTGCAGAGATGACATTCTTAACATATTGCACTTTTCCTCAGTGTCATTACAGTAAAACAGTTTAAGTTGCTTAGGCTGTGATTTAAGGTCTGTACACGTGCACTGCACATGCTTGCTAGACGAACAAACGCAGCGTGTGCATGTAATTCGCACACAGGGTATGTGTATTGCACATACTCAGTGAGCACATGCGCACAGCATGCTTACCTGTTACATATACCTTGGATCAGGGCCTGAATTTCCTTTGATGTTTCCATTGTCATGGAAATATGCTGAATGAAAGGAATGCAGAAAGATGTAAAGGAAGAGGTAGAGATGGGCAGAAGGTTAGGCATAATGGGAATGACCGGTAAAGGGATGAGTTAAGAGCTGAGTGCAAAAGGAGACAGTAGTGTTTGTCCTAAATAGCCAATCACGGTGGCTTGGGAGAAGCACCCAACAGGTCACAACGGGGAATCCATTCACTGTTGTTTTCCCCCAGCTCTAGAGGTGGGACCCCGGGCCCATTACCGGCTACCGGATTTACCGGTTACCGGTTCTCTGAAAACCGGATTCCCGAATTAAATCCGGTATACCGGTACCGGATTTATTTCATTGATTTCAATGGGGCGCTGTGTCCCCATTGAAATCAATGAAATAAATTAATTCCCTCCCCCTCCCCCTCCCAGGCTGCGC
>QEPC01004766.1:425060-445903 GCA_003113815.1 Sphenodon punctatus
GTAGATAGAGAAAGTTAGGGTTCGTTTCAATGGGAGCTGAGGCATTAACTTCAGTAGATGGAGAAAGTTAGGGTTCATTTCAATGGGAGCTGAGGCATTAACTTCAGTAGATGGAGGATTTGCTCCTTGAGTTGCATGGTGGCTCCGGGTCTTTCCTCCAACCAGCCTCCTCCTCCCAACTTCTATTGGAATTAAAGCTCTAAAGTCTCTTGATCTTCCTAGTCTCGAGTACTATGTGATACAAAAAAATATTATTGTGGAAACTTGCTCTTTGAGGGCATTTGCATGAAAACCCTTCCCATCAAACCCTCCAGCCAGATTCTTGTTTCTTTAAACAAAACAGGTTTAATCAGATAAACATAATATATCACAGACAAATAAAGTAAGCACTAATTTACCCGGTCTCTTGCTAAACCTCAAATCTTTGCTTAGGATGGAATAGACAGCGATCCAATGATTAGAAAGACATGTTGTGTACCTAATCTCACATATAACACATTCCTGTTCTCAGATTTGGCAAGTCTTTTCCCCAAAGCCAGAAGTCAGTAAGGGGTGAGTCCTTTGGCTAGTTGTTCAATTCCTTGTTGAAGGCAGGAAGCTCAATCCTCCAGCTGTTAAGCATTCATTGTGTTGGTGTGAGTCCCACTGAAGTGAATGGTACTTGCAGCAGCACTGAGGGCTAATGCCAGCATTAAATAGCTTCATGTTGATGGTCCTTTCACATCTCTCTGAAATGGGTAACTATCCAAGATGCCATTGTTCTCACAGCTGGTGGGCTTGACAAATATGAACAACAGGGCTGAGTTATTAACTGTGATGGGTGAATGAATATTAAGAAATGAATTGCCCTTTACCATATGTTTATAACCTGTTTACTGATTGTTCCTTATGCAGTGCAAATCAACATTTCATTGTTCTGTGCACAACATGATTATATAGTTTCCCACAGTTCAAACATATAGAGGAATTACAGCTCATACCATATTCTATGTGTAATCTGAATCGACTATTTCACAAGTCCCCTTGATTTTCAGTCAAAAAATTGTAGCATTTAATTTGCACGTGGGTATCCTTAATAATAAAACTTCTCCATAACTAAAGAAGACAGAAAATCAATATTTCAGATACCAAAACAGAAACATTTTCAGGTTTCTGAAAATTTATTGAAAATAAATTTGCATTTTTGGGGAAACGCTTCTTCAAGTGGAAAAAGCTCTGTGGCTCCTGAAAGCACACACTCCCTCACGACAAGAAATTGGTCCAGGAACATTGGTCTTAACTCCATCTCTTGTCTCTCCTAGGTGGGATTGACACTGCAAGCAAAGAAAATACTAAATGTACTTTCACATTCTTTTGCAGAAAACCATTTTTCTGACCAGCTTTACTTTTATTCCAAGAAATTCTCTGTGTAGTTATTGTGTTGTGTGACATAGAGTAAAAATAGACATGTGTGCGGTGCGGTGGCTCTGCGGCCCGGGCTGGGAAACTGCAGCCGACATGGACCGTCGTGGAGGGGCACCGGAAAAGGTGCCCACAACAGAAGAGCCATCCCACTGCCGACATGCCCTGAGTAGGGCAGGGAGCCAAACAAACATCTGGTTGGGAGGCCCTGCCCATGCCCAGCACCCTGCACCTCTCGCCATGCTGACCAGCCACGGTAGGTATGGCAGGACTGAACATACATACTATCCTGCATTGGCCCACATGGGCGGCCCTTAGTCTGGGTTGTGACCTCGGAGATTTTCTGAGGACTTAGTCCAAACTAGCCACCTCCCACCCTGGGGCAGTTCCAGGCTAACATCTGGTGGCATCTAAACAGAGGTGCCGGGGGGCCACCATCACACCTGTTTTTACCTAAACTGTCAATTTGTAAGTCACTCTGGCACTATACAAATGAATAATAAGTAATATCTGTATCTCAGTGTGGGTACCAGTGGAGAGCATAGTTGTAGATGAATAAGAGCTCAGAAAGTAACACTTTAAGTCAATGTTATGGCAAAGGATTCAGAACTATCAGAGTCTGGGACAGATGATGATTGATTTATTGATTTACAATCATTTACTACCCTGCCCCTCCTGCTCCAAGCAGCCTGTGGCAGCTTACAATGTTAAAACACATCAATACAATAAAAAGAGAATACACGAACACCCCCCCCCCCAAAAAAAACCCCATCCCACCCTACACCCCATCTCCCTCACCAAAAGCCAGGCGGAACAGCCAGGTTTTACGCATATGATGGAATTTAATAGAGAAAGTTGGGTTTTGACAATTTCCACAGACATTTTATGTCTTTTTCACAGCAAACAATCATTTCATATTTCATGTGAAATCCATGGCAGTCTTATCCATCATCTCTCAAAACTATTAGACATGCTTATGAAGATTATTTACAGCGCGCTCGCAGTACATTTTAGCAATTTATACCCCGGGCACTCCTGCAAAAGCAGTTCGGGGTGGCTAACAAACACCTAAAAATCTGCTAAAATACAAATAATATAAAATCACATAAATTATTATTGTTATTATTATTATTATCAAGCATTTATACAGCACAAGCAATGTACCTGGCACTTTACAAAGTAATGGAATAGACATGGTCCGTGCCCTAGGGCTTACAATCTGAGAGACCATAACACATTCATAAAATATAAAAAATACAGAATAAATATACACATAAATAGTGCAGCAAAAAACAACCAAACCAACAACCCCCACAACCTCTCCAAATCCCCCCAACATCACCCATCTCCCTTGCCAGACGGAACAGCCAGGTCTTAAACATCTGTCGAAAAGAGGAGAGGTCTGGGGCCACAAAGGCCTCCACCGGAAGGGAGTTCCACAGCCTTGGTGCGGCCACCAAGAATGCCCTCTCCATCATCACCCTCCGAGAAACCTTGGGGACCTCAAGGAGGGCACTCCCAGATGACCACAGGAGCCGATCCAGCACCCGGGGAGCAAGGCAGTCACACAGATACGTGGGGCATAGGCCATATAGGACCTTATGGGTAAGGACCAACACCTGCAATTGGGTCCAGAAGACAATAGGCAGCCTGTGCAGTGCAGAACCTGGAGCCCTGGTGTTATGTGCTCCCAGCACCCAGTCCTCATGAGCAGTTGGGCTGCCGCATTCTGCACCAGCTGAACTTCCAAACCGTCACCATGGGTAGCCCCATGTAAAGCACGTTGCAGTAGTCCAGTCTAGAGGTGACGAAAGCATGGACGATGGGAGGCATAGTAGCTAGGTGAAGGGGTTACTAGACTTAGATGTGAGAATAAGGGTGTTTTGAAATGAGATGCTATTCCCCATGGTCACCCTGGAACCACGCATCCGACTGCCCGTCTGAAGGTGGAGTGGGGGGATGCCTGCTCCCACGAACCACACAGCACACACTCATGGCCACTCACTGAGCACTGTCAAGAAAGCTGGAGTGCTCCATGCAGTGCAAGCCAAATAGCTCCATGGCAGGGGAAGCCACAGAGCCCCTGCCTGTATGAACTGGGGCAGCCAGCCATGCCAGCAGAGCTGTCCGCCACTCATAGGCACTGTGGACAGGCGACACGGCCTTTGCAAATCACAAGAATGGGGAGCTCACATTCCCTAGTGTTGACGCCAGGGATATGTCAACTGCAAAGGTTAGCCTGGCATGCTTCCTCCTCCCCCAGGGCCTGTGGAGGCAGGAGTGTGTGGTGGCTGCTGGGGTAGCCACCCTGGAAGTGTTTGGATCTTCCCCGTGCACTCTGCCTGAGTGGGTGCTCCATGGCAGTGCCGCTCAGAGGCCACAGACCCCCCTCCCATCACCTTGCTCGTTTAAAAACACCCTAGGTCTTGTCTCTGACCTAAGCCTACTGAATGACCTTGCACATGTCACTTCACTTTTCTCAAACTGCTTCAGTTTCTTTGCCTGTAAAATGAGAAGCCCCCTTCGCCGCCATAATGGCGGTGACGGGAAAATTGCCGCGCTCCCCGTCATGAGATACGGGGAGAGAAAGAGCAGGCTGCATCCGGGCAGCTGAGAGGAACGCCTGGCTGGGCGAGAATTGATTGCGGCCGAATGGTGGCGCGTGCGCAGTGGCGCCGCGTGGGCCGACTGTGAGCGGCCCCGCCCCTTTTTGCTTGGAGGGCGGGTCCGCTGGGGCCGCGTGGAGGCGGCATTCGGCCTGGGATCCAGAACAAGCAGCAGCAGGCATCGGCGCTGCTGCATAGGCCAAGAAAAAGGGCGCGAGAATGGGGCGCACAAAAAAGAAAGGAGCGGCAGCGGCAGCGAAAAAGAGGAGCCGCGAGCAGCCAACACAGGCAACTGGGCAAGGGGCGGGGGAGGATGCCGGGGGGACCCCGGAGGGGGAACCTTCAAGGGCTGAATTGATTACCCACCTCGAGGCCTGTGAGGCCATGCTGCGTGCCCGCGATGCCCCCCCCCAGGAACGAGTGGGGTACAAATGGGGCTTGAGCGGGGCAGGCAAACTGCCCACGATGGAGGCCAAAGAATGGGGGCAGGGGAGCTGGGGCATGAACATGAGAGTGCCCAGGGCAGCAACCAGGCCATAAGGGCCGGCCCCAGGAGGGGCACCAGGGCAGTCTCCACCCCAGCCCGTTATAGGGTTGAAGGGTTTGATACCGGGGCAGGACTGAACCTGAGGCCAGAAGGGGGGCAGCCCCAAGGGCGTATACAGGGCCCGAGCGAGAACCCCACCGCCCAGGCCTGGGCTGAGCGGGGCAACCTTCCCCAAGGGTCAGGGATGCGGCTCAATGAGCTTCAAGTGGTGGGACTGCCTGGGGCCCAGGCTGATTCTTTAACCGGCCCAACTAGCGGGGCACCCCATTGGGACCCGTTCGGTATCCCTGGCCTGGCACAGTATCAGGTACAGAGGGGAATGGGCCCACCTATTCCAAGCACGAGGGCTAACCTGTCCGGGCAAGACCTGCCCGGTTTAATGTCCTCAGACCCAGGTGATCAACCACCGCCACAGCGGAGGCGGCGGCACGGACAAGATGAGCAAGATCCCAGGGGTGACGAAGCACTATGGCAGAGGGTCCTGGCCATAGAAAATTCGCTACGAGACCAGGCGGAAGGGACAACGAGATCAGACAGTGCTGATCAACAGCTGAGACGGAGCAATCAGAGCATGGGAACACAAGGTGAGTACAGCGAGGATGGGGGGGAGACAAGGGAGGAGGCCCTAAGGCATAATTATATGCTCGAGAGAAGGGAGAGATCAGGGGTAACGGTGGGCGAACAAGCCCAAAGAGATTTTGGGGCAAGACCCCAGAAGGCATCTGACCCGCAATTGAAGAAGGTGGATGGGGTGTGGGCATGGGTCTTGCCTGCTATACCTCCAGTAGCCGAGGCGGAGGGCTTACCCCCCCCTATACACAGGGAGACCAGTAGCGGAGGTCATATACAAGGGATAGACGCCCCCTCCATGTCAGGCAGCAAACGACCACAAGGGGAAGGGGGATCCGGCACTTTACCACCAATTCGACCACCGGGGGGAGCTATTGCTGATGTAGCAGCCCCGTTTGGTAGCCATTTAACTCAGGCTACCAAGGAAAAAATATGGCGAGGAGAATATGTGGACTTATATGCATTGTTATTCAGTGATCCGATTGTGGATCATACAGAAAACGAAGGGGAAAAAGACGGGGAGAAATATAAACGACCTAAAGCCGACCGGAACTGGGCTAATTGGACAGCTGCCTTTGCTATATACATGGGGGTAGTGATGCAGAGTGACCCTGGCCGAGGTTTAGAATTACATAAATATGCAGACATAGTTCGCAGGGCCCATGGAACCGGCCCCCCGGGCGCATGGCTCCGTTACGACGAAGCCTTTCGCCATAGGGCTGCAAACATGCCGGGTCTGCGATGGGACATACACGCACCAGACATATGGCTGGAGAGTATGGTGGATGCTACCAGGGCTCCTAGGTCTGACAGCGGGCATCCTTTAGTGCGTGGGGGAGTTGCACTCGCCAACGAGCCTTACCGGGGTGAGAACCGAAAAAAGGCACAAGGGGGCCCTGGCGTTTGCTGGGAATACAACTCATCGGGGCGATGTAATAGGTCGCAGTGCCGCTTTCGCCACCGGTGCTCCAGTTGTGGAGGAGGGCACCCTGAGAGCACATGCTATCGCCCCCGACAAAAGACAGGCTATCCAAGACCTGGTGCAGGAGGAGGAACAGGAAAAGGCAGTCAAGGACCCCGCACACAGAAGGGGCCCGACGCCAATACGAATTGAAGCCCTAGAGAGAGCATTGAAAGCACACCCGGATAGGAGGGAGGTAGAATACGTAGTACAAGGTTTCCGGGAGGGTTTTTTAATCCCGGCTGGCCCAGTCAAACACCATATATCAGGCAAGAACCTAAAATCTGTGGAAGGTAGGGAAGAAATTGTAAAGGAAAAAATAGATAAGGAACTGGCGGAAGGTAGGATCGCCGGCCCTTATGATCAACCACCTATGCCCAATATGGTTATATCCCCATTGGGCATAGTACCCAAGAAAGCCAGTGGGCAATTTAGGCTGATTCACCACTTGTCACACCCACGGGGTTCTTCTGTAAACGATGCTATACCAAGGGAATTGGCGACCATTCGGTATGCCTCCTTTGATGTAGCCATCGACAAGACCAGGAGAATGGGAATTGGTGCAATGTTAGCCAAGTGTGATGTTAAATCAGCATTTCGCTTGCTACCAGTGCACCCGAGTAGTTTCCACCTACTGGGTTTTCAATTTAGGGGCAAATATTATTACGATCGAGCAATGCCCATGGGCTGCTCGATATCATGTTCGGCATTCGAACGATTTAGTTCGTTGGTCGAATGGATATTCAGACAAAGGTGGAAAAGGGGTGACTTGACCAAATACCTCGACGATTTCCTGATTATATGCCCACCACAAGAAAGTGAATGCTTGGATGCACTACGATGCTTTCAGGAGATGGCTGAGGAGTTGGGAATACCCCTGGCCCCGGAGAAGACTGAGGGGCCATCAACAATAATTACCTATTTGGGAATAGAAATTGATACGAAGGCAAAATTGTCCAGACTGCCAATAGATAAATTGGGGGAACTGCGAGTCAAGATTGAAGAAAGTAGACTTGCTCGTAAGGTCACAGTTAGGACCCTACAGTCATTGGTCGGCAGTCTTAATTTTGCGTGCCGGGTCGTTGCACCCGGCAGAGCATTCTTATCCAGATTATACAAAAAATTGAAAGGAACCTTGCCACCTCATTATAGGATCAGGGTCACACAAGACATCAGGCAGGACCTTGAGACATGGCACGAATTCCTGGTAAATCATAATGGAGTAAATTTTTGGAGAGATAAATGGCTGTTGCACAGTGACTTACAAGTTCACTCCGATGCCGCTGGTGGAGCAGGGTTCGGACTGTACTTCGAGTCACAGTGGTGTTCGGAGCCTTGGCCTCAGGAATGGCATGACAACGGCATAACGAGAGACCTTACATTCTTAGAGCTGTTCCCTATAGTAGTAGCAGTACTGATATGGGGACAACAGTTCGCTAATCGCACAGTCTTATTTTGGTGCGATAACATGGCTGTTGTACATGTAATTAACACAATGTCTTCTCGTTCCGCACGAGTCATGACCCTGGTAAGGAAAATGGTGGGAGCCTGCTTACGGAACAATACTTTGTTTACGGCCCGGCACGTTCCAGGGATTAATAACGAAGTAGCCGACGCATTGTCTCGATTTCAGATCACGCGTTTTCGCGAACTAGCGCCAGAGGCCAAGGAATTCCCCGAGCCCCTCCCCCCGGGGATATGGCACCTTGGGAAGTAGAACTCCAGAGTATCGTGCGGGGATCCCTGGCCCCTAGAACGCAGACAGCGTACGGTAGGGCTTTTCGGGAGTTTCAAGACTTTAGGTCACGCAACGGGTGGTCAAGGGATTTCCCCATAAGGGAATCAGAGATATTACAATTCGCCATGTACCTTAAGAAAAAAGGTTTGGCTGTGGGTACCATAGGTGGAAAGATGGCAGCGCTGACGTTTGTTAGCAGATTGAAAGGATATCCCCCCCCAGATAAAGGTTTTTATTTGAAACATATGTTTGAGAGTTGGGCCAGGGCAGCGCCTGCCCCCGCAAGTACACGAGACCCGATTACAACACCTATTTTAACTAGAATCATCGAAACATTACCCAGGGTGTGTAATGATGCTTTTGAGACACAATTGTTTAGTACAGCATACTCCATAACTTACTTTGGGGGTTTTAGAATAGGCGAGGTGGTAGCATTATCACGTGGGGACAGCTCTGGTCGGGCACTAAAGATCGATGATATGGATTTGGCCACGGAAGTAGTGTCCCTGAGATTGAGACGATCAAAAACTGACCAGAAGGGTAAGGGAGCTACAATTCGGCTCTTTAGTTCTGGGGCAAAAGTCATCTGTCCAGTGGAGCAAATGAGAGGTTATATCAGAGTACGGCCACCAGTGAGCGGAAACTTGTTTATACATGGGGATAGAACCCCATTAACAAGTTACCAATTTAATGCTATCTTAAAAAAGGCACTTAGTCTGGCAGGTATTTCTTCGAGCCACTTTAGGTCTCATTCCTTTAGAATTGGGGCCGCCTCGGCGGCTGCTGCTATGGGATTGCCAGTGGAGGCTATCAAAGCAGTAGGGAGGTGGCGATCCAACGCCTACAAGAAATATGTGAGGCCTAACTGTTACTAATGAAATTGTGTCTCCCGGTTAGGCATGATGAAAAAACGAGCAGTATGGATCGTTGGACACAGTCTGGTGCGTTGGGCCAGCAACGCTGCCCGAATGACGGCACGGGGGGTCCATCTGGGGTTAGAGGACCGAGCGAATATCGCATGGCATGGACAGGGAGGAATGAAGTGGCACCAGTTACTCCCAAAATTGAGAGCATTAAAGGGGGGAGACGCCCCGCACGTTATTGTGATACACCTGGGGGAAAATGACCTTGTTGTTACAAAAGGAGTTAAGTTAGTGATAAGAATGAAGCAGGACATGTTGTTAGTCCAGAGTTGGTTTGAGAATGTTCACATAGTTTGGACTGGTTTAGTACCTCGCCTTAAATGGGGCAGGGCCAGCAAACCTGCTAGGGTTGATAAAGCCCGTAGAAATATTAATCGTGAAATGGCCAAATGGATTGAGAGAGCAGGAGGATCAATCCTTTGGCATGTAGATATCAAATATGGTAGAACAGATTTGTTCAAGGAAGATGGCGTACATTTGTCGCAAGCAGGAAATGAGTTATACCTCAGAAATTTGGCCTGTCATCTTAAGGAATTGTTTGAGATATAGGCGGTGGGGGTAAGGGGATACCGCAAGCGGCTCCCCTTTTAGTGGCGGGGGTTCAGTATGCTATAGTAGGATAAATAGGTAAGAGTAGGTTAAGATGAGTCATCTCCTTAAGAGATGGGGAGAGAACACCCAGTGCCATGATGGGAGCAGCAGGCACTGGGGTTAACACCCTGGGAGGAGGGCCCAGACGGGTCAGCAAGTACATGCACGGTCTGCTGGCTTTGCGGGTTCTTACCTCCTTACTCAAACCCCAGTTGGGGTTGGTCCCCTTTCGGCCAGAGCCAGGGTGCTGTCGAAAGGGGAGTTATGTTGTTGGTACTGACAAGGGAGTGCACATCCCTGTCAGTAGCGGTGTTAATAAGTTAAGTAGCTAGCATACTGGACCCAGATTGCCTGAGCAATACCCACCGGCCTTGAGGAGGATTGAAATAAAGAGTGCGGCCATTTTAAATTCCAATACGGTCTCTGTGTCTTATTGGGGGGATGCGCCGGCAATAATGATACTAGCTCTGTAAAGCACTCTAGGAGAGATTCTGTGGATGAAACATGCTTTGGTATTGGTATCCTCTGTAAGTGCACAAAACTGAACCATATTCTATTACTCTTCTGGATTGTTACAGCTTAACTAGTGCTGGGCTTTTTAACATGTTAGGCCGAGGATAAATTTCCAAAGCTGAAGGCCAGATCATTCCTGATGTTAGACCAGCCAATGGGGACAGTTTCTGCAAGTATTCTCTAGAACATGTCACTGCAAAGTGGGTGGAAGAGGGCGGAAGTTGAATGGCGTTTGAACCCTCCTGCAAGATAATAGAGTGAGAGCTTGGCCCCATGAGTGCCTGTATCTTGGGGGATCTGCCTAAATTGCAAGAATGTACTTCTGGCTAGGCCAAGGCCTTGTGCTGCTGCAGTTGTCCACTCTGGCAGAGCCATACTGAAAGGATTTCCATAAATACAACAGCCCTGAGACTCTTGCCTAAAAGAAAGCTCTTCAAAAATGAAGGCTTCACACAAACATTGATTCATTTTAGAATGAATTCCCTTCCCAGTCGATTCCTAGGGTGAGGAATGATGTATACTATGGTAACCTCCCCGTCCACGATAACCAGCCCCACAGAGTGCCTTTCACAAGAGTCGAGCACATAATGATGTCATGAGGTGGCGTCTTCCCCCCCACCCCATCCCTCTTCTAGGTATCCAAGTGAAAAATCCAGATTTAATTATGAGTTCTCTAAAGGACTCTTAACTACAGCTATGCTACCAGACTTATAAAATCATTTGCACCATTTCCTAATTTTCAGCAGTGTAAAATCACACAGGCAAACTTGGCGGTCTTTTACTCATTCTGTTCTAATCCTTACTCAGACAAATTCCTGACTTCATTGGGAAACGTCCTGGCTAAGAAGTGAATAAGAACCTCAGGATTTGGCTTTTAGTAAGCAATGAGCCATTTTAACAATACGCAAATAGTTTAGGCTTTAAAAAATGGAGCCACATCATAGCTAATTCACAGTTATAAATTTTCTTTCTAAAACCAAGGATTTCATATATAGCATACCTTTCAAAGCTTTCCTGATTGCAAATCTTTAATTTTATTACCCCTAAGATTCCTTCCTTCCTTGAGTTTTATTTGTAAATGTGTTCTTCATTATGAAAAGAAATCATTACCACATGTAAGCTATGTAGCCTAATGAAATCACAATTGTACCAAGGAGGAGTCACTAAAGTTTCTAGTACAAGCGTGACAGACACAAATTCCTTTAAGTCTATCATAAATTCTCTTCCTCCATATCAGAGCTGACTGATTGAACCTTTTAATGCTCTCACTTTATTACCATACACATCTGAGTAATAAAATAATAGATGAGATGAAGTAAAGTGGGGTTTGCATACCAAAGCAGTCATAAATTCTTTCGACACGTGGCTTCAAATGTTTCCATAAGTACTTTCCTGTACTATTTTTTTTAGACATTTTGATTTAATGTTTTTTGGTTTTTTTCAGAAGACGTATTCATCTAATTCATTGTGGTAAATTTTTAATTGTGATTCGTTTCCTGACCAGATTACAATTTGTAATGGAGGAATGAGCTGCTGCGTCTTGAGACTTCTTGGGAGGGAGAAATTAAGTGTTCCTGTCTATTCTCTTCTCTGAAGAATTGCTTCCTACAAATAAATGGAGAAACTAGTTCAATGTAGACAGGTTGCATGTTTGATTATGTGCATATTGATGATATGCTATTGTAAGAGAGAGAGAGAGTTACTCACAATTCAAGGAACATTCTAGATTTCCATCATCAAGTAGTTACATTTGTTTATACAGTTAGGCCATGATCCACAAAATGCTTACTCTGGAGTAGTCCCATTGAAGCCCAGTGGACTGTCTACGTCTGTTTATGTCTAGCTACACAACCTGGCTCCTTATCATGATGAGCCAGAGACATTTGAGTCTTAAGCTCTGGAGAACCCTGGTTTGCTAACTAAGGCCGCTTTCCCACGAGATGCTTTGGTGCTGCGGGACCATGCGCTATTCAAATATCGCGCCACTCCCTTCTTGTGGGAAAATAGGAATTGTGGCTTTCCCGTGAGCAGACTCGCACAACGGACAGGGTAGTGAAGTCCTAACCTATCTGTTGCATGAGCCTGGTGGTGGGAGAGCCACAATTCCTACTTTTCCACGAGACAGGAGTGGCGCTAGATTTGAATAGTGCATGCTCCCGTGGCACCAAAGCAGCTTGTGGGAAATCGGCCTAAGATGAGAGCTGTCACACTTCCCTCATTCATCTTTAGAAAACAACATTTGATTTCAGAAATCCTGTCATATATGTAAATATTTGGGGGGACAAAATTTTTCACAGGGAAAGGACCTCCAGATCTTTTCCCAAAGAAATATTGTTTCACACAGAGCTGGTGGCTCCAGCTCCTCTCTTATCATGAGAGGGAGCAAAAGCACCCTCCCCAACCATGCATGCGGGGACATACGCTGCATGTACGACTCTTGTTCCTTCCCCCACAACCACTCAATCCCCAACCCTGGCAGAGAAGCTGGAGTTGTGGTTTATAGAGTGGGAAGTGTTGTTTGGAAAATGGAGAAAAATGATTTGAAGCCATATTTTTGCAGGTAGACGATTTCTTTTTTTTTTTAAATATGTACATGTACGGTATGATAAAAGGTGACTTTAAAAATAGAGAAACCAACCAGATGAGTCTGCAGATTAGCAAGACATCTCATGATATTGTCTATGTTTATCAATCTAGGCTCTTGTACCACACTTCATTGGGCATTTTTACACACACCTTAAAGTGCTGGTCCCATGCACATATTCTGGTTGCAGGGAGAAATGCACAGCCAGGATATGCATGGGGATCAGCTGGTCTGAAAGCCCCCCCACCGCACGGCTTTGCCAGCAGAGAAGTGCAGGGATGAAGAGCTCGATTTCCTGCTCTGCATCCCTACGCGACTCTGCCAGCAAAGCCACATGCGGGGGGTGGGGGGCTTTCAGATCAGCCAATCCCCACAGATATTCTGGCTGCGCATTTCCCCCCCACAGCCAGAATATATGTGGGGGAGGGGGCGGGATGTCTGAAAGTGGCCTAAGTTCCAGATTCATTCTTCACACACACACTGCCCTGAGGCAGTTCCTGGATGCATTCTTCACACAAACACTGCCCTGAGGCAGCCTAAAGTAGCCGCAGCTGTAGACATGAGGGGCTGCCATGGAAACCAAGTGACCACAGCTGCCTAGAGCAAAGCAGTTTACCAGGAGAACTTTTTACACACACAAATTCTGGGAGAAGTTCGATGCAGAAGTTCAAAGAGCCAGATGTTTAAGATCTGGGTGAGTGACTTAGACACACAGAAAGTTCAGGATGTAACAGCAAACATGCAGGAGAAATGTGTGTGTAAAAACACCCACTAAAACCTGTATTTTCTGTGCCCTAATGTACCCTTTGTCTCTTGTTGCCATGTGTAAAGTTGTGTTTAACTCTACACTTCAGTCCTGCAGTTAACTCTAAGCACACAACCCCTTGCAGAGTCACACACCCTTAGGCTGTCTGTATGTTCAAGGATCTGCCAGCACAGATGCAGATGGTAAATTCTTCGGGGCTTGGACCATTCTTTTTGATATGTCTGTAAAATTTGTAGCATACTGTGGACAACCATATGAGCAACAAATACATTTAGAAAATGTATTAAGCATCAAGAAAATGCATGGCATAGGTAGCACACAAGGCTGAAAGCAGAAGCAGTAGTTGTAAGCAGAAGAAAAAAGAAAATCCAGTTGGTTTATAATAGATATAATCTCCTGGTCAATCATTTCCTGGCAGTTAATGACCAGATGCATTCAAGGCCTCTTCCAGATGGTCATTAGTGGCCAGGAAATATCCTGCTCATCAGCCACATTATTGCTTCAAACGCATTTGGAATTTAAATATACAAGCAGAATAGAAATGGTTGGCTGAAAAGATAATAGAAAAATGACTGCAAAATTGAGACTAGTATTCATGTGTTTTCACGTGTTGCATTTGGCTACGTTATCACAATTAAGTAAACTTAGGACTCCTGAAAAGTGCTAAATTGCATTGGATGGCTCTTCGCTCTGATTCATTACTGTGCCTCAGCGCTGTTCTTCAAGGACCACCTCATGGGTGGGGTGAGAGGTTAGTCTTCATGCCAAATCAATCTCTGAACCCACCCACCCCTGCTGAGGCTGCTAACAAAGGATGGGATCTTTGTGAGATTAGGTTCCGTGACTGCTGACTAAGACTGGATTTCTGAATCTAAAAGTAGCACAATTTAGCAAGCTAGGCACAGTTTATTAATAAATTATTTTAGGTCCTAATCCAAGGTGCATTGAATGCACACCATCACATGGTGCACGCATGTTCTGCGCTTGGGGAGTGCACGGTGTACACTTGGAACATATGCTCACATGGTGTGTTTGCGTATCTTGAATTGGCCCCTTAGGGTGCTAACAAATGGCATGATAACAATGCAGGGGTAAATGCATGTGTGTGTTGCACTCACACACATGTATCATGTGTTGAACATAATAAATGGTTAGCCATTTGCACGGCTACATTTTATTTTGCTGTCACTACCATTCCCCCATCCCGGTGTTGGTATCCCATTTTGTATTTCATGCTCCTTGTGCAATGCATTGGGGCTCTCCTAGATGATGCCTGTGCTCCTGGGAAGAAAAAAGAGCCCAGCTGTTCTTGGGTCATGACTCCTGGTGCCATACCGGCACCAGCTATCCCCACCCGCTCCCATCATGATCGACAAATCATGCTGCACATTCAAGAGTGATGTATTTTTATTGTCTTTTTTTTTTTTTAAAGTATACATAATCTGTGTCCTTTGCCTGTTCGGATGTGTACCATTGCCACCCCCAACCCATCTCTACTCCTCCCCCTGGAGTCATTGCTGGTTCTCAGGGTTAGTGTCTGCACTGTCATTTTGGGGGTTTCCCAGTTTCAGTCCCTCCCACTTCACAAGCACTATGCAGTTGCTGCTGATGCACTGGTTGTTATACCTCATTGTATTCAGGAGGCGTAAGATGAGACTTTAGGTGCAGAAAATTCTGTTTGCCCCCAGCACGACCTGTATTTCATTGAGGGCACAAATGTCACACAGTGCAACCCCTCTCTCTTTCAGTCATTTCCCCCTCCCCAGTCACTGGGCTGTTGGGACCTTGTCCTTGTGGTGTTGAGAACTTCAGCACAGCAACATCGTGTATGTGCTGTCTTCAGCCCTTGCATATTCCTTCACTGTCATCACGGTTGAAATAAGATAGAACAGGACGGTGAATGCACAAAATAGCCACCAGGGCTCCTTTAAGGAATGCTGTGCCTCGGGCAACTCCCACGTATTCAGAAGGGTGGCAGTCTCAATCACTTTCCAATCACTGATCTCAGCCATGGTGCCCACTCCTCCCACTGGAAACCATTCCAGCAGCCCCATGGCAGCATGACAGCAGCAGTTCGCCATGCAGACATAACCCAATTTCTGCATTGCCAAGGTCATGTGACTAATAGGGTGTGCTGGTGGATGGGCCAAACAGCTCACACCGTGTCCTCCCTAAGCCACATATCTGCTAGCACTAGAGTTCCCTTGGTTTGCTAGTATGTTGGGTCCATAATACTCAAAGAACGATTTAAACTGCCTTTAAGTACATAGGGATCCGCTGCAAGGGATCTTGTGGGTGTGTGTTGGCACCAGGATGAAACATCTGTTTGTGTATATTGGCCTAGTCTTGCCCTATCAATGTCAATCAACTTATTGGACAAGCTGTGCCCAGATGGGAGGCCTACAGTTGTACCATTATCTTTACACTCACATGTCTGTGTGATGTCACATCTCAAGGCTGTTCTCCAGACAGTAGCTATTTGTATATTACCTAATCCAGGGTGCCTGATAAAAACCCAGTGCTGGACCATCCGCTGGGCCATTTTGTCTTGTGTGCCTTTGCAGCATCATCAACATGGCGCTGAGCCATTGAAGAGGCAGCGCAGAGCTCATTGTACACTTCAGAATGACTCTATTTTGTATGTCATTATAGAAGACATAATTTTCTATAAAATTTTATAGAATGACTCCAAAGCCTCAAAGATATAGGCAATGATATGCAGGTTCATTTAAATTGTTTTTGACTGCTTTGCAGAGCTGGTGTTATCTTCAGGTAATATGCATTCTGTAACTCCATTTTTCTCCCTATGTTATTTTGATAACAAACTCTGTACATGACTTGGTGTTCCTCATGTCAAACTGGGTTTTTATCACAGCATCAAGTTCTAGTGTCGGTGCACAAAAGTTATAGTCTGTGTATAGAAAAGATATGACCTTTTATCCTGTTGTCTCTCCTAGTCTAAGGTGTATACCCTCACGCCAACATTATATCTGAACTTCAAGTTGGACAAAGGAGCCAAGCATGTACAGCCGGTTCCAAAAGGTAAGAGAGATTTCCTTGACCAGCCTGTTCAAGAAAGAGATGCTGTTGTTGCTGTTTTTGTTATGATCTTTGGCCATGAAAGTAGGTACCAGTTTATCATTCCAGTGTAAACTCTGCTCCTTATGGAATGTTCTGTGTTGTCAGCGTTTAAAGGTTTCAACCAGGACAGTTTCCATTGGCCAAATTCGTCTCTCATATTCTTAGTCATAGCTCACATTGATGGAGGTTATATACCTGTATCAAATGGAAGTCTCTGCCCCTCTGATGCAGTACAGTGCATATACTTATAGCAAATTATAATACTAGGACTGGTTGGGAAACAGGATTTCTGTCCAATTTTTTTTTTTTTTTTAAAGTAATTCATTTTTTGTTCTAAATTAAAACATTTTCAAAATAAAAAATGCATGCACTTTTGTTTTGGAAGTTTTCAAGCCAAAGTGAAATTTTTATTTTGGGATGCGCTGTGCCTGCATTCATGCCATGTGTGATTGGAAATGTAGTTCAACAGAATATGAATGAGCCAGAGATTTGGTTAACTACATTTTTCATGATAATCCACTTTATACTTACACAAACTCTCACAAAAGCAAAACTGTCCTTTGGTTTGGAAATGGCAAAATTTTGAAATCCACAGTCAAAAATTTGATTTTTCTAAATAAATATGCAAAATGTTTCTGCAGAACACTGTGGGTAATTTCAGACGTGCTGGGTCTCCAGGCCCAACATGCTGAAACCCAGACTGGGATCTGTTCTGGATCCTGGTCCGTGATCAGGCCAGCCATCCTTTAGACATGCCGGCCTGATCACTGTGAGGAATCGGGGGGGTGGGTGACGGGGGGGCTGGGCTGGGCAGCGCGATGTGCGGCCGCTCAGCCACCCACCCACCCCCATGCTCCTATGGCCGCCTGCCCTCGGGGAGACGTGCAGGCGCAGTGGCCAATCAGACCACTGCGCCTGATCCCGTCCTGTGGTAGGGACCAGATTCCGGGACAGGGCTGGGTAACAGTCGTTACCCGTAGCCATTCCCAGCCCCATCCCAGATCATGGCCAAAATAACCACAGTTCTGGAGGCGAGGCCGGTCTCACCTTCAGAACCGTGGTCAATTTGATCCTGACCAGGTGTTCACTGTGGTGAACATCTGGCCAGGAGCAAAAAGACGTGCACAGGATCGCTGCCACCACACTAGATTCACTGTGGTTCAGTGTGGTTAGCAGCATTCCCGTCATGTCTGAAAATACCCTGTGATTCATTTGAAATTTAATTTACCCACTAAAAGTTTTTTTTTAAAAAATATAATTTCAACCAGCTCTAACTGAATGTTATTCCAGGGATTTTCCTGCTTGCTACTGTTGACAAGCATAGAAATATGATAACAATATAGGGGTTTTTATGTATATTTACTCCTTCTAAAGGAGTTACCAATATATTACAGCTTTTTTCCATCTTTTGGTCCTCTGTTAATTCTACTACTCTAGACACATCTAATAGTTTAGCAGTTGGCATGTTACTCTTTCCTGTTGCAGAAAACAGATGTTTTGCAGAGTACTTTCCAGACAGCAGCTGAAACAAGTTGGTAGGATTTTAAGCACTGCTTTCTACATCACTTCCAAAGAATTTAGGGCTTCATCCTGCAAACCTTACTTTTAATTTTCACTGTTGCATATAGTCCTATTGACTTCAATATAGCTACTCACATAAGTAAAAGTTGGCAAGAATTGCAAATCTGCTCTTTAACATTACAAAATTCCTTCACATTTGTAACATATACCCTTGTCTCTTAGCTAGATTATAAAGAATTCAGTGTTGTTCATTGCTGAACTGTTTTCAGCTATTTGCATGATAAATTGATTTTAGTTAAAGCTGCTAGCTGCCTTAGAGAAGGGAAGGAGATAATCCCAGAATTTAAGAGCATACAGCACAAGAGAGAAAGCAGTTGTCTGCATATCCCTTTGTCACACTTTTCATCAGATTTATTGTTCTTATTGTATGAAAGATACATAACAAATTTGGCCCTGTAATCACATTTTGATATATATAGAATGAATTGCCACATCCATGCATATACATATTGGTATTAAGTTCCCACTAGGGCTGAACGAAAAGCCCTTTTTATTTACGTGAGATATCTTGCGAGATTTCATGCAGGGGACCGAGATTAGGGCTGAAACTTGATTTTGCAATTCTCTTGTTTCTTGACAAGAATCATGATTCTCAGCTTGTTCAGACAAATGAGAACAAGCCAAGGATCAGCAGTGTCTCGACACCATTTTATGCGTACACAGATGGTTTGCCCTTTTTCCAAAATGGTGGCAATGTTGCCGGCGCCAGTGGCTGTTTTGCACATGCACAGTTTTGTTGTTGTTGGGTTGGGTTTTTTTTATGAGATACCTCGTGAGAAAAACAATAGATTCTTGTTTCAGCAGTAACTACATCTCAGTGAGATCATGGCCCCGGTACGAAATCGTCACCGACATTTTGGAAAAGGGAAGCTGTTCTATGCATGTGCAAAATGGTCACCATGCATGCTCATAACAGCTGCCCATTTTCAAAATGTTGGTGATGCTTTTGTTTTGTTTTTCCCCGCTTACATTTCTTGGTGAGAATGCATCCAAGGGTACTTTCAGACATGACGCTAACCACCCTTTAACCACCCTTGGTGGTTATTTATGCATGTTTCAGGGCTGCATAAGGTGCCCTATGCAGCCCTGCAACATGCATAAATAACCACCAAGGGTGGTTAAAGGGTGGTTAGCGTCATGTCTGAAAGAACCCCAAGATGCTGCTGGTTCTCAGCTCATACTTGATTGCCAGAATGAGCCAAGAACCGTGATTTTTGTTGGGAAACATGAGAATCATGAGAGCAAGTTTCAGCCCTAGTTCTAGCCGTTAACAGCTGTATTTGCTCACTCCACATCCTTCCCTACAGAAGGGCTATTTCTTACAGCTAAGAGCTGTTCCCCACACCAAAGAGCCCTCCCACTATCATACCTCCCAAAGTTTCAAGCCCTGTCCCCTCACACATTTATATGCACACCTTCCAACAATTCAGGTGCATAAAGAAAAACAGAAGGTTCTCTGCTTATCATCCCAGTTTCTTGTCACGCCATAATTGTATTTGTTAGATAATATTTTTAAAGTACACATAAAGAAAGCCAATTTAAATACCCATATTCCTAACCCATCATCTCTCCATTATCTGCTCGAGTGCTCTACCTAGGATGGAAGCAGGAAAGAGGTGCCTGTGGCTAGAATATTGGTCTTTCTCTCTCTTTATTGAAAGAGGGACTTTGACCCCTGAAAAGGGGACAGCAGGATTCAGCACCCAAAAGGTACTGTTCCTACTAATAGGGACTTTGGGGAGGTATACATTATTGGAGGTAAATAACTGTGAACATGGATGTGATTTCCCACTCTGCTTGTCTTAGGCATGCCAGAGTGCATCAGGAGTGGGAGGAGGTATGGCACTTGCTACAGAATGGCCCATGGACTCTGTCTCCGTATCAATAAAACACTTAAGTACCCGTCTGCTTAAGCCACTTATGGTGGCATCTCACATGCACATTGTGATGGAATTTGATCTTGTTTTTTGTGTGTGTCCCTCCCTCTCTCTTGAAAGAGGAACTTTGATCCCTGCAAAGGGAACAGTAAGATTCAGCTCCAAAAGAGAAACATTTGGACTCCAATAATGTCTTGGGGAAATTCCAGTTTGGGTTCTGGCTCTCCCATTGGGAAGAAACTGCACATACCAGGGCGATGAATGATCTGCTGATGACTTTAGATCGAGGACAGCTGGTCGTTGACCTTACAGTGGCATTCAATATGATTGATCATGAGTTGCTGTTACAGTGGCTGAGAGACATCGCTGGTGTGACAGGAGCTGCTGGTTGGTGGTTTGAGATATACCTAGAAGAGCGGAGTCAATCAGTGATCATAGCTGGTTAAACGTCATCCCTGAGAGACTTGAAATGCAGCATTCTCCAAGGTTCTTCTCAATTGTTTTTCAACACATACATGCAACCGTTCAGGAATGCTATGGCTAAGCACAGGGTTTAGTCTGTACATTGATGATACACAGCTGTATATCTCTTGCCCCGTGAACCCTGCCATCTCGGTCTCTGCCCTGGAGGAATGACTGAATGATATATCTGGCTGGATGCATCGAAGCTACCTTGTGCTTAACCCAGGGAAGGCTGAAGTGATACTGGTGGGAAGAGGCAACTGATATGAGGATGCCCTAGCCCTGGTCCCTGCACGTAGAAGGCAAGGGGTGCAAGTGGAGGTAGTGGTCCACGTAAAGAACTTTGGTGTCATTTTCGACCATGCTCTGTCCATGAAAACTCAGGTATTAAATGTGTTTCAGAGATGCTTTTTTCCAGCTATTTAATTTGCATGAGCTACACTCTTATTTATCCAGGTTGACTTTGCCACAGCAACCCATGCTCTGGTAACAGCAAGGCTTGATTTTTGTAATTCCCTCTTCTGTGGGCTTGTGGAATCTACTGCCAGAGGCTGTGGTAAGGGCCAGTACTATAGCTGAGTTTAAAAGAGGTTTGGACAAGTTTCTGGAAGATAGGTCCATTAGCAGCTATTAGCCAGACAG
>QEPC01004766.1:474903-511035 GCA_003113815.1 Sphenodon punctatus
TCATCTTTGGCTTCGTTTGACCCCCGGCCACCATGTTTGTGTCCGCGCAACCCTGGTGCCTTGTGGGGCTCCCACCGCAGTTCTCACCACCATGTCACATTTGTAGGGTTCCCCTGGCCCAGGTTCACTCCGGTTGGCCCCAGGAGGAGGTGCAGCCCCTGTCTCATCTGTTGGGTTGCGGCGCGGCTCACCGCAACCCGCGGTGATGCACTTGACACCAGGGTGGGATTCACTGTGGTGGATCTCACCGCGTCACGTCTGAAATCACCCTTAGTTAGCATTCTTGCCCAAGGTTAGCAATGGAAAATATTTATCTGATTTGGCATATCTATAACTGTAAGTTATTTAGAATTATATTTTTCTTTGCCAACCTGCTTTGTTTCACTTAAGAAAAATAACTAGATAAGTTATCAGAGGAATCACCTGTGAACATAGATATTATCTGCCTTCCTGCTACTCTGTGGCCCATTTCTAAACAGTTTAAGACTATGTGGTCTTTTTCAGCATTGAGGATAGGGAAGAAATGTTACAGAATCAAATCAAGAGTCTATCATTCATGCATGAATCCCGAAATGTCAAGAACTAGAGTCCCAAATAGAGGCTAGATATGTATCTGCACTTAATTTTGAGTGATCATACAGAACGGCAACATTGTGGTTTCTGTCCATCCAGCAGGAAAACTAACAAGAAAGAGATGACTCCATATAAAGTCAGGAGTGCAGCTCATTGACAAACTGCCATTAATCACATTTAATCGAATCCCACAGTATAAGAGAAATTGCCTATAGGCAGGGACCTATGTTCATTGCATTTTCCCCATTGACAGCAATGGGTAAAATGCATTGAACACGGGTCCCTGCCTATAGTACTTCCTTAAAATGACACAGATAGTAGATGCAAAGTATGGCCTAATTTTTAAACTTTATTTTGTTATTTGCAATGTGCAACTCAATTTTCAGAACAAATACATCACTATTTTTAAATATCAAATAATACACATTGGTTCAAAAGGCCACATGTTCAGAAAAGCACCTTGGATATCAAACTAAATGTGCCTGCAGCAGGAGACAGGCATGTGAAATGTGTGTGGGCAGGTGGTCTTTCAGTGATGGTGGATATTTAAGGATTGTTCAGACGTGACACTAGATTTCATAGGGACTGTGAAGCTATTCTATAGTAGTATTATTGAGGCCTTCAAATATAATGTGGGTACCAAGCCAACCACAGAAGAAAAAGTAGCAGGGAGGTTCTGGAGGCTAAATTTAGGCTTCTAGGTAGGAGATTGAAGTCCAGAACCTCCAGGGTAGCATTCTCAGAAATGCTCCCAGGCCACTTTCAGTCATGCCCTCCCCCCTGCACATATTTGGGCTGGGGGTGAATGCGCAGCCCAAATATGCACGGGGATTGGCCGGTCTGAAAGGTGTTCCCTCCCCCCCACACACACACACCAGAGACGCACAGGATACAGAGCAGGAAATCAAGCTCTGCATCCCTGAGCATCTCTGCCGGCAAAGCCGCGCAGGGGGCCTTCCAGTTCACCGCCGTGCGTATTCGGGCTGTGCATTTCCCCCACCCCCTGAAGCCCAAATATGTGCCGGGGGGAGCATGTCTTCAATTGGTCCCAGTTCCACGCGCAGGACCCCAGAGGCAGGCTGAGCTCCGGAGTCTCAATGCGTGGATGAGATGATGGTGCTGACCAGCACGGCCAGCGCTGAAAAAGTGGTGCGAAGGGCCAGCAGCTCCTCTTTGTGACCCCGGCATATCCAGTGAAAAGGCAGGCAGGGGGACCATGTGGTTACAGTGTGTCTCAGGAAAGTATTTCTCCCCACCCCTTCTCCGGATGCTGGAAACAGCCTGCCGGCTTCAGGCTGAAAGTTGATGGCTGAGTTGCCTGGAGCAGCCCTCTTAAAAAAAAAAAAAAAAAAACACCAACCCAATGTGGGCTACTTTTCTAAGCCACTTCCCCGGCTTCAGCTCCAAAGGCCCTGTACACCGGCACTGGCTCTGCACTGACCTGCTCCCCAGCTTGGCAGCTATGTAGTTCAGGGCCCCGTTCCTCTGGCTGGATCGGCCACGTGGGTGGCCCTGTAATTCAGATCCCCAGCCCGGCAGTTGCATAGTTCGGAGTAGGGAGGGAGCTCCGTTCCTCTGGCAGGATTAGCTACATGGGTGGCCCTGTAATTCAGAACAGGGGGGAAGAGGAACTTTAATTCAGGGAGCTGTACTTTAGGGCAGGGAGGAAGCGGCGCCCAGAGGAGCTTTCCCAGCTTTTACTGTCCCCTTATGAGGGGACCCGCTGAGGTAGTGGCCAGGGATGGTTCTGTCAACTCCACTCCTTTGTGCCGGGGTAGGAGCTGGCGTTCGGGGAGGCTAGCCACGTGGGTGGTTGTGGCTGGGGATGTTCAGGCCTGTGCAGCAGCACGCAGGCTAGACACGTAGGTGGCTTTATTAGTATTATTTATGGAGCGGGGGAGCTCCTGTCCATCATTCCCCACACTTAGGGCAAGTGACTTGTAGCCCTGTAGTGGTCATGTGGGCTGGATTGATGCCTGGCCGCTTTCACTGAGCAGTTTAATTGAGCAGCTAGCCACATGGGTGGCTTTATTGGTATTATTTATGGAGCAGGGAAGCTCCTCTCTGTCACTCCTCAGGCTGTCTCTCACTTGTCACGCTTGGGGCAAGTGACTTGTAGCCCTGTAGTGGCCACATGGGCTGGATTGGTGACTAAGAGCACTTGAACTACACAGGGGGTTGGACTAGATAATCGCTGAGCTCCCTTCCAACTCTAAGATTCTGTGAGGCAAGGTGGGTAAGATGATGGTTTTTATTGGACAAACGCCCGCCCTCCGAAGATAAGCTCTGTGAAGCTCGAAAGCATCCACACGCTCACCAACGTAAGTTGCTCCCCAAAAGGCATCCTCTTAATTATTTTGACTCAGAGATGCTAGGAAGATTTGCTGTTTGTCCTGCAGAAACTTGCAAGTGCAGCTTGAGTGTCGCTGAATAATTATTTGTATTTATTTATTTATTTAGAGTTCTTTTCTGTCTATCCCCCGAGGCTCAGGGCAGCTCACAATAAATACATACGTAAAAATACATGTTCAGCTATATGATACATAATTAAAAACTGATAAAAACTAAAAACACACCCACCCTCCCCAAATCTGCCTCTGTCCATTAAATGCCTGGCCAAATAAAAAGGTCTTCCGCTGCCTCCAGAAGATGTTCAAACTAGGCCTTAAGCAAACCTCCAAGGGAAGGGAGTTCCAAAACTGTGGAGCAGCCACTGGGAATGCCTCTCTGCGGGCCTGAATCGTATGAAACTGGGCCAATGATGGAACCTGCAAGAGGGCCCTCTCAGAATATCTTAAGGGCTGTGAAGGGAGATAAGAATAGAAGCGGTCCTTCAGATATTTAGGACTCTGGTAGCATGCCTAGGTGAGGCATCTGCTGGAGAACCTGGAGAGCCGAATTTGAAACCCTGCTGCCATGTCAGGTTGTGACAATACTGGGCTAAGATAGACCATTGGTCTGACGTGGTTAGGCAGCTTCTTATATCCTTATACCCAAGCCATTAGGGTTTTATAGGTCAATACCAGCACCTTGAATTGTGCCAGTCCTGGAATACTATTTGCAGCCAGTGCAGACTCTGAAGCACTGGTATAATGTGCTCCCGGCAAACCACCCCCATCAAGAGGTGGGCCGCCACGTTCTGCACAAGCTGCAGCCCCTGAATGGTCTTCAAGGGCAGCCCCTTCGGGCTTTCATTCTATGCGGTACAACAAGCATGAAGTTAGTCCAGCCTTGAGGTAATGAAGGCATGAATGACAGTGGACAAATCCATGTTAGATAGCAATTGAAGGTGTTCAGTAAGAGCCTTCACCATTTAGGTCTCTTTTTTGAGCCATATTAAAAGCTTAAAAGTGAAATCCTGACTCCTGTATTGAAATGTGTTGCCACGCTCCCATTGACGTTGGTGGTGTCTGCATTGCACCCTAAGTGAGATCGGAAGGGGCTGTCCTGCCAGGGTTAAGTTGTCCCAGAAGCCAGTCTGTAGCTTAACTCACCAGAACTAACACGCTTTTTATCACATGCATCAGGACACACTTTCATTCTATGTGGTGCAGCAAGTACGCACAACAAACATTCAGTTACACAGTTCCAGGTCCCTGTACCCATCTTCTTTCCTGAATGTTCTTTCTTCCCCTGTGTCCACAGCTCCTCATCCAGGGCTTGGTCCTCTCTTTAGGCTGTTTACCTAAACCACTCTACTACATCTTCTAAGGGAGGTGTGTTCTGGGACCAAGGCGGTGCTGAGGTCGGGACCCACGAGTCTGGGATGGAGGAGGTGTGCTCTCTGATGCAGCTGTGTCCTCGACCCAGCCTAGCTACCCCTTGGCCTTTGGCATTCTCTGCCCTAGCTCTCCTGGCCAGCCATCTCTGGGGTCAGCCCTGATGGCACAGGACTAGGTCATCTTTTTATAGATTGTTCCCTATTATTTCAGGCATCAGTGTGCACTGGTTGGTCCCCGTTTCTACTCCTGGCAGATTTTAATTATAGACTCAGTTTTTTGTTGGATAGATTTTTCTGGGTGGGTAGTTTGGGTATGGTGAATCCTGTATTGGGGCAAGGGGCTGGACTAGATGACCTTGAGGTACATTTCAGCTCTGTGACTCTAACTCATAGTCTTTGAGGCATGCACCTCCCTGAGCCTTATCACCACCGTGATAAGGCTCAGGTGACTGTAGTGGTCTCCCAGATTTAGTCTTACGTAACCCACTGCTCCCAGCAGGCCAACATCTTCACCTGCCGCAGCTGGGCCAATTAGCAGCAAGTGTTCCCCCTAAGGACCCTGCCCAGTGGCTTGTTCCCCGCAACTACTCACCACAACCCTGGCCCTTCATAGATGCCTGAGTGGCCATTTTTAAGGAAAATATATTATAAGGAAAACATACATTTTAAGGAATATAATAATCTCCTATTTGAATACCAAAAAGCTTTAATTAAAGAAAAGATATGAATTATAGTAGTAGTAGTTTATTTACAGCCAGAGCCAAATAATTAATACAAAAAGGCATCAAGCCTCGTAATCAGCAATCACATATTACATCAATAAAAACATAGATTGTAATAATAGCCTTACAAACAATAAAAGCTTCACATATATCATAGCAAAAAGTCTTGACCATCTATCAAGTATCTTAACTCTACAGAGAGATGGTCTAAGCCCCTGGCATCCATGTAGGACCCTGCTAGAAGTCAACTTAAATGTCTTGACTCCTTATCACATCAGACAGTCTGGGCCCCTAGTCCATTATGGTGTCTGTATTCCATGAACCAGAAAAAATAACACAATAAGAAGTGAGATGAAGTATCTTTGCTCTTTTGCAGAGCTACAGCACAGACAGTCTGAGCCCCTGGATTCCAAGTGCCTTACTTGGAATCCAGTGTACGCCTTGTACAGTGTACGCCAGCGTACGCCTTGTACAACTAGGGATCTGACTTGAATATAATTATTTTTACCGGACATCAAAACAAAAAATCAATGCTCCTACCATCACCAGAAATTGTCATCCACAGGCCCCCTATGTCCGGGTAGATACCTGGATTTCTTGCAACGCTTCCTTGCTGCAAACGTATAGCACACCAAAGCATTCAGTACTTTAATAGACATGTTCTGGAGGACCCAGATAGCTTTTTCAACAGTATTAAAATATCACAAATTTCCAATAAGAGGGACAAGGTACCTATTCCTCAGGTTCATGTACAGGGGACAGTTCCAAAGGAAGTGTATGACATCTTCCACCTCCCCTAAGGGACAAGAACACAGTCTCTACTCATAGGGGATCCCAGCCTAACCCCCTCTCTGGGTCGCTGTTCCAGTTTAATCAGATCTTAACTTTGTAAGCACCTCTCTGTGCTGAAAATAATTGACTCGGCATAAATAAAGAGCCTGGTCCAAGTCAACTTTGGTATATTTATATAGCGGAGCACATCTCGCTGCTCTCGCTGCTGCCATGTCCTCCTGTCTAGAAATATCCATAAACCTTAAATCAGTACTTTGCTTTCCATCATGCAGAGGTAATGGGTCATCATGGATACCAGTCTTTGATACCAATCTTTGAGCGTCCAACCCTGAGAAAAAAAGTGACTTCCTTATCCCCAGCAGCTATGGAAACAAGGGTCCACTAGTTTGTATAGCATCTATTAGTACTTGTTTAGGGAGTCTCAGGGGTAAATATTTCCTGATCTTTAACCAGTAATGAATTGGGCGTAGTCTAGCCATCGTTCCAATGTTCAGAGAACCTGTTTCAATCCTGACCATTGAGGCTGGAGTTCCTTGATGAACCAGAAGTAATTTTTTTAGAAAGGCACTTTGAGCTTTTTCAACAATGGCTGCTGCCATTGAGGCTTCAAGCTTCACTTTTCTAGCGATTAATGCTTCTGACCAGGGTTTCCTCTTGAACTTATTATAGAAGGCCAAAATGCCTCCAGATGCCTGAGCTGGTTTTATAGCCATCTTTCGGGCATGAGCCACCCATCTCAGGGTACTAGTAAGGTTAGACCCAAGTAACAAAAGCTATTCACCACCTCTATCGGTTGATTGTTCATAAACTACTTGTTCCATTTCCTAGAACCAAACACCATGATTTTAGTTTTAGCAACATTGACTTCCAATCTGCTGCACTGACAGTAGACACTAAAATCATCCAATAGCTGCTGCAACCCTAGTTTGGTATAGGATAACAAAACCGCATCATCTGCATATAACAGACAGACAGACAGGGAACCGCATTTTCCAGAAACTTAGGTGAATCATGGCAGTCCTTCCTTTCAAGATGAATCCGTAAATCATTCAGGAATAGATTGAATAGTACAGGGGCCAGCAACACAACCTTGTCTTACACCTCTTTGTGATTATGAATTATAAAACATGATAGAGACAGAAACAGCAGCAGAAGAAATAGTTTGAAAGAGAGGTTAATGGATAATTATATAACTTTCAAGCTTGATAGCATCATGAACGGTCTTTTCCCATACCTTCTGTATTTTGGCAAAAGCTGTAAATAAACTAACTAATGTATCTTCTGTCCAAAGGTCCCGCTGATGCCCAGCAGAGAATTGCACCTCACCATACAGCTGTGCTGGATGATGGTGACTGTGTTCAGCTGGAAAACAAGGTATTCAGGTTCTAATGGGTTAACTCAAAAGGGGTTTTAGACCAGGCTTTCTGATAGAAATGAACATTATTCCTTGGATTAAGTGAAGGGGGATTGTTTTGTCTTTGTAGGCTTTTCTAATTAGAATTTTAAAATGGGGAATTTGGAATGTACCCTGTAATTTTCCTTAGCCATCAAAGCAGAAATAAATTCAGAGAGGCACTGCAGGCTATCCTGAAATAATTTTATATTAATTGTGGCTTACAACAAAGCATAATAATGTTTTAAAATGTACATATATAAACTCTACACACACACACCACAGCTATGTACCGTTACAAAAACATAGTACAAAAGAAACTCTCATGTAAATTTAAACAGCTCTCAATACAGTCTTACTAAAATATATAAATAAAACCCTCAACCCTTCATTTTCCATCTCGCCCTCTCCTCCTCACCAATCCTACCTGACCCCCATGCTCATATCCCCTCCAGCCATGTTTCCCTATATCTATCTGACCCCCATGCTCACTTGACGCATGTAGGCCTGTCACAGGGACAAGGTTGTTCAGGGCTGCATTCCCCACCTATTCTCCCTGACTTCAAGGACAGTGACCCTAATGCAGCGCTTCCCATGTGTCCACCCTCTACCCTGTCTGCTCAGGATCTCGCATTATTCTTCACCTCGAAGATGGACAAGATCCACCAGGACATTGCCTCCCACCCATCTCCTCTTCCCACTCCCTCACGACCCCCTCTCTCCTCGCCGCCTTCCCCCCGGCCTCCCTTGAGGAAGTCTCCACTCTGCTCTCTTCCTCAAACCCCTCCACCTGCCCTCTTGACCCAATTCCCTCCTACCCTCTATTGCTCTCACTGTTGCCCCCCCCCCTGTACATGTCATTAATCTCTCCCTTGCCACTGGCTCCTTCCCCTCCGCCTTCAAGCATGCCACTGTTTCTCCCATCCTCAAAAAGCCCACCCTGGACCCATCTGACCCCTCTAGTTACTGGCCGGTCTCCCTCCTTCCCTTTGCCTCTAAGCTTCTGGAACATATTGTCTACTCCCGCTGCCTGGACCTCCTCTCTGCCAATTCCTCCCTGGACCCTCTCCAATCTGGCTTCCACCCCCTTCACTCCACAGAAACTGCCCTTGCCAAGATCACCAATGATCTACTTGTCACTAAATCTAAGCACCTTTACTCCATTCTTGTCCTCCTTGACCTCTCTGCTGCCTTCAACACTGTCGACCACTCACTGCTACTGGACTCGCTTCGCTCCTTGGGCTTCTGCGACTCTGTCCTTGACTGGTTCTCCTCCCACCTCTCTGACCGCTCCTTTAATGTCTCTTCCCAATTCCAGCTCCTCCTCCCTCCCCCTTTCAGTTGGGGTTCCCCAAGGCTCTGTCCTTGGCCCTCTCCTCTTCTCTATCTACACCCTTTCCCTTGGCAAACTCATTGCCTCCCACGGCTTCCAATATCATCTCTATGCTGACAACACTCAGCTCTCTCTCTCTCCCCCCTCTCTCTCCCTTTCTGTCCACTCACACCTTGTCAACTGTCTCACTGACATCTCCGCCTGGATGGTCCAATGCCAGCTCAAGCTCAGCATGGCCAAGACTGAACTCCTTATTTTTCCTCCTGCCTCTTCCTCTTCCTCTCCCCTGTCCATCCGCATCTATGGAGCCACCATCCATCCTGTTTCCCAAGTCCGTAGCTTGGGCTTCATCTTTGACACGCATCTTTCCTTTAAGCCTTACATTGACTCTGTTGCCAAGTCCTGCCGTTTTGCCCTCCATAACGTTGCTCGGATCCACCCCTTTATCTCTCTCTCCTCTGCCAAAACCCTTGTTCATGCCATGGTCATTTCTCGCCTCGATTACTGCAGCCGCCTTCTCGCTGGCCTCCCTTGCTCTTGCCTGTTCCCCCTTATCGCCATCCAAAGCTCTGCTGCAAAGGTCATCCACTCAGCCCGTCGCTTTGACTACGTGCAGTCTCTCCTTTCCTCTCTCCACTGGCTCCCCCTTCCCGTTTCAGATCCCGGCCAGGAATCAGGCCGGCTGTCCTTTAGACATGCCAGCCTGATTCTCACTGGGGATCGGGGAGGAGTCGGGGCGGGGCTGCGCAATGTGCGGCCACACAGCCCCGTTCCCCCGGCTGCTCTCCCGTCCTCTGGGAGACGGGCGGGCACAGCAGCCAATCCGGCCGCTGCACCCCATCCCATCCCATTGTTGGGGCTGGATTCCCAGATGGGGCTGGCGGCCAGACGTTTAGCGTGGCCATTACCAGCCCTGTCCCGGATCGTGGCCAATCTAACCATGATTCCAGAGGTGAGGCCGGCCTCGCCTCTGGAATTGTGGTTATTTTGATTCCCGCCAGGTATTCACCGTGGTGAACATCTGGTGGGAATCTTTTAGACGTAAGGGGACAAACAGCCACCACAGGGGATTCACTGTGGTTGACCGTGGTCTCATTACGTCTGAAATTACCCTGTGTTATACAATCCAAACTAGAAACTGTTCTTCCCTTCTGAAAGAGGAGTTTTAACATGCTGTTCTACACTCTGGGGGGAAAATACATTAAAGAATGAATGTCCTGTGCGTGGATGTTCTCTGCTGAAACGTAGCAGTACGTAGTGTAGTTCTGACTGGGATGACCCGTCAGCTAGCCACAAACACAGGCTGCCCTCAGCACAGGTAATATAATCCTGTTTGTGGATAGAAGCAGTCCTGAAGATGCTTTTGTTTTTTTACACATCTGGAATGTAGGAAAATGTAAATGTCACTTTTCATCTTGTCTTTTTCCTGAAAATTTTTGTCTCACGTGATCCAAATATTTTTTCATCTATGCAATTTGTGCAGGCTACACCTGAATGTCCTATGATGATGTGGCAATTGCAACACGTAACCCTTAAAACAATGGGATTAAATTGTAATTCCAAACAGGAGAGTAGCCTAATTGGGACAGGCAGCGCAGATGCACCGGGGCCCACGAGCCTTGCAGGTTCACATGCCCCAAAACAGCTGCACCACCTTCCAGATAATTGCCACCCCCCACAACTGCTGCTGGTGTTGGGTGCACTGAGCCAGGCTTGGGAGGGCACCAGCATGTAAAGGGGCTCAGCCTGAAGTAGCAATGACTATGCTATGGTAGAGCCAAGTGAGTCAGCCCTGCTCTGTCTTGCCCTGCCTCCGCAGACTCCTCTCCTCACCACTCATGCTTCCAGCAGAATGGGCCTCATTCCCACCTCCCCAGCCCTCCACTAGCAACCCATTCCCCCCTTCCCACCACAAGCAACTTGTGTCCTACTCCCCAGTAGCCCAGTTCCACTCCTCCCTCCCCCCAGCAACCTGCATTCTGTTCCCCAATGCTCCCTCCCCTGATAACCCGCAGTCTGTGCCCTAGTGCCCCCCTGATCCCAGCAACCTGCTCCCCACCACCCCCTGCTTCCCATCTACCAAGGCCTAATCTCACCTCCTCCCCTCAGCAACCTACTCCCCACTGTCCCCAGCAACCCATGCCCTGTTCCTCACTTCTCCCCTAGAACCCATGCCCTGCTTCCTACTGCCCCTTTTCTCCTTCAGCAACATGCGCCCTACCCCTTCTTCTCCTGCCCCGCCACCCCGGCAGCCCTGTGCCCAAGTCCAACCACCCCACCCAGACCCTCAGCAATCCACTGTCCTCCGCCACCAACAGCTGGGGACTCGCTCTCCGCTGCCCTATCCTGCCCTGGGAATCACCACACAAGTATCCCCAGTCTCCTCCCCTCACCCATATAGGGTGGCCATACCTCCCCTTTAAAAGAGGATACTTATGAAAAATACATGGTGCAGGACTGTACTGGAACAAATGCAGCCCTCCACCATGTATTTTTCATAAGTGTCCTCTTTTAAAGGGGAGGTATGGCCACCCTACCCTCATAGGCCCATCCCTGGCAATCTCCACCCCTCCATGCTCTGATTCCCTTTGTGTCCCTCTGCTCCAGGGGTGAGGGGAGCCTCATTCCATCTTCTGCACTGGGGCCCATCCTTTCCTAGCAATGCCTGATTCCAAAGCATTTAGCATTGCATCACTATTGCATATAGTTTGTTCAGAGATCATTATACCCATGGATTGCAAATATATTAAGCTTCCTTTGCTTACTGTACTTTTACGACAGTATGCTGTCCTGTAACACAAGGATGAGAAACTTCTGGCCCATGCACCAAATTAGGCCTATGGTTATTTTTACTTAGCCCATGAGGACCCCCACCCCATTGAGCCCCCTCACCTCCTATCTGGACTGCAAAGCTTGTACTAATTTTCAGAGTGGTCCACAGAAGAGAACCAGTTCCTGCCCCACCTCTAGCATGTATTTCATACCTTCAAATCTCTCCTTAAAACTCACCTCTTTCGCTCTGCTCTGTCTGACTCTTTATCCTGCTGAGCCACTATTCCTATACCTACGATCGGTTTACCCTTATCCTTGCAACATGGACCTGCCTGCTGTCATTCTCATCGTAACCAAGCCAAGTACGTGCACTTGAGACCTCGCATCTTCATGAATGTTAGACCCCTTGTCTCTCCCTCTGTTCCCCTTCCTAAGTCTCTCCCCCAGCTCCTGTCTCTCAGATTGTAAGCCCTAGGGGCAGGGACCGTGTCTATTTTATTACTTTGTAAAGTGCCAGGTACACTGCTGGCGCTATATAAATGTTTGTTAATAATAATAATAATATTTTGGCACCCTTCATCTTGTTTCTATTCTTGCTGCTGCTGCTCACTCCCGCCCCCCGTGGAACCAGGCCCTGACAGTGGCAGGGAAAGGGGATGTGGGGGAAATTGAGCCAGGAGAGGGGAACAGCTCCTGATTCGTCCTGTGTTAAAATGATGGTTCTAAATTTTTGCGTTTGATCACTGATCACATTTAACATCTAGTTCTATGTCTTCCAAGCCCCATGCCAACATATGAGAGAGCTGTGCTTCCAAGTTGCAGTAGTTCCTGTGTTAAAGGCCAGTTGATTCTGAAAAGCATCTTTTGAATGTTAATGTGTGTCTGTTAATTGGCAAACTTCAAATCGGCATTTAATTTATGTGCTATTCATAATATCATATTAAAGCTAAATGAAATCCTTTTTGAGACCCTTGAGGAGATTGTCCCTTTTACTTTCCTTGGTATGTTAAGTAGCACAAAAGTTCTTCTGTAATAAGGATTAATAACAGGGAATGTGTAGATCCCCCTCATAGGATCACCTTACAAATACTTGCTTTAATGACTTGAGCTTGAAATTGTTAGCTTCTTGGAAAGTGCTTATTAATGCCAAATCTTAACTGGGGACAAAACTTTGCAGCTAATAGCTACAAAAGTTTAAAAAGTGGCAGTCTTTTGTTGTTTTGAGGGTAAAATTAATAAACTGCCTTTATTGAGATGTTTTATTATTGTAGCTTTAACTGGAGATAATTTGGGGTTTGATTAAACAGATCCTTCCTTCCATGAGCAGTCTAGTTGACTTGGGTGGGACTACACTTGTAAGGGTATGTTCAAAATCAAATACTTTATTGCGTGACGTAAGTCATTGCAGTTATTATTATTATTATTATTATTATTATTATAAACATTTGTATAGTGCCAGTTATGAGCTTGGTGCTGTGCAGAAACATACAATAGACGCGGTCCCTGCCTGTGGCTTACAATCTAAAAGACAAGGAGGGGGAGACAGGGAGGGGGGACAACAAACAAACACAGATAAAAATACAAATACAAATTCAAACACAAAAAATGTCAATATTATCGTTTATTAATAAGCCCTGTTTAGTACTATAATCCATGATCAGACATGGCAATCTTTTGCTCTGGCAATGATAGATAACCTAGGAAGAGGTTCCTATGGCAGGCTGCCTGGAGCAAAAATGCGGCAGCATTCCTCATCACAGTGGGATCCGAACTATTAAGGCTTAAGGCTAGGCGGGCATGATCGAATCTGCCTGGGTACTTTTCTAAGAAAGAACCCAAAAACTCCTGGAGCAGACCATCATATAGATGACATAGAAACATTATATGCCCGACAGACTCAACCTCCAAATTGTCGAATGGGCATAAATGCTCAGCAAAAGGAATCCCCAGAATCTGTCCTTCCAAGACACTGGAGGGAAAGGCATTGAACCGGGCACTGCAGAACAATTGTTTCGCCCTTCTAGAGATGGGGGCAGTCAGATAGAAAGCGACCTGCCCCATCTCTGGGATGAGCATCAAATAGTCCTGCATATGGGGGGATGCCCTAATCCCACCAACCTCAAGCTGACGGCCTATGTCCCCAGATTGAAGCAGCACCTCCTTTTTGAGGGAGACAAGGGGTTTGTGCTGTAGATATTCAGGAGGAATGCCCATCTCTTTTAGCTGAGCCTCAATCTTTGAGAACCACTGATCGACAAAGGGTTCCTCCAAAACACCGTAAGAGTATGTTGAGTCAGGCGTGTAAACATTTTCAACTGTCTCAAGATTAAGATGATTTTAGTTTCCAATCTCTCCTTTGCTGTTTGTTTTGTTTTGAATGTTGAGATGTTGACGTAGACCTGTCCATGGGTTTAAGCTGTTTCTTAAACAATTGGACTGAAAAACGATTGAAAAAATGATTAATTTTTTTTTTTTTAAGTTGAAGTAGACAAGAATGCTAATGCTATAGAGAAAATTCATCCAGTGTCAAATTCCATCTGTTTCATGCTGTGTTTGCAAGAAATTCCCAATCTATGGATACGATGGTGTTTAATGCATTCCATTCATTAATTTAGGATCCTGAAATAAGCCATTTTGTCTTAGTCGCTGGTGAGCCGATTAAGGAACCTGTGGTACAGCATGGTAAGCATTTTTTCCGTCAATGAATCACTTTTTTGTAGCTGCCTAGGAGACTAGTGGGGGAATATAAAAAAGATGGGTCTCATCAATCCCACTCTCCACACACACACAGCATGCCTAGTAATCTTCTGGGCCTGCTACATATCTCTCTATTGTGAAAGCAATTATTTAACATCGGTGACTCCTGTTTCTACCAACCCATTTTAGCCTGGTGTCCAGTGCAAAGAAGGCTTAAGTGGTCGCACCAATGCTGTTAACCCTTAGTAACTCCTTAGTAGTTTTTGATCCTACAGATTGATTTCAGTCAAATTTGGTGGAAGGGCAGAGGCCCCAAAGATAAATAGGGTATCTCAAATTTTGTAAAAATAGGTACACTGGGTAGGGAGAGATGTCCCCATCTTGAAGCCAAATATCCCATTGACTTGCATCAAGTGTTGTCTGCCCGACAGAAGCCAGACCTCCATTAATCTGGGGGCTTGATGCACAAAACCACTTTTTTTTCCCCCGTAAGTGCTACTGGAGTAAAAGTTCTCTTATTTGTATTATTTTTATTATAAAAATACAGCAATAGTAAATATATTATAAAAAGAGGATATTTTGCACACTTAGAATGTTTTACATTTCCATAGTTTGAAGCAGTTAATTAATAAAGTACATTCCACTGCATAGGGTAAAATCCCAGTTCCACTGGAGTTGGTGTTTTTAAGATACCCATTTATTTCCACTAATAATTGATATTACTACGTGAAGAAGAGCACAGAAGCCATATTGTGTGAGACTCTTGAGGTTAAACTACATCTGGTTCACTCAGTTTTGAAATTGTTTTGAAATGTAATTAGTCATTATAATTTAGCAGGAGACTAGCATTGATTCAATAGCCTTTTCAGCAAAGGTCTATTGAAGCTCTAGCTTCAGTGGAGTAGCAATAGAGACTGCAGGGGCCACAGTGAGCCCAGGCCCATGTGAGCAAGAGGGCCCGAGGGCTGACCTTACAATAGGTAGGGGCCAAGGCAAAGGATATGGGGCCTGGAGCGGGGCACAGAGTGGGGCTGTAATGGAGATTGGAGTCATTACTGGGGCTGTGGAGGATGGGGTTGCTGTTCCTGAGCAGGTCCCCGAGGCTTGGGTGACCAGATATGCAAATTTTAGAGGACACTTAGGAGAAATACAGGTTGCAGGGCTGCATTAGAGTCAATGTAGCCCTGCAACCTGTATTTATCCTAAGTGTCCTCTTCAAAATGCATATCTGGCCACCCTACCAAGGCTCTTCCACCACTGCTGATGCTGCTCCTGAGATTCACTGTGCTGGTGGCAGAGCCCCTTCAGGAGTGGCAACAGTAGTGGCAGGTAGGGATGTGAGAACAGAACCGAGTTTGGAAATTCAGTTTGGATAAAAAATCGAGTTCGGTTCAAAAGTTCGGTTTGGTCGACCGAACTATTTGAGTTCGGTCGAATTCTGAACTATTTGAGTTTGGTCGAATTCCGAACTATTTGAGTTGAGTTTGTACGTTCAAAACCGGGGTGGTTTTTTTTGCCTTCTGAACTGGTTCGAATTCGACCGAACAGTTCGGTCAAATTCAAGTTCGGTTCGAAAGTTGGGTTCGGTCGCTATTCGGGTTCGGTCGACCGAACTATTCGGGTTCGGTCGACCGAACCCCAGAGACTCAGGAGTGACAGGAGCAGTAGCAGTAATGTCACTCCTTAAGAGTGACAATGCCCCTTCACACTCAAGCATGCGTTCTTGATGATGACCCTAGTCCTATTCTTGGTGAAGACCCTAGTTCTATATGTTCTGGGCCCTAGCCCTATTATGGCTCTGTTCTCAACCCTGCCCTCTCTGCCCTGGCCTCTGCCCCAGACTTAGCCTTGGCTCTCCTTAGTTTCTCTGCAAATGTGTGGGGAGGGGTGAATGCATACCCCCAACAGCTCCACTTTTAGGCAGGATCCCCCTCCTTTTGCAGGAAAATCACACAGTTCTACCTAAGGTGGGCAATACCCTTCTCTGAAGCCAGCACCTGTTGGAGTACCGAGACCTCGCATACAGCCTCCAGTGGAGCTGCCCCCCAACCCCTAGCACTATATACAAGGTGTGCATGAGGTGTGTGTTTGAGGTGGGTAGGTGGAGTTTATGACTGTTGCCCACTTGAAGGGTTGGGGGGTACATGAATGTGAGAAGCAGATGCATGGAGCAAGACAGGATAACTCTGGGTGTTTTTAAATGAGCACGGCTGTTTGGGGGGGGTCCATGGCTGCTGAGTGGCACAGCTGTAGAGCATCCACTCAGGTGGAGTGCGTGGGGAGTGATTTTAATGGGTGGCTCCCATGGCAGCCACCTCGCACTCCCCTGCCACGGACCATGGGGGAGGGAGAGGTGTGGCAGGCTGGCCTTTGAAACTGACATACCCCAGCATGAGCACTGTGAATAGCCATGCGTGGGTACGGAGTGACTCATAGCGCACATTCCCCCACACCACCTTCAGATGGGCTGTCGGATGAGTGGCTCCTGGGTGGCCATGCGGGGTAGTATCTCATTTAAAAACACCCTCTGAAGCCCTTGCGTGTGTTGTTGACCTCCATGCTAACTTCCAATAAACCCATGCAGAGGGAGAAGCCAGAGCCATGGGAATAAATCTAGGCAGGTGGGGGCATGGCAGGGGGAATACTGCATTGTGGAGGGTGTAGGGGGGGAGGGACTGCCAAAAATCTAAAGGCACAAAATTGTAGTATCATGTACTTCATAATACTTGTTCTACTAAGCAACAGCAGATTGCAGCTGAAAATTCTGAACTTGAGTTATTTTCTGTCCTAGGTCCATTTGTGATGAATACTCAAGAAGAAATTCAACAGGCCTTTGATGATTATAGAGGTGCAAAAAATGGATTTGAGAAGGCTACCAGTTGGAAGTCGAAGATAGGGAACAAATGATCTGCCGTGTTGCGAGTGTGGCTGGCTATTTTATATTTACATCTGCGTAGTCTAACCCTGCAAACTCTTCCTCATGAGTAATTCCCAATCAGGGGTGCAACCAGGATAGCTTTAATGGGGAACCCACCCTTACTTCAGCACCTTCATCATACTCCAGGATTCCCAGGGCCGGCCTTAAGATCTGTGGGGCCCAGGGTGGGGGAGAAATGTGGGGCCCCAGTCTCCCTAGGGGCGCTCCCTGGCTCAGGGGCGGATGTGGCAAACCTTTCCAACTGGCCTTTTACCTAAATTTAGTATGGGTGGCAGCTCTCCTGGGGCTGGTGTTGGAGTCCAGGTCAGCTGCCCTGCGTGCATGTGCTGGCTTCCTGGGAAGGAAGGGACTATGCACATGAGCACAGGCTCTAGATATCATGTGTGCAGCCAATTTCCCTGCACCCCCACCCACCCAGAAGCCAGTACGTGCATCCAGGCCCCAAGTACAGCCCCAGGAGAGCCAGTATCCACGACTACTGGGAGTGTTAAATTAAAATCAGGAACTCCCCACAGTTGCACCAGTGTCCCCTCCTCCCCAACTAACTGGCAACTAGTCCAACTGGTTTTAGATATCCCATGGTTAGCTGCAGGGACATCCAATACACCTGTTAGATTAGCTGCCAGTTAGCAGGACAGCGATTGGTTTCCGCTCTAGGGCTGCTGATCTGCTTGATCTAGAGAGATTCTCTCCGCTGTGTCACTCACCACCCCATCTGAGATGTAAACAGTACCTGGAGGAGTACGAGGTAAAATGAAAGGCGAGGGACAAAGAATGAGAGCTCTCAGGAGTTGGAGGGTACAGTCAAGAACCCATGTTCACTGAATTTTCCCCATTGGCAGCAATGGCAAAAATGCAGTGAACACAGATCCCTGGATACAGTTAATGACTGAGCCCCTGCCACCACTTTGGTTTTACTCCTGGTTTCATTGATTTCACTGAAATTACTTCTGCGGGTTTACCAGCTCAAGGCAGCAGAATGTACTTTTAAATAGCGACCTAAGTTTATACATGGTTGCACCCAGGCGTCCGCTTCTGCAGCAGCACAGGTCCCCTGGTATACAGAGGATCCAGGATGGCTGAAGCAGGAGGGTAGGCGGTTGGAAGCTCGACTCATGCTGAAGCTGACTGATTGCTGCAGAGTTCGTTTTTGAAGGACTATGCCATGGCTGTGATGGTGACAAGGAAAGCTTTCTTCTCTGCTATCATAGCGTCTGCAAAGTCTCGTCCAGCTGAGCTTTTCTGGGTGGTGAGAGGCCTGTTTAATCTGGCTTGCCTCTGCCCACATATGGAGTCATCTAATTCTCACTGGAATATTTTGATTTACTACTATGCAGACAAAACCACTCATATTCATCATGACTTGGGTGCTGCCATTTCACCTACAGAATCAGAGTTTGGGGTTATGGATGCTCAGTTCTGTGCTGTGTGTTTGGATCCGTTTCGATTGGTATTGCCCACCGATGTGGGGGAGGGGCTTGGAGCATTGAGGTCAACCAGTTGTGAATTAGATCTTTGCCCATCCTGGCTGGCATAAGCCAGCTGGGAGACATTGGGGCCACTGCTGGCTGGGGTTGTCAGTGCCTCCCTTCATGAGGGTAGGGTGTTGGGCACACTTAAAACTGCAGTTGTCCAGCCCCTACTTAAGAAGCCATCTTTGGACACTCACTCCCTGACCAGCTATCAGCCTATCTCTAACCTTTGCTTTTTAGGGAAGGCTATTGAGCTGATGATTGCTCAACAGCTCCGGACTCATCTTAGTGCTGTCAGATTCCTGGACCTGTTTCAGTCGAGCTTTCACCCTGGGTACGGCACAGAGTCTGTGGCTTTGGTTGATGATCTGTGCCTGGATATTGACAAGAGGAATTATACCCTGTTGATCCTGTTAGATCTTTTGGTGGCCTTTGAATACAGGTGATCATGAAGTGGTGTTGACATGACTGCGGGACCTGGTTGGGGTGCGTGGGGCCACTCTTGAGTGGTCCCACTCCTTCAGCGAGGTTGCAGAGAGTGGTGATGGGGGATTGTTTGTCGTCCTCTTGGGACCTTCCCTGTGGGGTCCCACAGGCCACTTTTAGACATGCCCCGGGGCTTGCGGATTTAAATAATCTACTGGAGAAAAGTCACGCAAGATATTGAGGTATTTAAAATGTGGTTTATAAAGAATGCACAAGCGACATTTGCACGGGCGGCATCTCATCTAAAAGCTGCCTGTGTGACTTTTCTCTGGCAGATTATTTAAACTGAGGTATTTAAAATGAGATATCAAGGTATTTAAAATGTGGCTTATGAAGAATGTGCGAGCGGTGGGTTGCATGGGCGGTGTCTCTTCTAAAAGCCGCCCACGTGACTTTTCTCTGGCGGATTATTTAAAACTGCAACCCCCGGGGCATGTCTAAAAGCAGTCAGCGGGTTCTATTCTTTCTAACTTCTTGTTCAATGTGTATATGAGGCCGCTGGGTGAGGTCATTTGGAGGTTTGGGGTGAAATGTCATCAGTATGCTGATGACATCCAGCTCTGCATCCAGCCCAGACCCTGCAGTCTTGGGGCTTACCTGATACCTGACTGCTGTCAGGAACTGGATGAGAGTGAGCCGATTGAAGCTGAATTCTGACAAGACTGAAATGATGATGGTTGGTCAGCCTTGTGACCTGGAGGTGATTGGGACTCCTGTTGTTGATGGAGTCCGGCCTTCCTCTGGTCAGTCAGGTTCACAGCCTTGAAATGCTTCTGGACCCCTTGCTGCGCCTGAATTGTCAGGTTACAGCAGCGGACAGGAACACTTTTCACCATCTCCAGCTGGTGAAGAAGCTACAGCCTTTTTTTTTTTATTCGGATCTGGCCACCATCATCCATGCTTTCATCATCTTGAGACTGGATTACTGCAATATGCTCTACCTGGGGCTGCCCTCAATGACTCTTCAGAAGCTGCAGCTGGTAGGGATGGGCGAACGTGGTTCGGAAGTTCGGAGTTCGGCCCTAACTCGGCCTGTTCGGACGACCGTACCGAACCGAACTTTCGAACACGAACTGGCCGAACCGAACTCAATTCCGAACATTGAAATGACCGAACAGTTCGGTCAGTTCGAATCGTGTTCGGGTGGCAAAAAAAGTTTCACTGTAAGGTCAAACATGACAGGGATGGGTAGTACTAATCACTGAGGAACAGACTTCCAGGCACCAGGGGTGGAGAGGCTTGCAATAAATTAAAAAAACCATATAAAAACAAAAAAACCATATAAAAAACAAAAAAAAACACCCATAACAACATTTCCTGAACGGCCGAACCGAACAGCCGAACCCGAACCCGGCGAACTAACCGAACTGCCGAACCGAACGGACGAACCGAACGGACGAATCGAACGCAGTCGAACCGAATGGCCAAACCCGAACCGCGATCTGTTCGCCCATCCCTAGCAGCTGGAGCAGATTGCAGTGTCTCGACTCTTTTGGGGGGATGAGGTGCCAGGAGCACGTTATGCTGGTGCTCTGAAGTCTGCACTGGCTACCTATAGCTTTAAGTTTCCAGACACAATTCAAGGTGCTGAGTTTGACCTTTAAATCCCTAAAAAGCCTGGGTGCCACATATCTGGAAGTTTGCCTGTTCTTCCATGTCCCATTGCTGCCCCTGCAGTCAGATGGGAGCACCTTCCTGTGCGTACCATCTGTAAGCCTTGTTTGTATGACAAAGGCTCACAGGGAGATGTTCTTGGTTTCTGCCTCAATAGTATGGAATTCCCTTCCCCTGCAGGTTCAGTTGAGCCCCAACCTGAGCATCTTCTGGAGGTGTTGTAAGACTTTTTTTTGTTTGAAAAACCATTTAGTGGGTGGGGATAGGGATGGGTTGTGATGGGTGGTTTTTGAGGTAGGGTTGTGAGCAGGTTTGGGCGTAGGAAATTGGGAAGATGGTATTGCATAATTTTGGTGGAATGTTGTTGGAGGGTTGAAGGGTTTGTAGGCTATTTTTGCATGAGTTTCTATATTTTTATTTTTGTGAGCCGCCATGAGCCTTGGGAAGGGTGATTTATATAAATTTAAATATATAAAATATCTGTAACCAGTTCTATAGAGGGTTAAATTTACATTATGGGTTAAATATATACCCAACATAATATATGTGAATATCTTTCCATTTCTCTTCAATAAAAATAAATTTGCTTTATATTTATAACTTCACAATCTTTCTTTCAAGTGCATTATAATCTTCTTTGTGAAACTCCATCAAACAACTCTTGTCTCGCAAAAGGTATAAAGGGGAGTATGCAGTCCTCTCTCTCTCTCTCTCTCTCTCTCTCTCTCTCTCTCTCTCTCTCTTTTTTTTTAAAGGGTTAGTTAGTGTAATACGTATGCTATGGACGACTGTGTGCTTGAAGTTTCATGTTTCAGGTAATGTTCTTTAAAACAATGGCAGTCCTAGATTGCATCAGTTAAAAACTGCTGTGCTATTGGTAGGGACGGAATGGGACGAGAGCCAAAATTTGACTGTGTTTCTGCCAAAGTCTGTATCAGATTTAAGACACATGCTTCTGAGAGCTTCCATGAAGGTTGTGAAAAAAGTTTTAATAAGAGTTGGATTACAGCTCTCTGTAGCTCAAAACACTCGCCGTTATACTACCGACCGTCTTAAGAGGCAGCTGTAATGTGGAGCACAATATACAGCAGACTTTAACATTTTCTGGACCACAAATGGATTCTGGGTACCTCCCTGGATCCAGGTGGGAGATGCATTAACTTTACAAGCTGGAATCTGTACTTGATTACTTGTAAGAATATACAGTTTAGAAACAATTTGATCTCAAGTTTATTGAGAACCAGCCTAAGAAATGACATTTTCTAGGATTGGATTACACCACAGCTAATTATTTACTTTCAAATTGGCAAATTCTGTTTGGATTGACAACGGAAAGGAATTCTGGATGCGTGTTTTTCCTTAACTGTTGTTAGAGAAATGCATTTTGAAATGAAACCCTTCAGCTGTGTAATAGCAACTGCGTAGTGATTGTAAGATAGTAAACATCACAATGCACAAGCTGTGGGTGACTATGAATATTTTCATGGTGTCTTTTCTCCATCTGCTGCAAGGATCTGAGTACGAGTACAGCTCTGTAAAGGTAGGTGGATATTTATTTAGTAATACACCAAAGAGCATAAATTGTCTGAAAGCACATGGAATTTTTTTTATCTAATGGGGTTATATTGGTGTAATTCTACCTTGTCCTTATTTTGAGCTTTTAACCTATTGTGGTGTAATTGCAAAAATATATATTCTGTATTTAAAAAGTTATAGTTAATGTTCTGTTTTAGCCTTTTTGCCATTTAAAAAAAAATGTCTTCAATAATAAACAGCTGGATTAGTCTTTTAATGTTAACCTTATAAAGTAAAAAAGTGAAATCTAAACTTTTTTGTAAAGTCAGAAAATTTAGAATTTTTTTAAAAACAGACTCCCTATTTTTTGTTTGCTTTAGTAGATTATTCTCTGGACTAATGACAAGCCATTTGAAATTGTCCTTGTAAGTTCTTGTTTAGTGATTTGCCACAAATAAATCAAAAAGTGTGTCTCAGAATTTATATGGGTATTTTCATAATGAAAAATCATTACAGTCATTACCATGTAGTGAGTGTGGATGCACCATTTTTTCTGAATGGAATTCACACTGGAAAAATTGAGCTAAAGTATCACTGTGAAAAAGACATTTTTAGATATGACTTTGATAAAATACACATACAGCCTATATACTATTTCTAAAGGGAAACAGAGGGTGAAAAGAGACATAACACTAACTCCACTTTAACACCACTTTAACATTTCTTATTCATGTTGCAGGGCTGTATTGGCTCCCTATGCAGCCCTGCAACATGCATAAGAAATGTTAAAGCGGTGTTCAAGTGGAGTTAGCATTATGTCTCTTTTCACCCAAACCATACAGTACAATTCCAGTACATCTAAATCATTGTTGTTTCTGCAAGTGTTCTTGAGTCTCTACCAAGTGCTTCATTTTTCCTTGATGGAGAAGATATATGAACACCCTTGATTTTGTGACAGATAAGTCCTCCCTCTGCTATGGGGTGACTAGACACACACGCACTTTATAAAACACATCAGCTTCTGACCTCAGTTTAAAGAAGTCATGCTGGGTTGCACACCCATTAGTACAATGACCCACCACAATAATGACAAGTTAGCCTGAGCACACGGTTTCACTTTTCCTAAAGCGACAGATTGATAGCTCTTCTGCATGTTCATAGTGTAAAGTTTTAATTTACAACATGAACCATCTGTTTGAAACAGTTAAAAACTACCCTGCTTATTTCTGTTACACACTGCATGACAAATCATTAGTTTCTTGGATGTAGAACACTTAATGCCTATTTAAGTCAAAGACAGTTTCTATTAAGGTTAAAACCAAGATGACTGATTACACAACAGAAGCGTGTTAGACGCGTCCACACATCCCTCCCTCCCCCCCCTCCACTCGTCCAGCTGCTCATGTGACTGGTGTGTGGGGAGATGTGCTCCCATGACCCACGCAGCAGTCACTCATGGCCACACACAGAGCGTTCCTGAAAAATCCAGAGTGCCCCGTGTGGGCCAAGGTGGCCACTTCCGTGGACGGGGCAGCCTTGCTGAGAGCTGCTCATCTGAAGTACTCGTCCTCACGCACATTGCGTGTATGGGCACCCTGCAACTGCTCCACTCAGCGGCTCTTGTTTAAAAACACCCAGAAGTAGTAGAAGTATAAGAGCTCCAATGTAGCACAGAAGTGTTGCCTAGCAGTCCAATGGTGATGTAAGCAAGGAGCTTTGAACTGAATATTGTAATAGCACGCAGTTCTGCAACTTATGTAGCAAAGACATTCTCGCTGGCTCTTCTGCATATTCACGCCAACACTGTTAGACTGTCCATTTAGCTAATGTACACTGTAATAGCCTGACATTTGACTGCACTGTCAGTTAGTCACAGTCTGGCCATAGGGCATTACCTCAGGACAATAATATAATACAAGTTGCGCTCCAGAGTTAATATGAAGGTGTAGTGTAGGTCAGTCTAAAAAAAGATCTGTGTTTTCAGTGTGGTCATCACTACTTGCTAGAGCAAACGTTCATTTTTCTCCTTTGTTTTGGTGGTGGTTTAAAATATTATTTTATTTAAAAGACCAGGCTTTTTGTTTTAGTTCTAGGCACATTTAAAATGTTTACATTTTTTTCCACATCTTAGCAAGTTAGGAATTTTATACTTGTTATACAAACGTTTTTGTATTAAAATAAATTAATCTTGAATGGAATTCATAGGCTTATTGCCATTACAGCAAGGAAAAAGATCATTTGGTCCATTCCACCTAAGTGATGAGTAGGAAACCCAAACCGAGTCCATGGTTGTTTTTAATTTGGCCCCCTTTCCAACTGCTGAATCTGGCCTATGGATCCAGTCCCTGCCCCCAAGCAGTGAAAGAGTGAGCTCAGGGGTAGGAAGCCGAGATGAGGGCATGCACTCAGGAGAGTAGGGGATAGACCCATGACATGATGGCATAGAGATCCATAATATGGACTCTCTTCTTCCTTCCTCCATTATGAGCACCCATATCCCCAACTCCTACCAGCCAGTGCGGCTTATAGAAATGTTCAAAGTGGCTCTCAGGAGAGAAAAGGTTCCTCGCTTCTGGACTCTTCTGTCTAGCATTCCTGCTAATTTCTAGTTAACATACTTCCAAATATGCTCTGTTATGATCTACCCTGATCACTTTAATTGGCAGGCTGTTCTGTCTCCAACTGGGCCATATCTCCTCCTTTACAAAGTACAGGGGGACAGCAAATGGATTTATGGTCAAAATGCCCAGGAAGGCCTCCCACAGAGGAAGCAAAGCTATGTAGCATTGAATATCAACTTAACTGGGACTCTTCAGCAAGCTAGTGTTTCCTGTGCACATGAGTAGCAGCCTTGTTACCTCAAAAGGTTGTGCATGCTACAAAGAACACTATGCTTATTACTTTTGTGATAAAATACAGAAAGCATGTAGTATTGTGTTTGTGTTGTATCCATACTTCATGCCCTAAGTTTCAAATGTTGGCTGTTTTCCCTGAGTGAAAAACTGCTTATTCAGCCATTTTGCTTCAGATATACTCTTTTTGGTATTATGGTTCTGTTATTTCATAGCCATTACTTCTTTTTTGCTATTGTGCATGTGCAATAGACCCACAACAAAGTAACCAAAATACTGACATGACCAAACCAAAACCACCACTTCGCTCACTTGTTGCAAAGTCTTGTGGCTATTGAAATCCTCCAATTATCCAACCATAGGCTCTACAGTACTCTGTCCTGTGCACCTTCTTTCTGAACATCGCAAATCTATTACCCCTGTCCCCCATAATTTTAAAATAAAACCTGTTCTCCGTATTTCTTTTAACCTCTTTATCTCTCCCAAGCAAAAGTGATGGGATTGCTAGGATTTGCCAGCTAATTCTGCCTGCAAACACTGACTTCAGTGAAGCTGCATGTTCTCAGCTGTGAAAGCTTGGGCTTCAAGACTTTCTTCACCTTCCCACCTTATTCCAGCCCCTCTCAGTAGTAAAGAATCAAACAATGGAGCAAGAGAGTGGAGTGCAGCCAAATGAGCAGGCCCAATCCCTGCCCACCCCGGGGTGGGCAATTGGCCCCACCACATCGTAGGGCCAGTACAAGGAACCGGGCACACAAAGAGATGTTGTGGAGCAGTCAGCTGCCTGCCCTGCAGGGTGAAGGGGGGCAAACATCTGGCAGGCCCTGGACACATGAGCCACTGCATCGCATGGCTTGTTCACCCAGGGAGGGGTAAGGCTACTCAAAGATTGGTAGCCTCCCCAGCCCGTCTCGTGTGGCTGCACCCAGGGAGGCCTGAATGTCAAGTCATAAGACTCCACTTGCAGGTCTACTACTACAGGCAACTGCTCCCATTGAAAAATGTTCAACCACTTGTCCATACCCTTTCTCTTGAGAGCATGTCATCGGAGCTTTAGTACTAGAGCGAATAGACTGAGTGACTCTGCTATGTCCCACCCATTCAGTGGTTTGAGAGAGGGGTTATGCTTCAAGCAGATGCAGTCCTCCTCAGAGCATATAGGGCAGTGTTCAGGGAGACGGGGGGGAGGGGTGCCATCATTAGCATCCTCCTTTCTATTATTTTTGGCTTTCTCTGAGCACTAATGTGTAGAGAGGAACAGACTGCAGTCTCCTTTTGGTGTGGTGGTCTGAATCTCAATGGACGCATGGTAGAGCATGCCTTGTACAATCGTGAATACAAGGATTGTGGAGGTAAATGACTTTGGAGGTTGTGCTCGCAGTGAGGGACTCTTTCTGCCTTACGGATACAAAGGCTAGTCACCTTCTGGCCTTTCAATGACTAGAAGTGGATAATTTCTTTCAGATAGAGGCTATGCCTGCAGCAATACAGCATCAGCTGTAGCCATGATATTATGTGCAGGATTCCTGCAAATTGATCTTGTGCTTTCTTCAGGAAAGCCACTATGTTCCAGGCTGCTATCTATGACCTAAGTTAGACGCAACAAAGGCAGATTAAAGAAACATTCAGTAATAAAAGCATCCCACATTGTATCTGTCCTTGACTCTTTTCCTTATCGGTTTGAAAAGGGAGCTAGCAATGCTATGTTACTTTTGTCAAGCACAATTCTTGTCCATGAGAAGCAATGTCCAAATCCTTCCATGCAACTATCCCACAATGCAGTCTCAGGAGGAAAGGGTATATCTGGATATACAGTGGCCCTCTCCTAATATGACTGAAACACAGGCTTTGGCAAATGCATTCTATAAATCAGCTGTTTGAAATGAAGACCGTGGTTAACTAAACATAGGGTCGCCAGATATGCAAATTGTAGGGGGCACTTATGAGAAATACAGGTTGCAGGGATGCATTGGCTCCAGTGCAGTCCTGTATTTCTCATAAGTGTCCCCTAAAATTTGCATAACTGGCCACCCTAAGTAAACCTGGACAGTGATGTTGGACCCTGTTTGAGCTAGTGTAATTTAGTTTGGGGCTGGTGTGGGAAGATAACTTTCAATAGTCACAGCCTGACATTCTGATGCTTTGTGGTTACCTACGGTGAAATAAAAATGGTCAATTAAAATGAATTTTGCAAGTGTTACTCGGACTAACTCTGCATATTTCATTCCAGCTGAAATCCTGTCAATGTTAGGGACTTATCCCAGTTACACCCACCATTGTAGCTGCCCCTGTCTGTTATTTGCAGACAGTCAAAGCCATGACCATAACAAGTTGCTTGATACTAGAGTAAGTTGCATGATGGTTTATTTCCTGCTCCATCACAGACCTTCTCCTTGGGTGTGTCATTTAGGACATGGGTTTTTTTCCTTTTTTTTTTTTTTTTTAAAGTGATGACAGACACTTTTAAAAGTCCGGCCCTTAGTATCTCTCTGTCTCTCTGAGTCATTTAACAAAATGTATTTATTAAATGGGAGCAATGATTCTTCCCTATCTGGCGATGCTGCTGTGACGATCAGTTCATTGGTGCTCAGCTGTGACCAGAATGGGTGTCTCACGAGTGCCTGACACAGCACCAATTGGTAGTGGCTTCGAGGTGGGCATAGGGGGCAGCCCTCAGGCGGGCATAGAAGGGACACAACTGGGACTTTGGGGATAGCATCCCAGCAATCAGGAGACACTGGGTGTTTTCAGACGTGACGGGGCGGCTTTGCCCCGTCCCAAAAACAACCCAGAGCGTCCCCGCAGGGATCACCCAGGCACGGCAAACAGACGGGCCGGGGATCCTGGCGGGGAATCAGGGAGGGGGTGAGGCCGCGCGGCGCAACGTGGGGCCGCGCGGCGCAACGTGAGGCCGTGCGGCGCAACGTGTGGCCGCACGGCCCCATCCCCTCCATGCTCCCTTGCCGCCCGCCCTCTGGGGAGATGGGTGGGCAGCGAGGCCAATGCTGCCGCAGCGTCGGGCTGGTTTGACCACGGCCCAGAATCCCGCCGGGGATTCCGGGCTGTGATCACCGGCCAGACGTTACTCTTTTTTTGTTCTGGCCGGGAATCACTTTCACCACGCTTCTGGGGATTTTCGCGCCGGGAGCCCTGGAAGCGTGGTTGAAATTGACCCCATGTGGGTATTAAGCGTGGCGAACATCTGGCGGCTGCCGAACAGATGTGCAGGGCCCAGTGACCACATGTAGGTATTCAGCGTGGTTCACTGTGATCTCGTCACATCTGAAAACACCCACAGTTTACACATTCAGGTTTGCCAATTATCACAATCACATCCTGCAGCACTGTGACAAGAGGACATCAGAGAATCTCTATTGGCTTTTTCCTAAACAGATACTTCCGACTTCCCAGTAACAAGCGAGGGAGAGATGTTGGGATGGTCACAGCACAGAATGAGGATATTTGGTTGACATTTCTGCTGGCCAATTGGGGACCTTTTATCAAATTGTCCTGTTCTTTCCATCAGTCTGGAGGGAGGTGTTGAGTAGGGTGTCTGAGGGCTCGGTCCTGGACCCTGTACTGTTCAACATCTTTATTAATGACTTGAATGAAGGAATAGAGGGGATGCTTATCAAATTTGCAGATGACACTAAACTCGGAGGGATAGCTAACACCTTAGGAGACAGAAACAAGATTCAAATTGATCTTGGCAGGATGGAAAGCTGGGCTAAAACTAACAAAATGAAATTCAACAGAGATAAATGTAAAGTTCTGAATTTATGTAATAAAAATCAAATACACAAGTGTAGGATGGGGGATACTGGCTTGGCAGCAGTACACGTGAAAAGGATCTTGGGGCTGTAGTTGATCACAAGATGAATGAATCAGCAGTGTGATACAGCTGCTAAAAAGGCTAATGCAATTTTGGGCTGCATTATCAGAAGCATAGTGTCCAGGTCATGAGAAGTAATAGTTTTACTGTAGTCTACATTAGTCAGACCTCATCTGGAGTACTGTGTCCAGTTCTGGGCAACACATTTTAAGAAGAGCATTGACAAACTGGAACGGGTTCAGAGGAGAACGACAAAGATGGTCAGGGGTCTGGAAACCAAGTCCTATGAGGAAAGGTTGAAGGAGCTGGGTATGTTTAGCCTAGAGAAGAGAAGACTAAAGGGAAACATGATAACCATATTCAAATATCTGCAGGACTGTCACATAGAAGATGGAGCAGACTTGTTCTCTTGCTCCTGAGGGTAGGACTAGAATCAATGGGCTCAAATTACAAGAAAGCAGATTTCGGCTAAAGCATCAGGAAGAACTTCTTAATGGTAAGAGCTGTTTGACAGTGGAACAGACCAAACCTGGATTACAAGGGGCTCTCATTTGTTAACCTTCTTAGTCTCTTACTGATCCAGGTATAATCAAGTCAGACTTTAAAATGATTTAAAAGCTTTGCTGGTGCATAGAATAAATTACTATAACAGAATAAATGAAAACTACAATGATGATAATGGCATATGCAACAAAATCACTACAAATTATAAAAGTATAATGGAAACAAAACAACTGTCAGTCTAATAATTATAAAATATAACACAGATGATTAAAATTCCTACAAAAGAGAATAATGATTACAGAAAGAAAGAATACAAAAATCTGTGAAACTGGAATTAAAGAGTTGCCCTCAACTGGCTGAGTTCCTTATTTTCAGCACAGTAAGATCCAAAGGAAGAAAGCAGCAGACTCATTTGCAAACAGGGATTCTAAAGTGAACTCTGTCCCAAAGAAAGACCTAAGTCGAAAGCAAGAGAACCAATGAAATGGCAGAAGCACTAGCTTTTTGTTCCCCTCTTTCATCATCATTTTTGGGCCTCAATGCTCCATTTCATTGGTCAAATCTGTTATTAACTCAGCTGAGGTGGCTTGTTATAATATAAAGTTTTTCTAATATAAAGTTCTGTTTGGGCTAGTAAGGTACCACGTTTCACTTTTCTTTCTAACCATATAGTTATGCCCAGTGTACCTACCCTTGAAAAGTACTGGTGTATGTTGCTTTCGGTCTCTTTGAATGCCTTGTTACCTCTTTTTGGTAAAACTCAGGGGTACCCATTCATCTGGGAAATTTCTAGGTCCACTGTAATCACCAATATTCGGTATCCAGTTGGATACCAAATGTTATCAGCTAGCGACCAGTGGATATATGGTTAACCAGATTACCATTTACTGCATTACCATTTGCCCTTTAAAAAACAAGAAAACAAACCTCCCTTCCTCCAGATCTGACTTGATTATGCAGTAATCAGTAATATCCAGTATTCTGGTTTATTTAATTAAATTAATTTATTTGTTTTATTTTGTTATATTTCTGTCCCGCTCATCTCACCTCTGGTGACTCAGAGCGGCGTGTACAACACTAAAATATCACAGTAAAATAGATACACATAGAAAATATAAAAATACAAAAGTAAAATCAAATAATAAATGATCACTACCGGGAAAGCACCCCCTATCCCACGAGTTTGACAGTTAACCTCTGTGGTAAGGTAACTGATTAGTTAGAGAATAACCACTAAACTAAGCCAGAATATCTGATATTAACTGTGGATAATTTTTTTTAGCTATCCATTTCAACATTAATTGCAAACTTCCCACTAAAGGGATGCTTACAGAAAAGTAGGGGGCAGTTTGAGGAATTAATTTGCTTTCCCATTTTAAACATTATAATTACTAGGTTTAAAAAACTCTCGGTGTGCCTTAGCTGAGTTTAAAGACTAAGAGTAAAAACAGATATGTGGGCGGTGTGATGGTTGCCCGGCATGGAAAATAGCAGCCACCCTTCCCTGGCTCCCTGGGGAGCCATTTATGAACACTCTTCAGGTATGGTTCTTCAACCAGCTGTAAATTCACCTAACAGAAGTATCATCTAGCCCATATGTCACTCTGTGAGCCCATAGGCTGTTTCAGAGAATGGGTATTATTATTATTAGCAAGCATTTATATAGCGCCAGCAATGTACCTGGTGCTTTACAAAGTAATGGAATAGACACGGTCCCTGCTCTAGGGCTTACAATCTGAGAGACTGAGGGGGAGGGGGGACGAAGGGAGGGGAACAGAGGGAAAGACAAGGAGTATAACATTCACCAAGATGTGAGGTCCAAGCCGCACGTGCTTGGCTACATCGAGAATGATGGCTGGCTCGTCCGTGTGGTGAGGATACAAGTATGACAGTTTTCTCTGTATATCAGGCCTCACCTAAATGTCAGCAAAGGCCAGAATATCCATCTTCCCCGAACTTTTCTAGGCCCTGTACCCCAGGTGGCTGCAGCACCCGCAGGCAAAAGGGTATTTTATCCAAAAAGCCTTTGTGACATTTTGACCCCTCATGCTGGTTGCAAGCAAAGACTGTTACTTTCAAAAGATAAGAGAATATATGAGTAGCTTTTAACCAGTGGGCAGCTCTGCTCCCACATACATTCCAAGCACAGTGACCTTCAGTGTCTAGCAGATTCTTCCACCTGGCTATTTCTTAACATTCAGCAGCTCCTGCCCACCCCTGAGCCAGGGAGCACCCCTAGGCCCGCCAATCGCTGGCAGCTTTGCCACCAGTAGCAGAAGGGGACCATACATTTCTCCCCCACCCTGGGCCCTGCAATCCCTAAGGTCAGCCCTGCATAAATGCATGATAGTGTAACAAGTGTGACCTCTGGACCATGAAGACATTGTGTGAAAACAGACATGACGCTAACCACCCTTTAACCACCCTTGGTGGTTATTTATGCATGTTGCAGGGCTGTATTGGTGTCCTATGCAGCCCTGAAACATGCATAAATGACCACCAAGGGTGGTTAAAGGGTGATTAGCGTCATGTCTGTTTTCACCCATTGAATCTTGGGTAATCCACCTCGCTGTGAGTAGTAAGAGCAAAGACAAGGTGTGGGGAAAGATCTGAATAGCAGCCAGAGAAAGAGGGATTTTCTCCCTGGGTATCAAGTCTGGTCAAGTCAAATGGATTTGAGGTGGAACTCCATGAACCCAGGTTGGGGCAGCAGTTAGAAATCAGCAGTTGGGGTCAGAGACAAATAACAAAACAGACATAGTTGTCTGGAAAGCTGGCAGCAACCAGTGGTGTGCGTGCTGCTGAGGCTGGAATTATGATGTGGATTCTAAGAAAGACTGTACAGCTGTGTATAACAAACAGCGGCTTCTGATTTTTCCCTCAGCAAAACCAGTCATTGAACCAGGGCCCAGGGTGGGGGAGATATGTGGGGCCTCCGTATGCTGCCAACTGTGAAGCCGCCGGTGGCCGGCGGGCCTAGGGGCACTCTCTGGTTCAGGGGGCACTCCCTGGCTCGGTCTGGGAGTGCTACCTGGGCCTGGGGTTGGGGCTGGGGATGGGTGGAGGGTACATTCTCCTCTGCTCATCCTCAAGCCCAACCATTTTTCAGGGCACTTACCTCATCCACTGCCACCACCATGCCAACCGTGACTCCACCACCACTAGCCTGGGCCCTGCACCGGGACGACTCTCGGGTCACACAGGCACCACAGCAGCATACTGAATTTGCCGCCGTGCACACCACCACCAGAAGTTGCTACGGGCCAGGGAGTACTCTCCCTCACTCTCTGGCCAAGACAGACAGTGGAGGGGGCCAGGGAGTGAGGGAGATGCGGGACCTCTGCCTCTCCCTCACTCCCTACCAGACAGATAGTGGCCGGGAGCTGGGGGCACCGAGTGCAGGCCGCTCCCAGGACCGTGGCCCAGGGAGGCTGCCCCGAACTGCCCTGCAGTAAGGCCAGCCCTGCATTGAACCCAGAGAACTTGTGTAGGCCAGTGCTCACTCAGATGTACAGGGCCTCTAATTTTACCCTAGGATTTCAGGGTATAGTGTAACAAGAATACTAGGATACCCAGTATGTTTGATCATAGCTAAGGCTTTATTGTTGCAGTGTATCTCCTGAGCACTCCACGTGCTTCAGCTTAGAAGCCAACTTACTGGTAAGAAGCAGCCGTTAGAGAGCACGAGAGTTCCCCTCCCCCACACCTGAGCTGTATCAAGTCCCTCCAAGCCTGGGACATTCCCAGTCTATAGAGCCTGCACTGTACCAAGTCCCTCTGTTATATCTTCTGTCCTTTTTAAAAAAAAAAAATGGCCCATATTTCCCGAAACAAGAGAGATCTATCTATCTATCTATCTATCTATCTATCTATCTATCTAATTGAGAGACCAAAGAAGAAGACAAAAAGAGTGTGCCCCACTAGGCCAGAGTCCAAAAGTTATGTCACCCACAGGTGATGTCCTGTGTGTGTGTGTGTGGCCAGAGGTTACGAGCACTTAGCCACTGTTGGAGCCCCGTCTTCACCACGGGCTCTTAAGAGGTTGTGTAGTCTCTCAGGAGTCTTCAGCAGGCAGCCTGCCCTGGACTGTCTGGTCTGCTTTCCTTCCTGGTGCGGCGCCAGTGCTCACTCAGATGCACAGAGCCTCTAATTTTACCCTAGGATTTCAGGGTATAGGAAGTGAAGCGACTTCCAGGACATAGGAGGATGGTGGGGCTTGGGAGGACATGGGATCAGGACTCAGGATTGAGGTCAGGACTCGGGATCAGGGCAGTGAGAAGCAACGACCAAGATGGATTGGAGGGCGGTGTGTACTCAGGGCAGAAAGGTGAGCAAGACAACAGGGCAGTGGAATGAGGAGTCAGCTCTGAAACAGGGGAGCATAGCCAGGAGGGAAAGGGAGTAGCGCTGGAGTGGAGAATGAGGAGGCAGGTAGAGAGAACAAGGAACATGGATGAAGAGAGTGGAGACAGGAAGCAAGGAAGACCAAGGTTGGGGGGAAGCAAGCAGAACACGACTGGAGCACAGAGACATAGGCTGCTTTTAGACGATCCCGCTGACAAGCAGGATCGTTCAGAGGCGGGATCGGGCACCCGCCTTTCTCTCTACGCCGGGTCTGATGCTCAGAAGAGCATCAGACCCGGCGTAGAGACTCAGTGCGCATGCGCACTCGGCAAAATAGCCTGGAAGTGTGCCGTGAAGCCGGCACAGCGGCAATCTGCGTTGGACGGGGCAGGATCGCCTGCCCGGTCTGATGCGGGGAAGAGCCGGCTTAATTGTGAGTTGGCAATTTAAACGAGCGCAAAGAAACGTGGCTGATCAAAGGATCAGCCGCGTTTCTTGTCTCGTTTAAAAGCAGCCATAGAGTTGGGGACAGACAGCAGACCACAGGAACTGAGAGTGGTGTTCTGCCCAGCAGCCAACCAGGAAGCTCCAGCAGAGGCTGAAGACAGAGAGGAGGACTGTGGCTAGGGCTGCAGAGAGAGGCTCTCTGGGGGAGTGGCCACACCCAATGGGAAGGTAGTGGTTTACAAGATCTACTACTGCTCCAGAACCCTGAGGATGTGGGTTCAAATAGGGCTGAAACTCGACCTCAGTTTTCATCGATAATCACAATTCTCAGATCGTTTTTAGTGAGACTCAAGAATCAAAGAAACCCCCAGTACTTGACACTTTCTCAGTTGAGTTTTTTTTCTCAATTTACTTAGCAGAGCCATGTGGGTACTGCTATTGTCCAGAGTCTCATGTGCCAAGTTTCTCTCTTTTCCTCTCTCTCGTTTATGTTTTCACCACCCTCTAACACCAACTCTATATAGGGCACACAGGCCCTGGGTGGACCTGCGTGCCCTTTCCCCACAAGATCCAGTATTCTCACGAGAATCTATCAATGTGCATGTGCAAAATGGCTGCCCTTTTTCAAAAAGCTGGCAATGCTGCAAGCACCATTTTGGAAGAGGACTTTACCACCAGATCATGAAAAATGGCGATTCAGTCACCTGTGCAAGGCACAAGTTATTTCTCTCTGTACATCCCTTGGTGTTCTACTCTTAAGTAATGTTCTGATGTTAAGTATTCCTATACCCAGCACTCTTTACAAGCCTACCTTGTACAGTCCCACCATTAAGATGTTCCTCTCTCATTGCAGAGGGCATCTCTCTCAGCCTTGGAATGGTCAGAACAGCAGATCAGGAAAGCTGCCAGTTTGGAAGAACTGCTTCGGATCACTCACTCCGAGGACTGGAAACTGTGGAAGTGCAGACTAAAACTCAAGAGCCTGGCCAATTTGGATTCCAGATCGGCATCGCACCGCTCCACCAGATTTGCAGCTGCTTTCTATGACATTGAGACATTGAAAGGTATGTGCATCATCCCTGTGCATAACACTGCTGCTGCATAGTTTAGAGGCTTCTCAAAGCAAGTCGGAGTGAGGGGTCACATAAACTTGTTTTTGTAGTGTTGACAGATGTCAAAGGAAAAATGGAGAACAAGGAAAATGGCATCACATGGGATGTGGTGGGGGAAGTATTCAATCCATAGGGGTGGAGAACCTTTGGTCCAAGGGCCAAATGAGGTCCACAGCTGTTTTTTTATTTGACGCCTTTCCAATTTGTAGATCTGACCAGTGGATCTATTCACTACTCTCAAGTGCTGAAATAGAGAACTTGGAGGGGAAGGGTGCTGAGTGAAGGCACGCATTTAAGGATAGGGGATAGATCTAAGGCATAGATCTCTTCCTTCGCATATCCCTTGAGCACCCCCAACTTCTGTGTGGTCCTCGGAGCTTGTACTAATTTTTAAAGCAAGCCTGGGAGAGGGGTCCTCATCCTGGATACACAACCTCCTCTTTCATAGTCAAAGCTAGTTGATGGTTTTCTGAACAGTCTGAAAGAAGGATCGAGGCAAAAAAGGATTTGCCAGTCAACAAAACAGGAAGAGAAGTCAACATGCAGGCACAGCTTGAATAACTGGCCGAGGGGACTGCCAACAGCAATCTGCCAAATCCTGGAAGTTGCCTGCAGGCAGGAACAAATGTGTTTTGCAGCAAACATTGAAATTCCTCCTTTTATTAGGTGTTTGTTGATATAAGACACTTCATCAGCTTAGAGATTGCCATCACTGGTGACTGGGTGGGAGCTGCCTAGCAAACATACATACTGCCTTAATCTTCCAACAGCCTGTCAGAATCCCTACCGAGAGAGGAAATAGGTGCTTGAAAACACATGCTTAATACCTGAATGAAATAGGGTCCACATGTATGCAGTTCCCACTTGATTGAAGAAAACTACAGCTCCCTCCATGTGAAAGAATCCAGATGCAAGTTCATTGAAATAAATGTGTGTGTGGTTCTTTGATGGTGTAGATAAAAAATACATGGCAGTCTTTTGTTATACAACCTGTGAAGTAGCAAAGTGGGGGG
>QEPC01004766.1:515867-539242 GCA_003113815.1 Sphenodon punctatus
CCACCCCCCTGCCCCCCCCCCCTCCCCCCCAACACCCCCCTGGCCCCAACATGACCCCCAACCCCCATGTCTACCTCCCCCCAACATCCCCCTAGGCCCCGACCTGACGAAGGGGCGAAGGGGACATTTTGCCAGTTACATCTGGTGTGTCAGCTTAGGCCATATGTCTCGGACTTGGATCTGACCACAATCATCCATGCTTTTATTACCTCAAGACTGGACTACTGTAACGCACTCTACATGGGACTAACCTTGGTGCTGGCTCAGAAACTGCAGCTGGTGCAGAATGCGGTGGCCCGTCTCTTGACTGGGATGGGCCGACGCGAGCACATTACACCAGTGCTCCATTCTCTGAACTGGCTGCCGATAGTCTTCTGGGCCCAATTCAAGGTGTTGGTGTTGACCTTTAAAGCCCTAAACAGCTTGGGCCCCACCTACCTGCAGGACCGCCTCACCCTCTGGGCCCTAGATCGGCCCCTGCGGTCGGCCAGGGGTGCCCTCCTCCGGGTCCCCCGGGTTTCCCGGGTGTCTACCATGAGGGCGGTGTTCTCTGTGGCTGAGCTGCGGCTGTGGAACTCTGTCCCATTGGAGGTCCACTTGACCACCGACCTCCCCTCTTTCCGCAGACAGTGTAAGACCTGACTGTTCCGCCGGGCCTTTACCGAAGGAGATGGGGTGAGTGGGTATGGGTTTTTTTAGGTTGTTTTAATTGTAGTTTTATTGTTGTGTATTTTAATAGGTTTTTAAAATGGTGTCAGCTCCCCTGAGATGCCTGAGGCAGGAGGGAATGGCATATAAACTTTAATATAAATAAAATAAATTAAATAAAATCTGGGAGTTCCAAAGGCCGTCCACAGGAATGGTGCCAGAACTGAAGGGAAGTCCAGGTTCATAGCTGGGTCACAGTCTTGATGAAATCCAGAAGTCAGTTCGAGGTGTGGAGGGTTACCTGGGTAAGGGCAGACCAGACGGAAGGGTAAGGTAGGTGACACAGGGATCCAGGAGCTGAGACAAAGCAGGATGCAGAGACTGGAGTTCGTGGTGAAACAAGGGGTGGAAAAGAAGGCTTGGATAGTAGCAAGCTAGAGTAAGAGATCCTTACAGAGGGCAAGGCAAGGCTGAGCTGACTGCCTTCCCCTTATGTAGGGGAGAGGAAACCCTAGAAAATTAATGCTCCTCCCCCTTTTGCCCCAGGGTGAGACCTGATAGGCTGAGGCTAAAGCAAATGTTGTGGCACCCGCACTTCCTGTGGGCCAGCATCATCCTGACTGGTAGATGGTGTTGCCATGGTTGGCGCTACCTGGGCATCCATGCTATCTTGACTAGAAGATGGCGCCCCTGTAGCTGGTACTGTCTGGGAACCAGCACCATCCTGGCTGGTGAATGGTGGTTCCTTGCCTTATTGGTGCTTGCATATTACAGGGTGCCTCTGGTGACAGATACTGCGGGTGACATGCTTGAGCTCATTTGTGGTCAGACTTGATTTCCAGCTAGGGACCGCTTCTCCTCTAATTACTGCCACCTGTTTCCACAACATCTGCAAGACCAGCAAGACCACATTAGAGAACCCCCTTCCAGTTAGCTCCTGCGAACCAGTGCCCCTTTTTTTGGGAACAGCTTAACCAATTAGAACAGGACATAGATGGAGAGATCCAGGATGCCTTGTGCCAGAACATCAACAGCAACGCCAGCAAAAACACCCACCATCAATTTGTTATCAAGCCTTTACAAATATTTCCTGCTTGTCACTGTTTTTTCCTCTGACCCATTCAGCTTCCACCCAGCACCAGGATGCCATACTTTCCCTCTTTTGGGCTACCTCCCATGCTGTTTCCCACCAGGTGGCCTTTTCCTGTGCATTCCCTATTAGCATTTACACATTAGCCAGCTGCAGGCCTGAATGGCTGCGTTTCCTCTTGGCATTTGCAGGCTAGCTGGGTCTGGGAACGACAATAGGGAGTGCAGAGGCACAGGCGTGTAGCCAGTTACTCTGCGACTGGCCAGCACCTGACCTTTGCCTGTGCGTCGCTCGTTTTACACCTGCCTCCATCCCCCTGGGTTAGGTTCCATGAAGAGGTGCGTGAACAGCCAATAGGGGTCAGGAAATGGCACCTGCTGCAACAGTGGTTGCAGACATGGCAGCAACATGCTCAAGCAGAGAGCTCGAGCTGAATGGACTGGTACAAGCTGCTTTGTGTCTGTGTCCACATCTCGCTCATCTCCCTACTTGCCTTCTTGATCACACTGTCCGATGGCTCAAACTGCTGCCAGAGGTGAGCCCAGTGCCTTTCCTCCTGCTGGTGGCAATCCAAATGGGCCTCAGCATCAAAGGCCTTGTGTTCTGCGGAATTCTACTGCACCAGCTGCCTATGCTCCCAGGCCACACTGTTAATAGCATCACAGATCTCATCCGCCCACCGTGTGGTATCCCCAAGCAGCTCCCTTGCCAAATCCTCCCTGCAACGCTGATTGCAGACTGTAGGTCCTGGTTCCCCTGAGCACTTGTGGCTGGGAATTTTATTTGTGCCCATTACACTGGCAGACCTGTAGCAAGTCAACAAGGAAAGCCATTAGTTCAGACCTCTCCAGTCATCTCCCCACCGCAGTGATTCAGGCCATGGCACTCTGAGCGCTTTACACACAACAATGTAACACAACTTTTAATCCTCACAACAACCCTGTAAGGTAGCCTAGGCTGAGAGAATAATGCGACTGGCCCAAGGTCACCTCACTGAGGGTAATTTCAGATGTAATGAGCCTGGAAGCCTGCCACGCTGAACCATGGACCGGGATCTGTTGTGGATCCCGGTCAGGAATCAGGCCGTCTGTCCTTTAGACGTGCCAGCCTGATTCTGGAGGGGGATCAGGGAGGGGACAGGACTGTGCGGGGAGGGGGCGGGGATGTGCGGTGCGACGTGCGGCCGCACGGCCCTGCCCCCCGTGCTCTCCCGGCTGCCCGCCCTCTGGGAGATGGGTGGGCACAGCAGCCAATCCGGTCGCTGCGCCCGATCCCGTCCCGTGGTTGGGACCATGATCTGGGCTGGCTGAAGGTAACAGACGTTCCCTTCAGCCGATCCTGGATCATGGCCAATCCAACCACCATTGGGACCCGATCCCACCACGATTCTGGACCTCCGGGTGGCCGGATGTCCAGAATCATGGTAATTGAGATTCCTGCCAGGAATTCACTGGGGTGAACATCTGGTGGGAACCCCAACAGATGTTACGGGACAAATGGCCATCACAGGGGGTTCACTGTGGTTGACCGTGGTCTCGTAACGTCTAAAATTACCCTGAGTTTCTGACTAAGGAGAGACTAGAACCAGGGTTATTGATGGGATGATGACATGTGGGCACACATTAGCCTGTAGTCACCTGCACAGTGGACTCCACATGCTCCAGGACCCTGCTGTGAGTGGAGGCTGCATGTCCAGTGGATGGTGACCACATGGCCAGTGGGGATGAACACCTAATAAACAGGCAGGTGGACAACCACACATTGTGGGTTATCATCTTGTTTGTTAACTCTCTAAGAGGCAGACTCATATCGTTCTGTTCTCTGTACTGGCTGTTCATGGGACAATAGGCAAAATTCGAAGTGTTGATCCCCTTCTTTAAAGTTCCCTATGCAACTACACTATGGCCGCTTTTAGATGAGCGGCGAATGCCATCATGTGACTTTTCAAATTACTGTGGGCGGCTTTTAGATGAGACTTCTCGTGCATTATCACTGCTTGCACATTCTTTTAATACTTCAGATTAAATACCTCAATATCTAGGTATTTAATCCATGGTAAAACAATGCACAAGCAGCAATAATACGTGAAATGTCTCGTCTAAAAGCCGCCTGCGGTAATTTGAAAAGTCACATTATGTCATCCCACGAGCTCATGCTGCTCGTCTAAAAGTGGCCCAAGTTACCTCAGGTCAGACCTCACCCTTTGTAATCATGAAATCCCCCGAAAAAATAAAGTGCTGTCAACCTGAAGAACAAACCTTGTGAGTGCAGGAGAAAGAGCTTCTTGGCAACAGGCTTTTGCACATGTAACTCATTCGTGGAATAAATCAGTGACCATGAACCCTATTACCTTCAGAATAAAATATAAAGCTTACTTCTTTCATCTAGGTTTCCTAGAATAACACAAGTTTAAAAATAATTCAGAGTGGGAGGCCATGCAACTCAAGAGGGTATTCCTTTTATGCCTGTAGAGGTGATATCTTCAATGTGCACTTAATTAAAACAGAGACTATAACATTCAAGGTTTTGCAACATTTGTTTTTTCTACTTTAACTGGAGGACCAGAATAAGGTGGCATCTTGGATAGTATGCCAGTATAAATCCATAGTAATGCTACTTCTAATGGAATTGCTCTGGACTTCAAGGTAGCTGAGATGAGACTATGGCCTTCAAAGTCTTAACTAAAGCAGTGACATGTCTGAGTGAAGAGACCTTTTCACCAACTTTCAAGACACAGTTCCAAAACTACATGAGAAGAGAAAATGCCCATTTAAGAATACATGACACAAAGGTTGTTTTCATACGTGATGGCTCCTGTCACCGCCATGGACTTCTCTGGGCAGTGGTGGGAGATGTCACTCCAGCCCAGCCACCAAACAAATGTTATGGTGGCTGGGGAGGGGGCAGGGACTTGTGTCTGACTAGCCCTGGCCCCATGATGTGTGGAGCAGCTTGCCCCACCCCCCCAGCTGATGGGCGGACAATGCGGTCAATGATGAACATCATGGTGCCCAGCTCCCTGTCGCCACTCACAGTAAGTACAGCAGGCTATCAGACATGATATCCTGCTTTACTCCGGGTCTGGTGGCTGGCTCCCAACTGTGGTGGGGGCTATCTCAGGCCCCAAGTCACAGCCCGGGCTAGCCCCCACCAGGGTCAGGAGCAAGACCTTGGGTGATTTCAGACGAGATGGGGCAGCATTCACACCCTCCCGGAATCACCCTTCTGATTCCCCACCAGAATAAGCCCGTCACGTCCAACAGACGTGCCGGTTGATCCCAGCGGGGAATCGGGGAGGGGGCGGGGCTGCATGGCCAATGCAGCCGCAGCGCCCACCCGAATTGACCACAGCCCGGAATCCCACCGGGGATTCTGGGTTGTAGTTGCCGTCCAGACAAGACGGGCCCCTTCATCGCGGCGGGGAATCACGTTCACCACACGATCGGTGCTGGCCCCACTGGTCACGTGGTGAATGTGATTCCCCGCCGCGATTGACCATGGTTAACATCTGGGGGGGAACTTCCGGTTCCCCAACAGACATTACAAGGCCATTCCCCACCACAGGGTATTGACTGTGGTTGAGCGTGGTCTCGTAACATCTGAAAATACCCCATGATAACATCTGGCAGGTGCATTTCAATGCTAAAGTGGGTTAAACTGTGCCGCCGTCATGTCTGAAAACACCTCACATCAGCTAGTGGGTGTTCACCTTAATAACATTCTTTTTCTTCAGGATTGCATCATAAATCTGTTCCACCCTATGTTTACTTTCATGTTTGTAAGCAGATATCAAGATGTAAGAAACAGAGTAGAGATTCGCTTACCTGGAGACTTTGGGGGACACCCAAAGTGTTCTGATGATTGGTCTCCTGCAGAGTTGTAGCTAGGTGGGAATGGGCCCTGGTGCAGAAAACAGAACAGGCCCCCTGCTGGGGAAATCCATTCCAGTGAGCAATATGGCATTCGGTGGGCTGGGGCAGGGTTAGGTAAGCAGGGGTGAATGAGTTCGGGAGAGGTTGGTGGGTGGGGTTTAGGGTTTTTTAATTGGTTATGGTTTTCATATATGGTTTATAGGTTTTAAAATGGAATAAGTAAATAATAATAATAATATAATATGCATTCTAATCTGCAGGCATGTGGGGCCCCCAGGCATGTGGGCTCAGGTGCAGCTGCACCTGCTGCACTTATAGCTACGCCACGAGTCTCCTACCTGAATGTGCCCTTCACCCTCTCTTTGCTCACCACTTCTGAAATAGTGAGCCTGGGGAAAGTGAGGGTGTGGGCTGATGCAGCTGAAAGGGGCGAGAGAGCATGGAGTACAAGTACGAGTTTATTTATGGCCATAGGCCAAATAGAATATAATAAAACATAAGGAGTACAAGTTTATGAACATGAATACAATTATAAATCCATGTGAGAGAGAGAGAGAGTGGGGCAGCACCAGTTTCCTTCTCTATTTTCCCCAGCCTTCTGCTGCCAACTCAGCTCATCCAGATGCTTTACTCATCCGGGGGGGAGGGAGGGGAAGTAGTGCCTCTGAGTGAGCAGGTTAGCCAGGTTCTGTTGTATTAGAAACTTTCTGTACAATGCAGAAATTAACGCAGATTGTAACTAAATCCTCCACAGGCAACCGGTTAACACAGATGTGTCTCATTGGGGCTGGGAAAAACAGGGAAATATTTTGTTTTTAAAAAATGAAATTAAATTTTGTTTTTTGAATTTTTGCAAAATCTCATTTAAGCAAAAAAAAATATTGTGTATTCCACTGTCAATACTTTGTGTCAGTGACAAAAATAAAACAATGACAATGTCAAACTCCCTGAATTTTAGTAGTCATGGGAATTTCTCATTTTGAGCATTGGTTTTTTTTAAATTTAAATGTCAGTGAAATTTTGTGGGGAAAAACCCAGACAGTCATTCAGCAAGAAAGGAAATAATTTTATTTAAAATTATAACAGTGGTTCCCATTTGTTCTCTTTGTCTCATTCAGAATAGCTGGTGCAGTCTGTTTTTGTAAGTCAAGGGCCCTTTTCACACAGATGCTCTAACACTGATAAAATGGGTGTTACATTTTATTATACATGTTTCAGGGCACCCACAGAGCATACCTGCAGCCCTAAAGCATGTATAATAAAATGTAACACCCATTTTATCAGTGTTAGAGTGTCTGTGTGAAAAGGACCAAAATCTAATATTTCATCCTAAACTGAAATTGCCAGTCTGCAACAGAGCAATGTGCAAGGACTATCACATGTTTCAGTCAGATAAATCTCACTTGAATTTATGAGTGCGCCTACATGATCTGTGTAGGACCCAATCCCTGTGTGGCCCCACGTTGGGCAAGCACTGCAGGGTCAGCACGGGACCCCTCCCTCCCCCCCCTGCAAGGAAACCGGGCATCTGTCAGAGCTCCTGCCATGGTGGGCTGGGCCGAGGCACTGGCCACACAATGGGTGCCCATCCCTGCCCTGCATCCCTTCCCCAGCCCGACCAAAATACCACTCCTGGCCATGGCCGCGCATGACGGGCGACAGAGCCCGCCATGGAGCTCACGGCATGGTGGGGCAAAAGGGGCCCAGGCACATGGGCTTCCATGCATTGGGAAGCCTTGCCCAATTTGGGGTAAGGCTACTCCGCAATGCATCCTTGGCCTTTTTCCAAGGACACATCTCGCAGCAGCCAGCTGCTCATCTCGCTACGCGGTGGGGGAAACATCTGGCAGCCACCGGCCACACAACCCACTGCATCCTATGGCCTGGCTGCCTAGACTGGGTTAAGGCTGCACAAGGAGTGGTAGCCTGCCCAAGGCAGCTTGTGTGACTACACCCTACACTGATGTTAGTCAAACCCTTACGGATACTTAGGGGTGTATGCATCTTGGATCTCAGGCAGATTGGAAACTGAGTCAGTGCTTTCCTGCTAGAATCCAGCAGACCTGTTAATACTATCTAACTCAAATCACTTTCAAGAATATCCTCATTAATCTGCTTCTCCAGATAAATTTAGTAGCCAAATTCTGCTCCCCATCTCACCATAGTAAATCTGAAATTCCTGTGAGAAGATAATGCTGTAAATTGGCAAAACTCCACTGATTTCCACCCTTTGAGGATTTTCATAGAATTCACACTCAGGGAAAGTAATCTGTCTCTTTCTAGTTTTGTCCGTAGTCATTTTTCTTTTTTTTTGGTTGATCCAAGTTATAAGCAAATAATATAAATATAAATTAAAAATGACATTGTTCAGCTGAGCCTGTAACATTATTAAATCTCTTTGTAACTATTCTTCTGAATGACTCTGGTTTCTCTAGTGATAGACGAGGAATGGCAAAGGACCCAGTGTGTGCCAAGGGAGACCTGTGTGGAAGTTGCCAAAGAGCTAGGTACAACTACGAACAAGTTCTTCAAGCCACCCTGTGTGAACGTGTTCAGATGTGGAGGTTGCTGCAATGAGGAGAGCCTGAGCTGTATGAATACAAGCACATCTTATATTTCTAAAACGGTATTAATACGATCCACTTTCCTTCTCTCCTAGTATAAGTACCGAGATATAGGGCAGCAGCAGTGTTCTGGGCTTCTCGAAACTGGTAATACATGGAGGGTAAATGTTGAGACCTAGGGGCTCAAGGCTGTTTTGTCCATACTAAGCTCCCTGGCCTGCTCCCTGACTCCCTGGTCATTAGCACCATGAAATGGTGCTAATGACTTTGACTGGTTAACTTTCTTCAGGATTAGCTAGATTGCTTTTACAACCAGCCTCAACCTAAACCAGTCCAGTTTATGTCAGTTCTTTGGAGGTGTGAACACTGGGAAATATTTAGACCAGTTTAGGCTGGGCACTGGATTATTCACCCATTATCTTCTGATCCTATCCTGGCACAATGAGCAGCAGGACAAGAGATCTCAGGAGAGCAGTGCAAATGCTATGCATGAACTTGGAAGCTCAGTTCCCTAAACTAGTTTGAAGTTAAACTGGTACAAACTAACAGAGAGAAGCTCCATGTCATGTGAGAAACACTAGCATTTTCCTTTTTCGGTGATCTTTGCTTAATTGTCTCTTTTAGCTAGCTTATACAATGCCTCCGATGGAGATCAGGAACAAAAGAGGAAGTATGAGGGGAAAAGAAGCAGTGAGATTAAAATAATAATAATTGTATAATAACTGAAAATCCTATTTAATCTTTCCAGCTCTTTGAGATTTCAGTTCCTTTAACCAACGTGCCAGAGCCAGTGCCAATAAAAATTGCCAACCACACTGGCTGCAAGTGTATATCAAATGTTCAGCGCCAGCCCTATTCCATCATACGAAGATCCATCCGGTACCCAGAGGAGGATCGGTAAGACTCTCTGTCTCTGGCCAAGGCCATGATGTACAAACCACTTGCAGTTTGTGGATCATGGCCTCTGTTTCTGACTGTCTGTCTCAATGTAGAGTATACAGAATTAACTATGACACCTCTTTATTCTAAAACCAGTCATTGTCATTTCTCTTGTACCATCTACTCTCCTACAAGCTTTTTATTCTTAATGCTTGATACATTCCCAACTCCCTTCCAAATCGGTCTGAATGCAAAGCTCTTTGGGTTTTTCTCTGGACTGACACTAGTGTTGTAATTAGTTCACATAATCTGGAGACCTAGCAGGAAACAGTGGCCTCTTCAAGGCTTTGCAAATTCCATGGTTTCCAGTAAATCTTCTGAAGCTTTTTAAAAATATCTGATTGCGTTCTCTTTCCTTACAGTTGCCCTCATACGAACAAGCTTTGTCACAATGGCTGGATATGGGACAGCAATAAATGTGAATGTATTGTAGACAGAGAACATCTGAACAGAAGGGAAGGTAAAAAATTAAACTGTCTTCTCTTCAGCCACCATCTCATGAGGTGATGGAAAAGTGATAAAAACCTATTATGGTTTTATCTGTTTCTTGTTACAGAAGTTAAATTTGGATTCTAAATGAGGAATGACCTTTAGCCCGTCAGCCAGATACAACCCCGTCCTCCTTTAATTCTGGCCTGCTATTGTTACTCCATGGCTGTTATTGATGTGGCTCACTGTTAAGAGGTGTGCTGGCTCAGGGTGCTGGAGTATTAGCTAAGGGGTCTCTCTGCTACTTCCTACTGGCCCCGGTCTCTCTCCAGACAGGAAGAGCTTTTGGCTGGAGCTTGTGGTGCAATTAGACAAGGAAGGGGCTGCTGCTGCTTCCTGTTGATTAGCTAATCGGTGGAGAGAACCAGAGCCCCCAACACCACCTTTTTAGTGGTCCTCTAGTCAATTTTAAGTCATCAGTGTGTCACCACAGATGAAAAGGGTCTCCTATCCCTGCTTCAAGCCTTGTAGTCCTCAAAGGTTAGATTGCAGAAGACTACACTAGGGAGGAGTTGTACTTCAGACGCATCATCACTCTGAGGCACAGTGCTTTCGACACTAGCCCCTCAAGTTGGAGTAGGAGAAAGTAATTTGCTGCTACATTTTGCAGGCACAGGGATTATTACTCTATGAAAAAAATATCAAAAAAGAAAAAAATATAAGTAAGCCTGCCAAATAGACCTGGTTTGGGTAATAACCAATATCTATTTATGCTCTGTTGGATATCTAATTTGACTATTTTGAGTTTGGGTTTTTTGGTTGTTTGTAATTTTTCTTCTTCTTTTTTTAAATTGTTGGCTTTTTTGGTATTTCAGTATTTCAAATATGTCGTGATGAAGGTTCTTGGGGTTCCCTTAGTCTGGCAGTTGCCAATCAGCCATGACTCAGACCACTTTCACGCCTTCCCCCGATGCATATTTTGGCTGCGGGATGGAATGCGTACGCCAGGATATGCGTGGGGTTTGGCCAGTCTGAAAGGCGCCCCCCTGGCGTGGCTTTACCAGCAGACACACGGAGTGATACAGAGCTGGACTTCCTGTGCTGTATCTCTGCATGTGTCTGCTGACAAAGCCACGGGAGGGGATTTCAGACTGACTGAACCCCATGCATATCCTGGCTGTGCATTCCCTCCTGCAGCCAAAATATGTTGCGGGGGGAGAGATGTGAAAGTGGTCTCAGTTTACCCAGATTGGCATTATGCAGTCCCAGAGTGTGCCAGCCCACAAACGATAACTCGTCATCACCTGTATCTTGGCAGCTGTTCTGATGCATAAATATTAATGGGCCAGACCCTTCCCAGTATAACAACCAAGAATTTCCCAAGACTGTCAATATTCAGTTCCAGATACACATATATGGTTTAAAAGTGTCAGTATAGGATCAGAGCTTCTACCGAAGTTGCATAACAGAAAATTACAGTAAACACTATACTAGCTTAATTTATAGCTCCCTTGGCTCAAGGCCAGCAGGGAGACGCTGGGGCTGTTGCTGGCTGGGGTGGTCAACGCCTCTCTCAGGGAGGGCAGAGTGCTGGGTTACCTCAATGAGGCAGTGGTGCAGTCTCTGCTCAAAAAAACATCATTGGACGTTGACTCCCTGGCCAGCTATTGGCCTGTCTCTAACCTTCCCTTTTTAGGGAAGGTTATTAAATGGGTGATGGATCGGCAGCTTCAGGGGCACCTGGACCGTGACCGTTTTCTGGATCCCTTCTCAGTCCAGCTTTCATCCGGGCTTTGACACTGAGACTGCACTTGTGGCCTTGGTCAATGACCTCCGCCGTGAACTGGACCAGGGTTGTTCAACCCTGTTGATCGTATTAGATCTTTTGGCTGCATTTGATACCATTGACCACAAGATGCTGGTGACCTGCTTGCGGGACCGAGCTGGGGTTTGTGGGACTGTTCTTAAATGGTTCCATTCCTTCCTGGCCAGAAGAACTCAACGTGTGGTGCTGGGTGATTGTTCATCTTCTCCCCGGGACCTCTCGTGTGGAGTCCCGCAAGGTTCCATTCTGTCCTCTCTCCTGTTCAATGTGTATATGCAGTCCTTGGGCAAGGTCGTTTCAAGGTTTGGTGTGCGGTGTCATCAGTATGCATACAGTATGCTGATGACACCCAACTTTACCTGTCTTTTTCAACTGACCCAGACCCAGCAGTCTTGGTGCTTGCTCAGTGTCTGGCGGCTGTGGGGAACTGGATGAGGGCGAATCATCTGAAGCTGAATCCTGACAAGAAGGAGGTGATGCTGGTGGGCAGGGCTGAGGGAGTGGTAGCACCCATGGTAGCGGTCCATGGAAAAAAAAAGGCCTTAGTGGTGTCCAAAAATCCCAAACTTTCCTACTATAGTATTTCTATTCATATGGGATAATTTGCATCAGACAAAATAAGAAACTCATAAAGCCAGAGGGAAGGAGCATGAGGACTTTGCCTTTCTTTCTAACCCTAAATCTAACAATAACAAAGCCCATCTGACAAATCAGTAATAAAAGCCACTGGCAGGCTTTTACATTCCTAGGCTAATTGCCTACTATAAAACTGAGTAAATTTATTTATCTGATATGATCTCTTGGTAAGAATTGGGGGGTGTGGGTGGATGGATTGGTCTATATGAGGTGTGATGATTCAGGCCATTTGTCTATCATGTTAGTCTGTCATCACCGGTCAGTACTTAATCCTTAAAGGAAGACAAAAGGTTTTTGTTTTGTTTTTGTTTTTTTAAAGCTGTTGGGTTACAATGAGATCAAAATGCCTTTTTAGTAACTGTTGTATTAATAACTTTTGTTGGAGGGTTTTTTTGCCAAAAGTTTGCAACTGCAAACAACCATTCACTGAGAACAAAAGCTACGATTTGGGATTAACTCTGGCAAACTAAATATAAGACCATGAGGTCCATATAAAGAGAGAATTAAACTACCAACACTGATTAATATAAGCGAAGTCGCATAACTTCAAAGAGGGATCATTTCCTGGAGTCTAGAAAGACTCATATTTTTATATTGAGTGGTTTTTATTTTGTTGGTATATTAATTTCATAATAACACTTTAACGATAGTCTCTTTCAAATGAGTATATCAATTCTGACTGTTTAGGTTAGAGCTCAGATTCCAGAGGTCATAGACACAGGTTACATTCCACATTCCATATAGGCTGAATCAAAGACCTTGCGTAAACCTACAGGAAATTACTTTTCCAGTAATACATTATATCAGGGGTAGGGAACCTCCAGTTCAGAGGACAAATCTGTCCTGCAGCTGTTTTTTATTTGTCCCCTTTGCAGTTCCTGGATCTAGACCCTGGTGGAATCAGGCTACTTGCCCATGTTACCTGACCCGGTGAATCTCCCAGTGTGAAATCTCCTGGCTGGGAATATTACGCTGCTCTCTGCACATGCGCGGGGATAAAAACACCATAGGCCAGGGCCGACAGCATTTTTTCTTACGAATGATAGAGCTGGATTTTGAGCCTACCTTCAAGTGCTGAAGGAGTGTGCTCCTGGGGAAGGCAGCAGAGATGAAGGTTTGCTCTCAAGGGTAGGGGATCTGTGGGCCAGATTCATGATCTAGGTCCTCCTCTCCCTTCCCCTACACCAATCCAGCCATGCGTTCTCTCTCAGTGTGATATCCTCATATCTCTTTGCCACACTCTTGTCTTTCTGCACTGCAGGTCACACCCTGTAGTCCCTCCCCAAATTCCTACTCATGCTGGTTTAAAATTGCTGCTGCTTCTACAAAAAGAATAGAGTTTGGCTCCTAAACAAACAAACAAACAAACATACAAACAAAAAATATTTCCTTCTCCCTGCAGTATATGATGTTATCCTTAGCCACTACCACGATATGTTGCTGGCATTTTAGGAAGCACTTTCACAAAAATATTTCTCTTATACTATGACAAACCGTATAATTAGAATGCACATATGTTCAGAGAGGAAGGGGGTGAGGTACTGTGGAATATATATAGACTAAAACCCTGGCAGTGGTGCAGTCAATGCAAAATCCCTGTCGCCTTGATAGGGCCAGGATTTCATGCATTGTTTTCCTTTTCTAAAACCATTAACAAAAAAATTTCCATGCCTATAACTAGGATTACCACTTCCCAATGGCTTTCACCTGGAGGTGGTGGAGGAGGATCATATCGTTGGGGTTGGGGCAAAGAGGCTTTAATTCCCCTTTTCTGACATAATCCTTTCCTTTCTGGAGCGCCATGGCATAATGACACTCCATAGAGATGGGGGCATGTCAGCAAGGAGGCAGACAGTCATGATGGACTACCCACTTTCTGACATGGCCACTCTCAGAAGCCTCAGTTTCCCCTGCCTGACATGAAGAAACTGGGGGCTTCCCCCAGGGCTCAGAGACAAAGCTCAGCTCAGCCTCAAAACCCAGAGTCTCTGCGTGAAACCTGTACAGGTAGCAGCCAGGGCCAGCCTTAGAATTGGCAGGGCCCAAAGAGAAGTTAAAATGCAAGGCCCATGGTGACCTCATCCCATTCCCAATGGCTCCACCCCATTGGGAGCACTCTCTGTGCGGCCCTAGAAGTGATCACGTTTGGGGCCACACTGAGAGAAAGTGGGATTCCTGCACCCTATCCTGGTAAGATTGTGGGCCACTGTAGGGCTCCCAGAAGAGCAGGATGCACGGTGGTCACCCTGAGTTGCTCTGTGGTAAGGCTGGTCCTGGTGGCAACCCTTCTTATAACTAAGAAGGGAGACATGGATGCCTGACAAACAGACTTTTATTGTGCTGAACATAGGCAGGAATGTGTGTATTTTTGTTCTGAAAAATACACTGTGCATATTGATAGAAGAGCACACTGATCTCTGCATGGGGCTCTGTGTCAGAGGCCTGTGTTAAGAGTCCTGCTGGGCCTGGCCTGTTTAGGTGTACTGTCTGCCCCAACCCCTTGGCTTGGGTTGGGCTGAGTTCCCTAGCAGGAGTGTGCAGAAGGCACCTCCTACTGTTTTCATTTTAGTTTACAAAAAACCTTATTTTCAGGGATTTTGGTAACTGACCCCACTGTTTTTCTCATTAAAAATTCATTTTAAAAACACCCACTTGGCATGCACAAAATGGCCACCGGGCCATTCTGGGCAGGCACAGCCCTTTTCCAAAATGGCACCAGCAGCATCAGTGCCATTTTGGAAAAGGGTGCACATGCCCATAATGGTCTGGCAGCCATTTTGTGCATGTGCAATGATTTTTTATTTTTTTTATTTTTAAAACGAATGAAAGCAAACGGCAATCGTTTAATGTTATGAAAATGGATGAACAGTTATAAAAACAAATGGGGCTCCATTCATTTTCATAACTAATATAAAATGTTACGAATGCACACCCCTACTTCCCTAGCTGTGGGAAGATCCAGTCCTACAAAATGCTGAGACATCGGTGCTCTATAGAAATGTTGGAAACAGGTGGGAGAATGTCTTGGCCCCACCCTTTCTCTGGCATAGCCATTTCCTTTTCCTGATGAAGCCCCACCCCTTCCAGAGCATTGTAATGTCATGACACTTCATAGGGAGGACACGGCTACCCAGGCACACGGGTGCAGGCTCAGAAGAACCCAGATGCACCACGTTCAGGCTCAGGTTTGGACCCAACGAAATCAGGCATGGGCCCAACCTGGGCCAAAATTTCTGGCCCAAGGAGGCCTCTTGTCTATGGGTATTTTCAGACGTTACGAGATCACAGTGAACCATGGTGAATACCCACCTGTGGTCACTGTGTCTCGAACGTCTGTTTGGCGGCCGCCAGATGTTCGCCACGGTCAGTCTGCACAAGGGGTCAATTTGAATCATGCTTCCCGGGCTAGCCGGGGGAACGTCCTGGGAAGTGTGGTCAAACGGACCCCCGGCAGGGACCCAAAAAAAGTAATGTCTGGCCGCTCACCACGGCCTGGGATCACCGGCGGGATCCTGGGCCGTGGTGCATTTGGCCGGACGTGGCGGCCGCATTGGCCCTGCCGCCCACCTGTCTCCTTGGAGGGCGTGCGGCGGGGTGCGTGGAGGGGGCGGGGCCGTGTGGCCACATGCTGTGCCGCACGGCCCCACCCCCTCCCGGATTCCCCGCCGGGATCCCCCCGGCACGTCTGATATGGCGTGATGGGGTGACCCCGGCGGGGAATGAATGGGTTGATTTCGGTACGGGGCCAACGGGCCCCGTAACGTCTGAAATCACCCCATGTGTGTCCATACACATGTAGGTAGGTGCAGGAGTGTCCTCCACCAGACTTTAAAAAATATATAATAATAATAATTAATAGTTAATTGTTTTTTGATGCACTCTGGTTACCACAATCTAAAATAAATAATTGGGCTCATCAGAAGCATGTTTAAAGCCCAAGGGGCAAAGCCATTTCTTGCAGGGATGATTAGCAGAATCCAGAGGAGATACGTCCACAAAAGGCACAGACTTCTAAAACCAACCCTCTCTTTGTTTTGGTGGTGACCTTTTCACAATGTTTGTGATCCATCAACCACAGTCTTACTCTGGAGTAGCCCCAGGGCTTCAGTGGGACTATGCTAGCGTAGGTAGTGGCTCACAGCTAAACGTTTCCTGCAAACACTGAAGTACCTCGTCCACCACATTAACTTGCAAGAACTGTACTTGGGCCAAATTCTATCCTCTGATAACATGGGCCTATGCCCTGTTTAGTGAAAGTTTCCATATCTGCATCAATGGGTATTTTCAGACGTTACGTGGTCAGTGTCAACCACAGTTAATTCCCTGTGATGGCTTGGACCACGTAACGTCTGTTGGGGGGAACGGATGTTCCCCCCCAGATGTTATCATGGCGGGGAATCACATTCACCACGCAAGCGGCCGGAGCGGCGGGACTGGAGGTCGTCGCATGGTGAAGGCGATTCCCCGCCGTGGTGACCCCCGCCGTCACGTCTGGACGGCGGCCACGGCCCGGAATCCCCACAGGGATTCTGGTCCGTGGCCATAGCGGGCGAGCGAGCGCTGCAGCGGCATTTGCTGCAGCGGCCGCCCGTCTCCCCAGAGGGCGGGGAGAGGGCGGGGCCGTGCAGCCGCACGTTGCGCCGTGCGGCCCCGCCCCCTCCCCGATTCCCCGCCGGGATCCCCCGGCATGTCTGTTAGGGCATGATGGGTCATCCCGGCAGGGGATGAATTCGTTGATTTCGTGATGGGGCCGACTGGCCCCATCACGTCTGAAAACACCCTGAGATGAGAGTTTAGGCATAAATATCCCACTGCTCAAAGATTTGTCTTTTGTTTTAGAACTCCCTCCTCTTGCTGAGCTGGCCATGTGTGGACCACATATGGAGTTTGATGAAGAAAACTGTGAGTGTACCTGTAAATGGAAGTGTCCCCTGGATTTTTTTCAAAACAAGGATAACTGCAGCTGCTATATGTGTAAGGAGAACCAGGAGAGTTGTTCTCAAAAACACAAGATATTTCATGCCGAAACCTGCAGGTAAGCTTTCTTTCCCATCAGGAACCCTACAGGAGTCCCCTCCTCCCCCTAATACAAGGTGTCCATGCATAAACTTGAAATGACAACCTGAGTGGGAGAAGCACTGGTGTACAACACTGACACGTAGGCTGTTTTCACATGGCTGCTAAGCCCATATTTAGAGGTCTAATCCCTGGTTTAATTGTCCGTGTAAACACCTATTCAGAGTTTAAAATTCCCAGATTAAGATTTTTTCTGTGTATAATTAACCCTCATTTTCAAGGATTAATTTAACATAGGATAAAATAAGTATGGGGATAACGTCCATGTAAACACTAAATCCGCTTTGACCACAGATATTAGTTGATACTGGAGATGAGACCCTACCCCCTCCCAGGGTCTGTGTGCCCCTCACCAGGGTTTTGGAGCTGGGAATCAGAGCCTCCCTGAGCCAGCACTCGCTCACTTGGCTTCTTGCTGTCGCAGCTGGGGAGGAACTAATCAGCTGATGCCCCGCTCCCTCCTGCCTCCTGACCCAGCTGCAGAGCTTACCCGTGGTGGTGGTAGCAGCTGGATCGGGGATGGGAAAGGCACTCCGTTTAGCTTACAGGAGAAGCAGCGACAACAGCTGGATCAGGGCAGGAGAGATGGCAGCCGAAGCTGGATCAGGGTGAAGCCACATAGGGAGCGTCTCTCCCCCCCGGGCCCTTTCCTATCCAGTGCAGAGCTTATCAGCAAGGCCGTCTAAGGCAGCAAGTTGAAGGGGGCACCTTTCCCGTCCCAGCCAGCGTAGAGTTTATCACCGGTGGTGGCAGCGGGGCAGTTTGATTGGGAATAGGAGAGTTGCCTCCTTCAAGCTAGTGCCCTAGGTGGCCGCCTGAGCTGCCTAATGGTAACACTGGCCCTGAACAATGGAGAGGGAACAGTCCACAATGCAGATGCTTTTGCAAGTTTTGTTCTCTTCTGCATGAATTTGCCAGGACATACCTTCTTCCCAAGATTACTCCCATTTGAGGACATGACCTGTTAATAAAGCAAGATGTTAAAAAGGGCAAAGCAGCTAAAAGTACACAGAGTATTATCTTTATTCTTTTTATTAAACAGCTGTGAGGAAAAATGCTCATCTCAACCCCGAATATGTCCAACTGCAAAGCCAGCATGCTTAAGGCACTGTCGCTGTCCAAAGGAGAAGAGAGGCTCTCATGAGTCCCAAAGCAAAGAAAACCCTTGATCAAGCATATTGTTTTGCCTCCCACCACCACACTGCTTTGCAATGTAGCTGTCACTGACAAAATGTTGGTAGGCATGGGACGTCTTCCGCTGCAATGGCAGAAGAATGAATCCGGTCTACTTTTATTTATTAGATTAATCACTAATTATTAGTGGATCCTCTGCAGCATTGACATCTCTCCTTGGATGGATGACTACAGTACAAGAATGATCTGCTGTAGGAAAGGGACCTGTAAAAAAAAAAAAATAAGCCAACTTGCCATTGATATATGGAGAATGAGAGACTGGTATGTTTGTAATACAGTGACTGTCACCATCCAGCAGTTCAGACGAATAGTGCTAGTTTCTGAATCCTTAGCTAGTGCATCACTTTGGATAAACATTCTTCAAAACATCAGTGTACAGAGTTTGGGGTTTGAGTAATGTCCAGCACTGAGTTATTTGATCTACTGTTCAGCTTTTACTATTATTTGAGTTTATTGTACGACTACTGTCTGATGTGCCATATTTAAAATGTATATAAGAAAATAAATACATCAGTTATTCAGTATCTTTTCAACAGCGTCATTTCCAATCAACACCCCTCCAAGAGACCAGTTCTTGCTGGGCTTTCTTTGTCCTTTCTAGAGTGGGGCCCAGTCTGTCTTGGAGCAACAACGCTTGGTTCACACAATTGGTCCAACAGGTTGATTAAAGAAGGGCTTCTTTTCCCAACTCTACCCCAGAGGTGTACGCAATTAATCTGTGGTGCTTTCTGCTGTGTATTGTGCCTTAAGTGACACCCATAAGTACCAACAACTTTTTGGAAAATGCAAGTTGTTTGTCCCATGCTAATATGAAGTTACAGGGGGCATCTCTTTCAGGATGAAATACATTTTTCCCCATATAAAAAATGTATGTAAGTGAGCTATAAGTAGGTCACATCCAGAGAGCTCTATTGTTTGTTCCTTTTAAGCCTGGGCCAGACAATCCTTAAGGAAAAAGAAAAAGTGAGATGGAGTAAATGACATAAGAGTCCTTTCCATCACAGTTCCAGGGTTCTGCTATTAGAAAATAGAACACCGAAAATAAACCTGGATTGCTATTGGGATGGAAAGGCTGACAAAGAAACAGGCATGGTCCTGTTCCCAAGATTTTTATAATGTGTGGTGGAGATTTATTTACTGGCTTTATATGTTCTTTCATTTTAAAGAACATTTGGAGTTCTTTAAATAAGAGCCAATTTTGATTCCTCCCTAGATCAAAGTCCTTGGATCGATAGATCATCCATGTGGGCTCCTCAACCTCTCAAGCTGGCATCCGTGGTTACTACCTTTTGGGAGGACTCCACGAGGGGCACTCCTATTGCAAAGATTGCTGGGTCTAACCACCAAGGCATGCAAGGCTTTCTTGGAGTCTTTACTCAGTCCTTGGGCAAAAATTCCATTGACTTCAGTAAAAAATTTTGCTCGAGTAAAATTGGCAATACTTGGCCTAAGAAAAATATGCAGAACTTATTTCTTAGACTCACCATACTGTGGCATTTTTCTAAAAGACCTTGCATACATAAAGCTGTAGGATAATGCATTTGCTTAAGCTGCCTTGATCGTTTTAGTATTGTTCAATGCAGAGAAGAGAGTGACAGTCCCTGCTCCAAATGATTTATAACCTGAAGCATACAACAAGAGTAAAAAGTTTCCCCATTTCACACTGTTATGCTGTCAGGGACCTGACAGGCATACCCTAAGGGTGAAAACAGACATGATGCTAACCACCCTTTAACCACCNGCTAACCACCCTTTAACCACCCTTGGTGGTCATTTATGCATGTTGCAGGGCTACATAGGGCACCAATGTAGCCCTGCAACATGCATAAATAACCACCAAAGGTGGTTAAAGGGTGGTTAGCGTCATGTCTGTTTTCACCCTAAGATGGGGGCTGGGACCATGTCAAGGGACATTGCTGGTATCAAAGTTAGGTAACATATCAGGCCAAGATCTAGATGGTCTAGTCCAACCAGAGTGGGTGTGAACAAACGTTCCCATGGCTCCCCCTGACCACGATGATGGGAAGCCATGGCTGCCTATTTCAGGCAGCCATGGCAGCCCCCCACATCGGGAGGTGTTGGGGCCAGGAACATATGTTCCCACCTGGTTCCACCCACTTCGGCCCAGCTGGCCAACTTCTGGGCCCGCTTTGATTCAGGCCCAGCTGCCATCCCGGGTGGGGTTAGTTCCGGGCCCACATCTGGCAGGTCCATAACAAACGTACAAACATGACACTGGTCCAGTCAGGCCAAAGCAGGTCTAACTGGACCAGCGTCATGTCTGTTAACACCCAGTGTCACAGTAGAGTGGAGGTCAAGAACACACACTGACCTAGGAGCCAAGTACTCAAAGTGAACTCAGAGGCAGGATCAGGAGTGAAAGGTAGAGTATAGGTGAAGTCAGGTGGTCATCATATTGTGCAGAAAACTTCCTGCTTCCTATTCAAGCCTCATATGGCCAAAGGCAGCCAATGAGAAATCAAGGAGAAGTCAATGGGGCACAACAAGAGCACCTAGGAATGATCACCAAAGCTTCTCAAGGATATGGCCAAGCACCAGGACCTGAGCAGTGAAGTAGTCTGGGCACCTGCCCCAAGCTCCTAGGCAGATTCAAATCTTGTTCTACAGCTGTATTCTCATATTTTATATTTATTTATTTATTTGATTTTTACCCCGCCCCTCCTGCACACAGCTCGGGGTGGCTTCCAACAATAAAATCAATAAAAACAGTTTAAAACATATAAAATACATTCTCAAATATTAAAACAGGGCCCAGGATACAAAAATAAATTAAACAACAATCATTAGGGCAGGGGGAATAAAAGATCCCCTACACCCTCCCCACCTCCCCAAAGGCCTGGGCGAACAGCCAGTTTGTGCACTGTCATCAGAAAACGGAAAGGCTTGGGGCCAGGCGAGCTTCCTCCGGTAGGGAGTTTTAAAGATGTGGCCCGGCCACCAAGAATGCCCTCTCCATTGTGGCCCCACGCTTAACACGGGGGACCTCCAGGAAGTCACCCCCGGTAGACCTTCAATGGCAAAAGCCTCAGCAATCCCTTCCCAGCCACCATTAACACCCTCTTCCCCCTCCATACCTTCTACACTGAACAGATAGAAAATGTACAGTTACACAAAACAAACTCAATTTGATTAAAAAACAACAGCTGTTGTATTAGTTTTCATCTTTAGTTCCTGACCTTCCTTTAACACAAATTCACCAGTACGTACACAGATTTTTCCACTTTCTTGCATCAGTGTGCTATAGGAACGAAGGGTTCTTGCAAGTCTTGGATCAGTAATAGGAAGTAAAGAAAGAGTGACATGCTAGCCATTCTCTTTCACGTTTCAGCAGCAGAAAAGGGTAGTTATCCTACAAGTTACACACATGAACTAGACATTCTGCAGCCATGACTACTGTCCCATTTTTGGGTGGTACTTGCTCACTACTATCTTTTCAATAAAAAAAGAGGTGGCAGCTTTTTTCCACGATACAAAAAAACTCCTATCCTAGTAGCTCTGCTGCTGGTGCCCCATGCCAGTGTTTATGCTGCTAGAAGATTGTCCTTTCTATGTTGTTAACCTGTAAAAGAACACGAGGGTTGGCTGTTCAGAACACGGCACAAATTTATGCTATGTGGAAAAACTTACGCGTTTAAGCATAATGCTGCAAATGCCAGTGCTGCACGATGTTCTTGATTATCACAGCCACAGGAAGGCCAGGCTGTTGCTAACACCGCAGACCATAAATCCTCCATGTGGAAAACAATGACTAAAAAGGAAAGTACTGTCAGTCTCTTTTTGCAGATGGAAACACAAAGAGAGCAGACATGGAATGATTAAAATCCAATAAGGATTTGTTTAAGAAACCCCTCCCAGACTAGAATCATAGGACTGAACATACTTCAAAGGCCATCTAGTCTAACTCCCTGCACCAAGTCAGTATTACTCATACCTTCACAGCTCAGATGAATTCATTCGCATAAGACTGGAGGAACCTATAATTGAATCTGCCAAAAATGGAGAGCTGGGGTAACCTAGACATGGCAGCCCAATGCCCGATTGAAATGGTATGTTAATTTTAAGATATCTATATGATTCTGACAGGTGACCCTCTGCACCATACTTCAGAGGAAGGTGAAAAAACATTCAGAATGAACTGTCAAAACTGAACTGGGGAAAATATTTCTGCCAGACCTGAAATACGACAATCAATTAGACCTTGATGATGTATACAGCACATAGGTGTATTTTAAAACATTTTAAAGGTACTATTAAACATTTTTTCAAGTACCATTGTTTCTTACCAATATAGCACAAAATGCCTTACAGGCTCTACGACAGATACAATAAAGCAATGTGGGAGACAAGATCAATGGCGGATCTTTATATTGATTGATATCATTACTTCTTTCTTCACCTGCTACAAAATGACCTCCATTGTGAAAAGGTTGTTAAACAGATTAACAGCTCTGTTTAAAATTTCCCCTTTATTACTTACTTTGCTGAGCTCGAGTTCCTTTACAAACATAAGGAGATGATCTACAGATTTCAGAGCCATAAGTAAGAGTTCTAAACTTGCCTGTTAACGGTATACTTTAATTTTTATATAAAAATTCCACTCTGTCGTTTACTCTGCATCTGGAGTCTCGCCTTTTGAGTTTTCCTTCACACATTCACATGCATACTAACTCAATATCTCTCAGTGATAGGGGTCATAGATCTGCAATGTTCAGAAAGAAGGTGCACAAGACAGAGTACTGTAGATAATGGACAATTAGTGAATGTGAAGTTTGATGAAAATGTCAGTTATTACTAATAACTAACTATCTCAACCCTTCCACACTTTGTTATTTTGACTGAATGAGAAACACAAAAAATTACCAGTCAGTGAGGGTCACACCAGAAACAGCCCAAGGAAGTCATGTATTCCATTTACATATGGAGGTGACCTTGACAAAACAAAAGCATAAGAACATAAGAAGTGCCTTACTGGGTCAGACCAATGGTCCATCTAGTCCAGCATCCTGTCTCTGACAGTGGCCAATCACGGTGGCTTGGGAGAAGCACCCAACAGGTCACAATGGGGGATCCATTCCCTGTTG
>QEPC01004766.1:552548-563926 GCA_003113815.1 Sphenodon punctatus
AGAGCGCGTTGCAGTAATCCAGCCTTTGTCAGTGGGATAGGGGAGTTGGGAGGATAGGAAGGACCCTTTCCACTCACTCAAGATGGGCAGTCACACGCTCTGCATGGGAGGCCCTGGGAGAAAATGCCAGTCAGGATAGAATGGTGGCCCGATACCCTGATAGGGGTAGTGGCCACTGGCCTCTATCATCAGTGGGCACAGAGCTATGAAGGGAGGGGTGACCCACTCACTCACCTGAACGCTCAGAAGGGGGCTAGGAGGGAGAGTGAGGTGGTGCAGGGGGAGGATAGGGCCCAAGGGTCAGGAACAAGGGTGCAGGCAGAAGGGCTTTCACACTCCAGGGGGAGGGGGGAAAAGGGGGCCCAGGAGGGGAATGCTCGCTCTCCAGGGGAACACTTGAACCAGGGGGGAGGTGGAGGCTTTTACAATCAGTCACCACACAGCTACTGCCAATTATACCTCAGTCCACAAGCACTACACAACCGGGGGGAATCAGGGAAGGAAAGGGGAACACAGATGGGGTGAGGGCAAGGGAGAACAAAGAGATACGAACCGCACAACGAGGGAACCAGGGAAATACACACAAGAGGAACTTAGCTCAAGAGTCAAGGAATCGCACGCAATCACAGGAAACTTCCAGCGGCTAGCTTCTCAGGCTCTGATTACCGGCGCCGCCATCCTGGAGGTACCAGCATTATGAAGTCCAAGCCCCGCCTTCCTGCCTGTCTGCAGGCGTGCGGAGCGGCATTCTGGAGGGCGGGGAGGCCTGATGCCGCGTCGGGAGGCAACGTGCTCCACCAGCGGCGCGTTGTCAGGGGTTGTCCTGGCAACCGGCGATGGCGGTGCTGCTGGAGGCGCTGCTGGGGTTGAGGCAGAGGGCATGGGGGCTGCGTTCTGTGTCAGAGCAGCAGGGGTGAGTGTGCTGGGGTCCTGCCGCAGTCGTCCCTTATGAAGCTGGCGGTTGGCCGAGGCGCCTGATGGGTCTGGTTTCTCAGGGTGTCGGTGATGGAAGAGACGAACAAGACGGGGAGCCAAAACCTCCGAGGCAGGTTCCCAGGATCATTCTTCCGGGCCGTACCTGAGCCAGTCGATGAGATAGTGAAGCCATCCGCAGACCAGCTTTGCATCCAAAATAGCTCGGACTTCAAAGTCCGGACTGAGGTAATCTGGTGGAATGGCTACCTCCGTTGCAGAGGATGCAGGAGTGGGAGGGGTAGTGGCCTTCTTCAAGAGGGACACGTGGAAGGTTGGGTGTATACGACAACCCCTTTGTAGCTGAACAGTATATGTGATGTCGTTGACTTGTTTGCGGATGGGAAAAAGCCCAAAGTATCAGTGGTCCAGTTTTGCGGAAGGGCGAGCTGAAACATAGTGTTGTCGGTCTATCCAGATGAGATCACTGGGATGTCATGGTGGAAGCTGACGGCGATGGGCGTCAGCTTGCACCTTGTATTGCTGTCAGGCCTTCTCTAATGTTGCCTTTGCCAAGGCGTGTGTTTGTAGGATTTGTTTCGCGAGCACCCCGGCTGCCGGGACTTGGTGTGGGGGCGAGTCATGAGTATCCATTTGGGGGTGACAGCCATAGGTTACGAAAAACAGAGACTCTCCTATGGATGTGTTGAGGGTGTTATTATATGCAAACTCGGCCATGGGTAACCAGGAATACCAATCGTCTTGTAAACATTTTGTATAGCAACGTATGTATTGTTCCAGTTTCTGATTGACCCGCTCCACTTGTCCATTTGATTGAGGGTGGTAAGCAGTGGTTGGTCTCAGGTTCACTCATAATGCCTTAAATAGCGCTGTCCAGAAGTGGGAGGTGAACTGTGTCCCGCGGTCGCTTACAACTTCGGAAGGCCAGCCGTGTAGTTTGACCACATGCTGAAGAAACAGTAAGGCTGTACATTGTGCTGAAGGAAGTCCCTTGCATGCCACGAAGTGTGCCAGTTTTGTGAAATGATCCACTATAACGAAGACCATGTTGTATTCCCGGGAAGGGGGTAACTCAACAATAAAGTCAAGGCCCACTCGTTGCCAGGGTCCTAGAGGCATAGGGCGCAGTTGTAGAAGGTCTTCAGGGGCTTCCGGGGTACTTTCATGCGAGCACAGTTGGAGCAGCTGTTTACATACTGTTGGATGTCCGGGGTGATAGAGGGCCACCAAAAGGCCCGTTGTATGAGTTTTGGTGTACGGTCCATGCCTGGGTGGCCTGTCAAGGGAGCATCATGATGGGCCCATAAAATATGGGGGTGGCAGGGTGGGGGTGCCACAATTAGGTTATGTCTTTTGAGCAGGCCGTCCTCAAAAGTATAGGTAGAGTCTGCCGGAATGGGGAGTTCTCGAGTGGTGGCTTGTCGAAGTTGGTCTAAAGAAAGGTAGGTGGCAGAAAACACCTTGTGGTCTAGGATAGAGTTCTGCGAACGTTGTTCTGTTTCACGTCCTTCATAATAGTGAGATAAGGTGTCGGGCAAGATGTTTTGCATGCCAGGGGGGTACTGTATGACAAAATTGAACCACGTGAAGAAGAGGGCCCATCGTGCATGTCGTGCGTTCATAATCTGGGCAGACTGCAAGGAGGTCAGGTTCTTGTGGTCAGTTGTAACAGTGACAGGGTGTTTAGCCCCCTCCAAATAATGCCTCCACGTCTCAAAAGCTTGCTAACAGTTCTCGTCAAAAATTGTGTAGTTCCGTTCGGCCGCAGTAAGTTGGTGGGAATAGTATGCACACGGTAGGGGCTGCTGTCCGCCCTCTACTGGTTGTAGGAGGACTGCTCCAATAGCTGCGCTGGAGGCATCTGCGTCCACAAAAATGGGTTTTTGGAAGTCTGGGTGCTGTAGCAGAGGGGCTGTGGTGAAGGCCTTCTTCAAATAGATGAAACTGTATTGCTGGTCCTGCCCCCAGACGTATGGACAATTCTTCTTAAGGAGTTGGATTAATGGGGAAGTGATCTCAGCATATCTGGGGACGTAATGTCAATAATAATTTATACTCCAAAGAACTCGTTGAAGCGGTTTCACTGCCTTAGGAGGAGGCCACTGTTGAATGGCATTGACCTTCCTTTTATCCATCTCGATGCCTGCAGGAGTGATGATGAATCCAAGGAACTCCACGGTGTGGATATGGAAGGCACATTTTTCTCACTTGCAATAGAGTTTGTGTTGTCTTAGTCGTTGGAGTACTTGGCGGACATGTCGAACGTGTTGCTCCATGGACGTAGAATAAATCAAGATGTCGTCCAGGTAGGTGATGACAAAGATGTCCAGTATATCATGAAAGATATAATTTATAAAATGTTGAAAGGTGGCCGGAGCATTGGCCAGGCCAAACGGCATTACTAGGTATTCAAAATGTCCGTACCGAGTACGAAACGCCATCTTCCACTCATCGCCTCGTTGCACCTTCACTAAGTTGTATGCTCCACGAAGGTCCAGCTTGGTAAAAATGCGTGCTCCTTGGAGCCGTTCAAGAGTTCAGGAATTAGTGGGAGTGGGTATCTGTTTTTGATAGTGACACTGTTTAAGCCACGATAGTCTATACATGGTCTTAGACCACCATCTTTCTTGGAGACAAAGAAGATAGGAGCCCCCGCTGGGGTATTAGAGTGGCGGATGAAGCCGTTGCGCAGACTCTCTTTGATGTAGGAGCGAGCACCTCCAGTTCGGGGGCTGAAAGAGCATAGATTCGCCCAAACGGGGGTTCCTGCCCGGCAACAAGGTCAATGGGACAATCATATGGCCGATGCAGGGGTAATTCGGCGACCTGTTGCTTGCTGAAGACATCAGCATAATCCCGATACTGAGGGGGCAGCTCCAGAGAATTTGTTAGTAGGCTTCCGGGTAGGGACAACGCACGGGTGGGGGCACCAGGCAGTTTTGGGAACAGTGAGGCTATATAAACTGGAGTTCGTGAGTTCCCCAGAGTATCTGAGGTTCGTGCTGTACCAACCATGGCAGCCCTAATACCACGAGGAATAATGGTGTACAGACGACATCGAAAATCAATTGTTCCTGGTGTGCTCCAATCGCACAAGGCAAACAAGTAGTTTGCAGGACAATGGGGCCGGACACTATGGGGGAGCCATCAATTGTATGCACCGGTTCCGGGCGGTCTTTTGGGCAAGTCTGGATGCCATGGGTCCTGGTCAGACTGACATCAATGAAGTTACTAGAAGCACTGGAATCAATCAAGGCCCAGACGACAATTGACCTTCGGGAATCCACAGTGATGGTAAGAGGTACACGTAAGTGGGGTTGTTTTGACATAGGGACAGGGGAATATGGTTCTATGGTTGAGATGGCCCCTGTCCGTCCCAACTCGGGGCATTTCCTGACTGTCGCTGGTTGGGAGGTAGTGCAGGGCAGTCCTGTATGAAATGGGCTGAGTCCCCACAGTAAAAACATGCTCTGGAGTGACGTTGATGGTCCCTTTCTTCCGCTGTAAGAGGCCCCCGAGCAGCTCCCAGCTGCATCGGCTCTGGGTTCAGGAGTTTTGGAAAGTCCCTGGCAGGAAGGTTGAAGGTGGCTACTCGGGGTGTGGAGGGCCTAGGTTCTTGCCAGCGCTCACGCCGGTGCTCTGCCAAGCGGTCGTCGATTTGGAGGGTCAGGGCTGCTACTTCTGCCCAGGTGTCAGGAAGGGCGGTGTATGCCAACTGATCCTTTAGTTCCTCTGCTAGGCCTTATCAGAACATCACCTTCAAAACATCCTCCGGCCATTGGAGTTCCAGCACTAACTGTTGGAACTGTGTGAGGTATTCCAAGAGCGTTCCTCGTCCTTGCTTAAGGGAGAGAATAGAAGACTGCGCGTCTCTCATATGGTGAGGGTGTTCAAACAAAAAGGTAAAGTCTCGAACAAAGTCCTCATAGTTTGTGAGGAGTGGGCTGTCACTACTTAACAGATTAGTGGCCCATTCTAGGGCCACACCACCTAAATTGCGTATTATGAAGGCAACCATAAGCGCATCAGTAGCATATGTAGCGGGTTGGACCTTGAAAGTGAGTTTACACAAGGCCAAAAATCCTCGAAAGGCCCTTAGGTCTCCTAGGAATTTATCAATATGGGTTCCACGGGGTTCATTGCCACGACCGCCCCAGGGGATGGAGAGGGTACCTTGGGAGCAGCTGCTGCTACTGCTGCCGGTGTGGGGACTGCAGCAGCCTGTAGTTGGGCTACAGAGGCCAATAGTCCAGTGTGTTGGGTCTGGAGGTCTTTGATGTCCATTGCCAGCGCCTGTACGGCTAGCACCAGATTCCCAATTTCCTGGGCAACATCCATAGCGGAAGGCCCTGGGAGCAGGAACTGGAAACAGGGTTTGGTGCCGGTAATCCTGCCAGTGGGGTAGGGGAGTTGGGAGGATAGGAAGGACCCTTTCCACTCACTCAAGACGAGCAGTCGCACGCTCTGCACGGGAGGCCTTGGGAGAAAGTGCCCATCAGGATAGAACGGTGGCCCTATACCCCGATAGGGGTAGCGGCCTCTATCATCATTGGGCATAGAGCTATGGAAGGAAGGCGTGACCCACTCATTCACCCAAATGCTCAGAAGGGGGCTGGGGGGAGGATAGGGCCCAAGGGTCAGGAACAAGGGTGCGGGCAGAAGGGCTTTTACACTCCAAGGGGAGGGGGGAAAGGGGGCCCAGGAGGGGAATGCTCGCTCTCCAGGGGAACACTTGAACCAGGGGGGAGGCGGAGGCTTTTACAATCAGTTACCACACAGCCACTGCCAATTATACCTCAGTCTGCACAAGCACTACACAACCAGGGGGAATCGGGGAAGGAAAGGGAACACAGATGGGGTGAGGGCAAGGGAGAACAAGGAGATATGAACTGCACAATGAGGAAACCAGGGAAATACGCACAAAAGGAACTTGGCTCAAAAGTCAAGGAATCGCACACAATCACAGGAAACTTCCAGCGGCTAGCTTCTCAGGCTCTGATTACCGGTGCCGTCATCCTGGAGGCGCCGGCATTATGAAGTCCAAGCCCTGCCTTCCTGCGTGCCTGCAGGCGCGCGGAGCGGCGTTCTGGAGGGTGGGGCGGCCTGATGCCACATCGGGAGGCAACGTGCTCCACCAGCGGCGCGTTGTGAGGGGTTGTCCTGACAACCGGCGATGGTGGTGCTGCTGGAGGAACTGCCAGGGTTGAGGCAGAAGACACGAGGGCTGCGACCTGTGTCGGAGCAGCAAGGGTGAGTGTGCCGGGATCCCGCCGCACCTGTCCCCTATGGAGATGGCGGCTGCGTCTGACAGCCTCGAGGTGATGAAGGCATGGATGACAGTGGCGAGGTCAGAGACAGAGATATAGCCGAAGTCACCAGACAAGATGTAACTGTCGAAAAGCACTCCCCGCCACGACCACAACCTGAGATTTCAGGCTGAGCCGTGAATCAAGGAGCACACCCAGGCTCCATACCTGCAAGACCATGGGAGGGTGAACACCCCGAACCCCCCACAAGAGGAGATTCAACCACTCCCAGGCCCCCCAGGCCCTCACCCACCAACATCACCTCCATCTTGTCTGGATTTAGCTGCAGATGACTCAACTTCATCCAAGCCCCCACAGCCGACAGGCCCTAGGAAAATAAAGAGACTGCATGGCCTGGGTCGATGGAAAAAGAGAGGTAGAGCTGAGTGTCATCAGCATACTGATGACACTACATGCCCTGAAACCCCCTCACGATCTCTCCTAACGGCTGCATATAGATGTTAAACAAGAGGGGGGACAGAATGGCACCCTGCGGGACTCTACATGTGAGGTCCCAGGGGGAAGATGTACACTCCCCCAAGACCACCCGGTGAGTTCTCCCGGCCAGGAAAGAACGAAACCAGTCCAAGACCATCCCGCCAATCCCGGCACGGTCCCGCAGGCGAGTTACCAACACCTCATGATTGACTATGTCGAATGCAGCCGAAAGTTCTAGCAGGACCAGTAAGGTCTGACGGCCCTGGTCCAACGCCAGATGGAGATCGTCAACCAAGGCCACCAATGCAGTATCCGTACCGTACCCAGGCTGAAACCCGGACTGAGAGTGTTCAAGGAAACCGGTGCGGTCCAAGTGTTCTTGGAGCTGCCATGACACAGCCTGTTCAATAAAAAAAGGGAACGTTAGAGACCGGTCGATAACTGGCAGGAGCATCAGCATCAAGAGAAGGTTTCTTGAGCAGCGGCCTAGCCACAGCCTCCTTCAGGCATTCAGGCACCCTGCCTTCCCGAAGGGAGGCACTAACCACCCCAGCCAGCAACAGCCGTAACGTCTCCTGGCTGGCATTCACCAGCCAGCACGGGCAAGGATCTTGTTCACAAGTAGTGGCACGAACAGATCCCAACAAGGAGTCCACTTCGGCAGGCGATACCATCTGAAACCGATCCCACAAAACAGGACAGGACGGGTCATCCATAGCCCCAAGATGATCCTCTGCAATAACTGCAGAACCGAAATCGTGGCGAATGCGAGCGATCTTATCTATAAAGTACTCGATAAACCGGTCACAGCGGTCACTGGATTGCTCCAGGTCCAGGTGGAGACAGGCAGGACTGACCAAACCTTTCACCACCTGGAAAAGCTCAGCTGGACGTGACTTTGCAGATATAATAAGGGCAGCAAAGATCTGCTTGTTGCCTGCACTGCCACAGCATAGGCCTTTAAACTGCTCTTATGCTGCGATCGATCATTCTCATCGCGAGTCCAGCACCACTGTCGCTCCAACCGCCTGCTCTCCCACTTCAAACCCCTCAGGCCCTCAGTAAACCAAGGAGACCTGCGGGAGACCGGAACCGATCCGGTTCTATAAGTCTCCGGGGGCGGACTGATCTAATAAGTCCTGCACCCTGTTGGGGGCTGACATGCGCCAGGATGCACGCCTTAAGGAGGTAATGATCAGACTGAATACAGTGAAATCCTCAGCTCAGTGTGCCGCAGTGGTCAAAAAAGCAAATAGAATGTTAGGAATTATTCGCAAGGGAATAAAGAATAAAACTGAGGATGTCATAATGCCGCTATACAAATCAGTGGTGCAACCGCACCTTGTGTGCAGTTCTGGTCGTCCCATCTCAAAAAAGACATAGCGGAACTAGAAAAGGTACAGAGAAGGGCAACAAAAATGATTCAGGGTATGGAACAGCACCCGTATGAGGACAGGCTTGATAGGTTGGGGCTCTTCAGCTTGGAAAAGAGACGGCTGAGAGGAGATATGATAGAGGTCTATAAAATCATGAGTGGTGTGGAACTTGTAAACAGGGAACGGTTATTTACCCTCTCAACTAGTACTAAAACTAGGGGACACTCCATGAAACTCACAGGTGGCAGAGTAAAAACAAACAAAAGAAAGTATTTTTTCACTCAGCGTACAATTAGGTTGTGGAATTTACTGCCAGAGGAGGTGGTCAAGTATAGCTGAGTTTAAAAGAGGTTTGGACAAGTTTCTGGAAGATAGTTCCATTAGCAGCTATTAGCCAAATAGGATTGGGGAACAAAACCCTTTACTGTCGGGAGCCCGGGGATGACCCACAGGGAATGGATAGCATGGTGACCTGTTGGGTGCTTCTCCCAGGCCCCCGTGACTGGCCACTGTCGGAGACAGGATGCTGGGCTCGATGGACTGTTGGTCTGACCCAGTATGGCACTTCTTATGTTATGTTCTTAAGAGGAGGGGCTCAAGACTCCCAGTCTGAGTTCCAATCAGAATGCTTTTAGAGTGCCTTTTCCAGTAACAGTGTGGGTTATACATACACCATTGGGTATCATGCAACTCAGCATAGTGCAATGTGCTAAATTAAGTTGGATTGTCATCAAGCACAAAGCACTTGCCAAGCCCAGTGTTCAACTCATGTGACAGAGGTAAGACTGAAAAAGAGACACTTCCTGCTGGTGTCCCAAATACCAGGATGTGCATGAAAAGTACTTCACAAATTTTTACATCAACAAGTGACATGGGAAATGTGTGTAATCCCAAAAGAAAGGAGTGAGACAGCATAGATCATCTAAGATAGCATTATGGTAATATCATAACTTGCCAGAGAAATGGGCTGTGATGAACAATGGATGCAAGGGATCTGTGACCCCATCCTGAGGAAATAATGCCCATCCCATAACAGATACCTAAAGGGTCTCCCCTTGCACACTTGTGTAACTTCTGCCAGCAAAATACTGAACTGAATTCTTGCTATGTCCCCACAGTTATATGTTAATTAACAAAAACAAAACAAAACTCCACCACCATTTTATATGAAGTTGTTGTATGCATTCTTTTTTTCTCCTCTTTTTCCCAATTCAAGGCTTGAAAAACTGGAAAATGAAAAAGTTACAAGATTTTGAGCTATTAGTGTTGTGCAGCATAGAGGTCAGTCTGGCTTAGTTGAGGTGGTATGGGCTAGAGAGCTGCCATCTTTGCACAATGTTGCCATGCCAGTCTGAATACTCAACCTAAATATATTTATAATAATCATGTTAATAATATAATAATGATGCATAATTAATTTAGGATATAAAGAGCAGCAGGGAGCCAAGAAGTAGGGTTGCCATCTATGCATGTTTTTAAGGAACACTTCTGAAAAATGCATGTTGTAGGGCCTGCAGCGGGGCCTAAGGAGCCAATGCAGGTCCCACAACATGTATTTTTCAGAAGTGTTCCTTAAAAAACTAAGAAGCCAGTGAAGGCCCCACAACATGTATTTTTCAGAAGTGTTCCTTAAAACTTGCATAGGTGGCAACCTTAACCATAAGATAAATGAAAAACACCTAAACGGGGGAGAATAGGTGGGGTCCCCTCCACTGTACCCTTCCTTCCCCCAGAGCTCTGAGGCAAGCAGCAACAGCAGCAGCGCTGAGGAGACGCATGCTCCTTACAGGGCTAGGGGGAGGAAAGGGTTACATACAGCCCGCTCAGAGGCCCTCTAACACCAGGAAAAATACGTCATTGTCACCGCCCCCGACGCTCTTGTTGGCGCCGACCCTAATTGGCGTGCTCCACATCACGTGTCCGGAGGCACCCATTGTGATTGGCTGCTGAGCAGGTCTCTGTCCCAGTTCGTGCCTGGTTTGATGGGGAGGGCGAGTTGTTGTCTAGGTGACGCGAGGAGCCTCGCCCTTCCTTCTCCCATCGTCTTTAATCCGGAAGTGGGCCGGGCCGTGGCTATGATTGGGAGAAGAGCGCTGGGCTTGCAGGTACGAGTTGACCTGCTGTCTTGTGATGAGGGGCCGGCAACGGCGGCAGCAGCAGGGAAGGGTCCCGAGGAGGGTCAGTCTGCGTCGCCCAGTGTAATGGGCGCTCCTCGAGGGGCAGGAGAGGCTAGGACTTTCCCTCCCGGGATTGAGCCGAGCCTGATGGCGGTCGGCGGAGTTTCTGCTGCTGCTGCTCCCTGTGTGCCGGTGCTGGGCCGCGGTCCGCACCCAGTGCCCAGCCCTGCACAGGGACAGGCGTTTCCTGCAGCCTTACCTTACTAATGTGAGAACAGGGGTTGGCAGTGGTAAGGATGTTGCACAATGCTCAGAATGTGGTTTTGGGCAACTATCCAGCGAAAGTGTCACTGAACCCTTAGCCTGGCATGGCCTTTGGCAGCTGTAGCTGTGATAGATGTTTGGTACCTATTACTCAGGGTGATTTACATATGTGCGTTAATGGCTTAGGTATGTGATGATCTTGCCATGGGTGGGTCATGCCCATCCTGGATTCATGTTGGCAGGATCTTTCCTTTTTCCTTATACTCCTCACTAAAACTCAGTTTGTTCTGTCAATGTTTTCAGGCCGCATTCGCTGCCTGAAACTTAAATGCGCAGCCGCTGTTCATTATAAACAGGGGACTGCTGAAGCCCCAATTTTGAGGAAACCGCTTGACCTACGTTTCTGAAAATTTAACCATGGCTGTAAGTTGTGAGGACCATCATATCCACAAAGTTTGAAAAAGATCCATTAGGAAAATAAAATGTTATAACTGCTTAAATGTTAATTGGTTGTGGTCAAAATGCACACCATCCTCACGTATTTGAGTCATCCGTATCTCCTCCCCCTGGATGAGTTGAGCGCCCAAACTTCACAGCCTTCGAGAATAAGATCAATAACAAGTGCTTCTGAAATAGGATACTGATTGATGCAGCCAAAATAGAGATATTATTTATCAAAATTCGATTCTGCAGGTTCACGTATGTGCACATGAGCTTCTCTCTCCTGTCAGAGAGCCGGGGAAGTGGCTTCGTCCCGTCCCTCTGCGCTGCTGCTCCTGTTGCTGCCCGGCCCCCTGGAAACCTGCCAGCCCTGCGCGTACCACCCGCGAGCCCCACCCCGACCAGAGCCCGCCCAGCCCCCGCAAGCCCCAAAGTCACCCCCCCAAACCCCACTCGCCCCTTGCCACCCTCCACAATACCTGCACATGCAAACCTCACCCCCC
>QEPC01004766.1:591901-619398 GCA_003113815.1 Sphenodon punctatus
TAGGGGTGGGACTCCAGGCGAATTATCGGTTACCGGTTTTATTGGTATCAGATTAATCCGATATCTGATTTATCGGTATCTCGGTTTTTTAACATTGCCGATTTTTCGGATCTTTAACATTGCGGCCATTGTTAAAATGGCTGCGATGTTAAAGATCCCCAAAATCAGCAATGTTAAAAAAACGATATACCAATACCGATAATTATCGGTATTGAATTAATTTGATATTGACAATGATCTGATTAATCCGATACCAATAGTCCCACCCCTACTATAAAGAGAGTGTGGAACTTCTAGTTCCCTTGAAGTCAATTTCAAAAGTCACTGATTTCAGTGCAGACAGAATTTCACCCATCAAGTACTCAAGAAACAGTGCAAGAAATCATGCAAAGTTTCCAGGTGAAGGCTAGTAAAGGAGTATAAAAATCATAAACTTTTATACGGTGAATATACTGGGGGGTTTTGTCGCTGCCCTAGCAGGTAACAGTTAACAATTGTGAAACTGATTTTTACCTATGAAAGGGAGAAAATACAACAGTGAATTGCAGCTATTGGAAGACATTCTGTGTGTCTAAGTGACAGAAAGCAGCCTCTTGTGTAAGAGAGAAGACCTGACAAGGGTCATCTAGAGTACTTACTAATGGTTTGATCAACTCCCTTATTTCAAAGATAGTGGGAAAGTTAAACTGACCGGCTGTGAAAATCCACTCTGTAGCACACGAGAGATTTGCCTCGTGTGCCTGCCTGCTGTATGCGTAGACACTATGAACGTTTAAAAAAGAGCAGCTTGTTGATTATTGAAAATAGCCTGTTAAATATCATAATTTGACTTGTGAAATATAAATGCCTCAACGTTGTAAGATGTCATTAAATACTTTTTTAAAACAATGCATAGATCTGTAAGAGTATATTAAGTTGTAATATCTTTGCATTTTCTGTGGGCAGAGTTTTATGATTAAAAAAATAAAAACATTTTTATATAACATTTTCCATTTGAGGCATTTCCTAGGTTGTTCTGGTTACCTTTCCACCTTTGATCCATGCCTGAGCCTCTACATAAAAATGAATTTCAAATTTGTAGATGTTACTTTTCTATACTAGGAAGTGGTATTTCTGGAATGAGCAGTCGCTTTTAAAGAAGTGAGAGAGGTTTGCATCATTCATTGACTTATTATTGACAATGTCCAGAACAGGAACTTCTCCCCTCCAAAAATCCCTCCCTCCAAACAGAATTTCCTAGACTTCAATCTTTTGACAGAGCACACTGGCCATTGGTTCTCTTGGTTTTGGCTTCTCTTTAATTTTCATCTACTGCATTGCTTTAGGCAGATAAAAATGCAGTAGGGATTTCAAAATTTGCTTAGACGCACTTACATGGTGCTATGAGAAGTGCAATCCTACACCACTGATCTCAAATGGGTGGAGGTTTGCAGCTAAAATCTCATAATCATTGAGGATTTTTAGTCAAATGTTCAGTTGGCATTCAGCGGAATCTAAAGTCACTGTGACAGACATCTTTAAAATGTTTATTCTTGCCGTATATTTTGGGAGTCACTCCTGTTTGAGAGTCCGCTGTCCAGCATTTTGTTTGTTACAATGACAGATGCAAGAGCAAAATACTGATGGGATATTCAATGACACCTGAGCCATTTCGAAAACAAAAAAGATGCAGGATGTCAGGGGCATCAGAACTGTGGGACTGGATGGATCTTAAAAGGCCATTTTAGGGTGTTAACAGATGAGACATTAGCTCGCTATAGCCCCCACCAGGTGGATGTCCACCTGCCCATTTATTAGGTGTTTATCCCCACCACACGGGCCTACCATCCACAAGACCCGCAGCCTCCACTCATGATGTGGTCTCGGAGAATGTGAAGCCTACCAGGCAGGAAAATGCTGGCTAATGTGTGCCCAGGTGTCCATGTCCCATCAATTAGGTTGCAGGCACAGCCTCTGTGCATACGGGTCTGCCAGCACCATAGAGTCACGGGCAGAAATCCTAGAGCATCCTACCCCTCTCCGCGCGCTCACTGGTGCAGCCAGTGAGAGGCTGCTTGCAAGCATATGAAAGATATGCCAGGGGCTGCCTTTTTATTAGGCTGGACATGCAAAACGTGAGTTAGGGCTGCACAGACTGAATCCAGACTGCAGAGGGCTAACGTAGTCATTTTTACCCTTAGTCCATCCCCCTGCCTTGGATTTGGGCCAACTATTTTTTTCACTTAACGTATAACCTGTTTTTAAAAACTCAATGAGGGAGGGCTCCTCAACTTCCATTCATAATTCGTTGTATTGTGTGAGTATACTTATGATTTGAAAATTCTTCATGATATCTAGCCTAAACCTGCCTTCAATTTTAAGCTGATTACTGCTTGTCCTATCCTCTGTGACTCATGGAGAACAAGTGGTTACCACCCTGTTTTTAACAACCTTTATATTTGGTGTTCTGTTCCTTCCTCTTAAAGCATGAAGTCCCAAACTAGATGAAGTATTCCAGCTGAGAGCGGAACAGTACTGAACAGAGTAGAACAATTGCATTTTATATTTTACATATGTTTCTTCTGCTAATGCATCTCAATGTTACTATTTTTATATTTTTTTGCAAAAGCAGTAATTCCTTATCTCATCTAGTATGTGATCATCTGTAAACTCCTAATCTTGGAAATATTAGCCCCATTGTGTATTTGCACGTTTGTTCTTTTTTTCTTTCCTGTGTGTAATGCTTGCTTATAAGGAAATTCATCTTCCTGTTTTCACAGTAGCTCTGATATTGTCTGAATTTCAGTTCTATCCTCAAACGTGTTTTCAATCCTGTTTTGTGTCATCTGTAAATTTGATAAACATACGGTGTTAACAAACATGACATCAGCCCACAAGAGGTGGGTGTCTACCTGATGTTCATTCGGTGTTTGTCCTACCTTTCATGTGCCACTACCCATCACACATGCACCCCTATGCAGACACGTGGGTGCGCATTGGCCTGCACATTAGCCCAGATATACAGCCCCCCATACACGTGGACACCTGGGTGTACAGCCTGTATTCACCTGCATAATGGGCTCCGCATGTTTCAAGACCACAGCGGGGTCTTGGAGTATGCGAGACCTGTTGTGTGGACGAATGCGGGATAATGTGCACCCATGTCTCTGTGTCCCACCACTAGGTTGTGTGCAATCTCGCACGCATACAGGTCCACTGGCACCTTAGAGTCATGGGCAAAAATCCTAGAGCGTTCCAGGAAGCGACTGCTTCCTTCCCACTCCCTGTGCTCTCTACGTCCACCTTAAAATGGGACGCTTAAAATTGGATTTTGCAACACGTGCAAAATTCAAACATACATTGTTCCTGCTTGTCCTGGCTTGCAGCACGTCCCCGATGCTCACTTTTCCTGAGCCATTACATTCTAAGGAGTAACTTCCGCTGTCTTTCCATTGACATGACTATGGCTCAGAAAGACAGCCAAACAGCTATGGTAAGTTAATGCAACTGGGAGCGGGGGCTGGAGTTTACACAGCTGCACAATTTATTGCTATCTAATGATGTGGGCTTTTTCCTTTACTGAGTTCACAAGTAACTAAAAGCACCGATACTTCTGGTGTTCCATCCCAGGCACTCTCCACCTAGAGATCCACCTGCAACGGGTATTCCCTGGAGTGAGGAAAAGACCAACGTTTTCAGTGCTCTGTGGGGGAATAGAAAATACAATATGCCCTGGTCAAGTGCTATCAGAACAAGGCAATATTCTATGAGAACTCAGCACAAGTGGCACTCGACAGATAATACAACAGGGACATGAACCAGTGACAGCAGCTGGCCAAGGACTTGTGCAGGGGGTACAAGGATATTGGGGACAACAACTTTGCCTCCAGCGACAGGAGGCAAACATCTCCTTACTACAAACTGCTTGTCTAGTACCTTGTCCTGGCATTCTGCCTCTACGGTTGTGCCTTTACCAGGAACAAGAAGTGGGTCAATGCAGATCGCACAGTGCCTACTCCCACTGCAACTGCTCATCACTCTAGCCCACTCCAACAATTTTCTCCCTCCCCGAAACCATGACTACCAGCAGAAATCTCTCCGTCCCCATCTCCACAATGGAGCCACCAACGATTGATGTGAACATGAGCACTATGACTGTGATGGTCCACCCTCTCAATCTTGAGAGCCTGACTTTGAGGAGTCCCCTCACCTGAGGTGTTCAGGGGTACTGAGGCTCAAGAGGCCATGTTTATAGAGAAGGTGGAGGAGAATGGTAAGTTAATCCACCTGGGATGGGGACTGCATTTGCACAGTTGCCTGATTAAAGGCTTCAGTTTATTATCTATGGGGTTTTTTCTCTTTTTTTTCCCCTTTACTGTGTTCACGGGTGGCCAGGAGAGTGCTAGGGAGCAGCAGGATACTTCCCAGGACACGGCAGTACTGGATGTGAATGGTGTGGGTGGGAAGTGGATGGGAAGGCACCATGGTGAGTCTACAAACTGATTGGGGACAGGGGGCAAGAGGTACCATGGTAGTATGGTACTTGTGCAGGGGGTACAAGGTACTTGAGGGGTGAAAGCCAAAATGATGAGAATGGAGGGAAGGGGTGATGATGGTGCTTCACTCCTCTACAGTGATTGTCGGAGGAGAACCATGTGCCGCTCCGATCCTGGCACAGCAACCTCCCCAGTAGCTTCCTGCATGTATAGATGGGGTGCTTTGAGAATGGCAGCATCATGGCATGGCAACAAGGAGTCCATAGTGGCTGGCAGCATACCTATGCCACTGTGCTTCATCTTCCTACTTCTGGCTACTCTGCTAGCCTGTACTGTGAATGCCATTAGAAAAAAAGAGGTTGATGTCTGCAGCTAGCTTGCCTGGGAATGTCAACTTGAATGTCAATAAGAAATGCACCAGGAAAGAAAAGAGCAGGGAATAGCACTGGCTGAAGGGTGGGGTCACCAGGAGGGAAAGGATACCATCTCAGTGGGCAGGAGGGGCCAAAAGAAAACAGATTAATGCACATGAAATGGTTTTAAATGATTTATTGAACATTTTTTAATGGCTTTATTTATGATCAGTAAACTTTCACTTAAGGCTGAGTGTTTGTACTAGCAAAGCAATACGGGTTTGTGTAGTGGCACAAGGCACCCTGTATCTTTCCGGCTATGCACTGCTCCACTCAGTTCTGCTGGTCCCAGAACAGGGGCACTGGCTTGCTGGAGGTAATAGAGGGAGAAGGTCCTCCAACATAGGCCCCACTGGTCTCTCAGATCTTGGGAAGAGCACAGGTGGTATTTGTTAATGAGAGTAGTCTCCAGTGAGAAATTAATCCTTGCAGCAATTGATCTCCAGCAATGCTTCAAAAGTCCTCCACAACACAGCAGGTGCCACTGAATGGGCTGTTGAAATACCTGTGCTCTGGGGTGTGGGCAACACTGTAGGCCTTTATAAGCCAAGACTTCACTGGGTAGGTAGGGTCCCCCAAAACAAGTATGAGCACTCCCTTAATGAAGGTTTCAATGTTGGGTACAAGTCCCCTCTGTACATGCACCCAAGCTGGATGAAGATGTGGGTGTCATGGGTTTTCCTGGACCACCCAGCCAGCACATCCACAAACGGGGCATGGTGGTCCACTACAACCTGTAGAACCACAGAGAAGAGCCCCCTTGTAGTAGTTTTCTTTGCTATGGGGTGGGCAGATGATGGCAATATGGTTCCCATCAATCAGTCCTATACAGTTTGGGAACCACTCCTTCTGAAAGCCCTCGATCACCTCCATGGGGTCAGCCAAATGCACCACCCATTCCAGCAGCACTTCCACTATTGCTGTACAAACCTCAACAAGAATGGTGCCCACTGTGGAGGTTCCAATGCCAAATTGCTGGGTGACAGAGCAGCAGCAGTCCTTAGTGGTGAGCTTCGATATGGCAATGGCCACATGCTTCTTCACTGGAATGGGTGATCACATCACCGTGCTCCGTTTCTCCGGTCACATTCTGAGGATCTTGGCCATCTGCAAGCCGAGGCGATGGGGCATCCTAAAATTAGAGATCCACTAGGTGTCTCCCCATAAGGACAGTACGTTCTTCCACCAGTCTGTGCTTTTCTCCTTGACCCACACAAGTCTCTCAGTGGGTACAGCCGTGCACAGGGCAAAGGTGACGGAAGCTATGTTTCCTGTCAGGTACTTCTCAGCATGCATCAGCTTCCCTTACAGGGCTTCAGTCTCCCCAGCATGGTCTGTTGTCACTGGAGGAAGGCAAGTGCAATTGGTGCCAAAATAGGAGCTGCCTCTGAGTTGTGGCGCAACCCACTACTCCAGCCGCAGATTGAGTGAGTGCCCATCTGTGTCTAGGAATTTCATCAAGCCAACCACAGCAGAAGGCTTGGATCTGCTGGATTGTTCACAGGGTCTGCTCAGCAACGGTAATGAAGATCGTGAGCATGATAATGAGCACCCAGAAGTGCTTGGGATCCATGGCTGCATTACAGGCTAGCTCAATCCCTTTATCCCTCCAGATAGCAGTGGCTCCACTCCTTTATCAAGCATCTGGACAACTCAAATTTTGGCAAGAAGCAGAATGGCACAACTTAAGGGTCAGGACACAACCTTGGGAGTACTATGGCACCAAAATTAAGGAAGGGACTGTTCCAAGCACCCAAACTTGGGTGGGGGGGAGGGATAAATTCCCTCTGTCCTCCCTACGCATTTTAAATGCATTTGATTAAGTAAAACTCTGTCAAAGTGCTCATTTGTCATCTTGGATAGTATGTGTCCCTCAAGAAAAGGGAAATAGATCCAACCGCAGGATTGGCTATATATATATATATATATATATATATATATATATATATATATATATTACTCTTAGACATGACAGTGATCAATTACTGTAGATAGCTATTGCACACGTTTTTAGTATTCGCTGAGATTTGGAATTCTAGCTAATCTTCACACCTGACATTTTCATGCACCTAGAGAATGTCAGTTATTTAAATATAATTACAACCTGCTCTTGATTACCTTCTGAGAACCTTTCCCCAAATAGAACTCTTCAAAATGTCTGTAACAGTTTCAATACACATTGTGCAAATGCTTTTTTTCCTTCTTTTGGCTTCCTTTCACTTTTCTTTGTAGTTATCTTTATTTTGCTTCTGTCTACTATTGGTCACACATCTATTGCTAGTAGCAAGAGACGATTTCAGTATTTGGTGCTGCAAATACCTGCCTGCGTCTTCACCTAAGCTAAAATGCTTCACAAAAAAGGATCTCCTCCGTTTTTAATCTCTGGACAGTTTCCAGATCTTTGTCTGGCATGTTAATCCACAAAGCCACTGTAAATTGACCCAGCACATGAGACTATATATACACTTAATACTACAGGCTATTACAATTAGCAGGGTATGTATTCTAACTGAAAATGCATGTTTCTTGTTTGCATTCTTATTTGTGTTTTATGTGCAGTTTTGTTTTGGCTTCCATACTAGATTCTGCATCTGAAACTATAGTCTTCATTTTGACCAAATGAGCTAAAATGTTGTTTGATTACACAGTAAAAACATTCAACACTTTAATTCCCAGCATTGTTGTTTAGAATCAATAGCGGCTCTGGAATAAAAACGAAGTGTATTTTTGGTAACGGAGGAACATCAACTGCTGGAGGGTTTAAAATAGATGTCATATGATAGCAATAATAGCTTAGTGAAACTTAGTGGACTTGGAGAAACTATACAAAGGGCAAAGCAAAATGGAGGGCAGTACGATCCTCCATGCTTTCAATAACATTTACTTTGCAATCTTTTCTTTATTTTGCTTCAAGCTTTTAATTAAGATTTCCTTGGCTCTGCTGACCCATTTCTATATTGTTAAAGGGAACAGGAAAGAGGCTGCCAGGATAGCAGAAGAGATCTATGGAATAGCCCCAGGTAAAGCATACGTCGTGGTCACTAAAGAGTTCAAAAAGGTTCTCAGACGAGTTTTTATAGCTTAAGAAATTAGTTTTTAAACCCTTGGTTGCCCTAGAATATTGAGGAAATTGAATAGTGTATTTGTTCTTCTTGCCACAAGTGCATTCCTTTTCTCAAGTCTTTGCAACTACGGCATGTGTTGGCATGGTTTACGTGTAAAATGTGAGAGTCTCCTAACAATTAGCTTGAATGAGAACTGTACTTGTGCACGTTTCATAAATAAAACGGCTTGCTTTGGGAATTTGGCACCACTAGCTGTACTGGATAAAGGGGATTTTTTTGTCCATGTTACTAAGTATCCTACTGAGAAAGCAGAGTGCATTTATGGAAAAGATTTAGAAAGGGAATTTTCTGAAAAGAGACAGTGGTAAGGGTGTAACTAATGTCCTTCTGTGCTCAAGCCAAGAAAGCTAGCTTTATTGGAACATCTCATGCAAATAAACATGACCAAAAAATACTATGGAAGAGCAAAGGGCAATGATTTTAGTATTCCTTAAAAATCCTTAGATATTGTGTGGTTGCTGTGTTGGTAGCAAGTGATGGAGAGGGAAGCAAGGTGGTTCGAATGAAATTTATTGAACCAACTACTGTTAGAGGAAATAAGTAAGCTTTTGGGCTATGCAGGGCCCTTCCTCAGGCATAAAGCATAGACTGTCAAAAATATATAAACAAAGCAAATACAGGGCAGTATATAAAGAGACAGGAAGGAGGGGTTAGATAAGACAAGGTGATGTTTATTTGAAGAGTGCCAGACAAAAAACCAAAGGTAGAAAAATTAAGTGGTTAAGGTTGTGTAGAAGACAGACATAGGTGTGGGATAAAAGAGAAATGGCTAAGGTGAAGTGAAATTGCATAAGAAAGGACCTGGGAATTTAGAATCTACATACTATTGGGTCTAAGAGTGGCAGATAGACACAGAGCTTGGAATAATAATATAGAATATGAAGGAACTAGGTATATGAGGAGGCTGGGAAAAGTGGGGTTAGTTAAGATAAGGTAGCTGGTGGGGAGTAAATAGTGCCAGGCATTAAAATCAGAGGGATAAAGAAAGAGCTGTTAAGGACATGGGCGGGAGTAAGGGGGAACAGCCAGGTGAAATGAAATCACATAAGGAAGGAACTGGGAACAAGTGACACAAGGTAGAATCTACATATGACAGGGGTTGTGAAAGTCAGAGAGGAAGACCGAAATCTACCAGTAAGGGACACAGCAATACAAATGGAATATGAAGAAACTTGGTAACGAAAGTTAAAAATACTGAAGACTGTAAATTACAGATTTTTGTAGTGGCACTGGCCACATGCCCAGGATGATGTCATCAATTTCAACATGGGATGGATTTGCACATATTATTTATCATTCCATCTGGCAACACTTGGGGATTAAGATGCTACTTGGTGTGAGTGAAGGTGTAAGAATCTCCATAGGTGATACAATAAAGGTGTGATTTACTAATGTGGGCTGCCAGGCAATGACCTGCCTGCTGCAGAGGAGATGGTAGGGGCAGGGTGTATCTGGTAACACTGGGGCTGCTAAGTGCTAACTGAATGAGCTGGGGTGGAGAAAGCTTCACAGGACAGCTGGCTGCTTCCTCCCATTGGGAGCATGTTCAATGACTCATAGGGGAGGCGTGAGAGGAGGAGTTGAGGAGATTCTGGCTAGACTTGAATTAAGAAATCTAACCAGTTAGAGCACTCTAGGGGTGCTGGCTCACAATGCCCCAACCAGTGGCTGCAAAGAACAGGGCTGCCTGGAGGTGGGGCATTCTCTGCTCTGCCTAAAATCTTTTCTCAGAATCTCCTCAGTAGTAAAGGAGTACACATGGAATACTAATTAAGTGGTGAGGCTTATGCGTGAATATTCATGAGGTGGATGGGGCTTAATTTGCATATGCATTGCATCATACCCATGTGCCTGGAAACGGATGTGGTGTCACCGGAAAGGGAAGTGACATTGTCGGACAGGGAAGGGCGTCTCTGGAAACCCCAAAAATACAATTCTGGGGTACTTGTACCCCGTGACCGGAAGGTTGGAAAGGGGGGGGGGTTGTGTGACCACTCAAACAGCTCCACCCACCCTCCTGGACCAATAGGAAAGGGTTTCGTCATCCTAGACCCATGTCCCAAAGAGTTGTCAAACCAATGGGGCAGCGAATCGTGGGGTATGTCGGATTGACTGAAGAGGGACATGTGAGGGTTCAAACAAGTCAGGCGACCGAGCTGAACCAATCGGTGAAGGTTTTGTCGGTCCAACCGAGCCCGTTGTTGAGATCTGACCTAGGGTGTGAACGGGGTTGGTGTGCGCAGTCGGAATTGGTCAAAAGGGGGGTCTCAAACAGCTCACCCCACCAACCCCGACCAATAGGAAAGGGTTTAGGAACCATAAACCTGCCCCTAGGAGTCTGAAAGAGGGGACTGCCTTTTTCTGAGCACTCTACAGAGCAGAGACCCCCATCCCTACATCTGAAATGGCTTATCGATGGGGTGTTACTCCCTTTGATCTTGTTAAAAGACTATACAGGAAAGAAAACAGCTGAAACCTCAGAGCCAGACATTGAACCCATGGACACGCAACAGGTTGAAGACCTTGGCTGCTCACCCAGATATTGGGTAATATGGTTGGAAAAGGTTTTGCAAAATTGGGTTTGTTGTTGCACCAGCACTGCTAATGCCTGTAAAAGGCATGTTAGTGCACATGCCAAGTCCTGTAAAATGTTACAGCTGTTACCACCACTGAAGCATGGGATAGTTTTATTGGGGGGGGGGGGCAATGAATGCTCGGTACCTTTGGGTATCTGGTTGTTTGTTCCAGTAGTTCTGAAACACTTTAATAATAGCTGGGGGCTAGGATGTAATGCCATTTTGTGGTTCCAAGGCTGATTTAATAAACGGTGGGCACTGCAATGTTGTCCCAACTGTGGGGGTATTGTATTTCAGCCAGCCCCACCCACTAAAAAACACCAATGACACCAAATGACATTTCAAATAAAGTTTTTATTCTTCTGGTGTTGCTAGTTTTTTTTTACAACAATCCATCAGGTCACCTCCTCTTGAACACTTGCTAAAGCAGGAAACACAAGATATGTTTACCCCCACAGGATCTCCCAACTACAGGTTTTCAAAAGCCTTTAGAAAGTCAGAGTTGACCTGAAACAAAACCAAAAAAATTAAAGTCAAATCAGCTCCTGTGTCTGTATTTCCCCCCCACACACACTCATTCCCTTCTCCCCCAGCCCTCATCAATTCAGTGCAACTTACCACAGGGTCTTCAACTTGTTGCGTGTCCATGGGTTCAATGTCTGGCTCTGAGGTTTCAGCCGTTTTCTTTCCTGTATAGACTTTTAACAAGATCAAAGGGAGTAGCACCCCATCGGTAAGCCATTTCAGATGTAAGGGTGGGGGTCTCTGCTCTGTAGGGTGCTCAGAAAATGGCGGTCCCCTCCTTCATACCCCTAGGGGTGGGTTTATGGGTCCTAAACCCTTTCCTATTGCTCAGGGTTGGTTGGGTGAGCTGTTTGAGACCCCCCTTTTGACCAATTCTGACTGTGCACACCCCCGTTCACACCCTAGGTCAGATCTCAACAATGGGCTGGGTTAGACCAATTAAACCTTCACCGATTGGTTCAGCTCGGTCACATGACTTGTTTGAACCCTCACATGACCCCCTTCGGCCAATCACATGACCCCCTTCGGCCAACCCCATGATCCACTGCCCCATTGGTTTGACAACTCTTTAGGACATGGGTCTAGGATGACTAAACCCTTTCCTATTGGTCCAGGGGGCTGGGTGGAGCTGTTTGAGGGGTCACACAACCCCCCCTTTCCGACCTTCCGGTCACGGGGTACAAGTACCCTGGAAGTGTATTTTTGGGGTTTCCGGGGATGTCACTTCCCCTTCCAACAATGTCACTTCCATTGCCAGGCATGTGACCCCCCTTCCCGGTGACGCCACATCCGTTTCCAGTCAGGTGGGTATGGCATCCTGCACATGCAAACTAAGCCCCACCCACCTCATTAATATTCACGAGTAAGCCCCACCCACATAATTAGTATTCCATGCGTACTCCTTTACTACCTTTCGCAGGTTCTAATTACATGATCCCCATGTATATATTTACTTCTATGCATTTTCCTTAAATGAAGGAAATACAAAGGTTGTAACCAGCATTTATTTATTACAGAGGTGCAAGAAATGGAGCTTGAGGTAGCCTTCTGAATAGCTTAGTTGAGGGGGCTAAGTTGGGAGTGAATTTTCTCTATGTATAACTGGTTTAGAGAACTTGTAGAACCTTACCTTGCCAGCAAATTCTACTGGACTATTCAGGCTGCTCACTTGATCATTAATTTTGACCGTTTTAGTGCTTCCTAGAGTTGTCTTAAGAGATAGAACTGCTACCTATCTCTGTTTTTTGCAGCCAATAACTGAGCAAGGTAAGAGGAAGAGCTACTTTGTCAGATAAAGGCAAATCGAAAACTGCCTATCCAAAATAAGGAGCTGGGAGTGGCGAGGAAGGTTGACAGTGCACCAGCTGCAGCACTGGTGGTTTCTGTCAGCAAATTTTCAGCCATTGTCACTATTTCTGCCCTTCTCATTAGCAGACAGGTGATTGCTTTCAAGGTCAACCTGTGGGTTTGATTTGCATTTGATCAGGGACTCTCCTGCAGCTGGATCCAAGGAACAACTTTGCCTTTTATTTGTTTATTTCAATGTTTATCCTGCCCTTCCTGAACAGCGGCTCAGGGTGGCTTACAAAAAAATCTTTATATACACAAAAATACCCCACAACCCCACATCCCATCCTCATAGAACTCCCAACCCCCCCCCCCCCCCCAATTCAGTCCCCGCTGCCAAAAGCCTAATGGATTTTTGAACTTAAAACGTCTGGTTGCAAGAGCAAGATACTCATCCTAGCACAAGAGAGTTTGTCTTTCCCTTGATCTGCTTTCCTGCAAGGGTCCATCCTTCTAATACCAGGTTCTGAAACAGTTGCAGTACCTGCATGGATGAGCTGATTGAGGGAAAGACCAAATGAATTCTGCTTAGATGCATGTCTTACTCCTAGAGTGAGAATATTTCTGTCCAAAAAGACACATCTGTTCCTCAAATCAGACAGCAGGAGAGTCCCTGGATTAGATACATACAAAACCCAGATGCTGGATGTGCAAGTTCTCACCAGAGGATCTCTCTCTGCTAATGAGGGTACATAAAGAGCACCAGGAAAAGTTTGTATACAAGCTGTAAACCCTTTTAAAATCTTGTATATACAGTGTAATCCCTTGTTTATGTGATAAGCTCAGGTAAACCCTTGCCCTGAGCCTAAGAGCTGTATTTCAGTGCAGTTTTAAAAAATAATGATATTCCATACTAATGCATCCAAATGAGACCCTTCCCCTACTGGCCCCACCAGCTTAAAAGTCAACCAGCCGCCTCTGATACAATAGCAACCCCATACAAATGACTTAATAATGGAATTCCTGACTACTTGTGTCAGCCTCTGCAGTAGAACACATCCCATTAATCCTGTATTAATGAGGAATGTACCACAGCCTAATTTATACCTTGAAAGACGTCACAATTGGCAAATGTTCATATCTTAACAAATCCTTATCCTAGTGAGCTCAAGATTTCAAGGGCTCCACCATATTTTTATCTGCAAGTTGCCACTTGCAAATATTTATCAAGGATAGTTTTTCAAAACACAAGGTCATGTGATATTGTTGCCTGTGTGCTAGATTAGTTTACCTCTGCAAGTCTTTAATGCAAGGGCTAAAGAAGAAGTACAGACCTGCTTGATTTATGCACAAGAGCTTTAAAAAGACGTTGGATTTCTGCAATGCCTTCAATAAGAGAGTCTCCTTATGGGAACTACGTTTGCCATATGTTTCAGGAAAGTATGTTTTTCTATCTGCCGTGGAAATATAGATGTGACTATTTTCATGAAAAGAGGTGGGCCGACAGTATGTAACATGAGGTGGGTAGATATGGGTGTGTGCATGCGGGAAATATTTTTGCCTATATAGGACAGAGCATATGTTAGGTTATTGCATATGATTCAGTTACGCACCAGTAATGTCATGCTTGCGGTGCCATAATTAAGGCAATGTTCTGTTTCCTATGTGTGGTTTAAGAGTTTAAGGCAGTGTGGGGAACTTTATTACAAACTCCATGGGCCAGATAGGATTTGGTGGGGGAGGGAACTTAGTGTGTGCTCAGGATGGAGGAGGCAAGGGGAGGGTCCACATCCTGGATCTGTGTGATGGACCAGTTCTTTACCCTTGAGTGTCCTGATCTTGGCTCCTTTACCTAAAGCTCAAGCCTCTTTCAGTGCTTGCGTGAAGGGGCTGGAAATACGGGCCAAAACCAGGAACTGGAAAGGGGCTAAATAAAAGCATCATGGTCCAACGGGTTTCTCGCATCTGGTTTAAAGAGGAATTCTGGTAATATTCTGACACTGCTTTCCCTGTGTGGTGCTGGGCAAATCCTACTCCTGCATGAGACTGCGTGGACTGTGGTGCCTGATAGTGTCCCTTTGTCATCGGTAGGATTTTTTGTGGAACTGGTTGGGAAATTATCACCCACTAGTCAAGTGGTTACCAAACTTTGTGTCCATGTGACCCATTTTTGAAACTTAAATATAATCCCATGACCTCAGACAACAACAAAGACATGGAAAGTATATCAAATTACCAGATATCTAAAAGGATGCTGTAAAAAGATGGAGAACATTTCTTCTACTTTGTCACTAAATGCAGGACAAGAAGCAATGGGTTTAAATTACAGGAAGGTAGGTTTAGGTTAAATATTAGGAAGAATGTTTGCTGTTCAAACATTTCAGCAGTGCAACAAGCTGCCTAGGGCGGTGGTAGAATCTTTTTCCTTAGAGGCGTTTTAGAAAAGACTGGACAGGCATTTGTTGAGGATGCTTAGCTTTAAGCATTGGGTACCCTGCCTGCCTCTGGGCAGGGCCTTAGATTAGTTCTACAAGTGTCCATCAGAATTGCAACAGTCTCTGCAGACAGTTGCACTCTGCAGACAGTGCAACCTTCTTTGTGGTACTGGCCTACCATTTGGGGACTTTTGCCTTAGTATTTTGGGCCTTAGTTTTCCAAGGCCCATCAATAAGGATAACCCTTATTATCAAGACAAAAACAGAAACTCAAAATCTCTAATCTAGAAACACACAGAGCTTGACACCCCATGGTTATCTGGTCTAGCAAACACCTGCACCCTTTCTGACCCCCTCCATGATGCACACACCCTTAGAAGTTTGACACAACCATGCAAAAATGGACATGGATTTTGCTCACACAGTTCTGTAAGTAGCAAAAATTAAATTGGGGTGGTGGTTGGGGGCAAAGCTGGCCAGAAGCCCCCTTGGGATGACTGCCACCACTGCACTACAGAGAGGATGGGAGCTGCAAAGGAGCCCTGCTCTTGCAGGATGCCTGCGCCTGAGGGTTGTGGCAGTAAAGGTCTGCATAGGGTCTCCTGGTTGTTCCACCTCCCACTCTACAGTAGTGGCAGACTGCAGCCCTCCCCAAGCCAGCCAGCTCCCCACAAGTGGTGTTGGCAGTGGCAACTCTAGCAGGCTCCTAGAGCAGCAGCATGGCTCCCAGTGGGCTCCCACACCATCTAGTGGGAGCTTGCAACAGTGCTCCTGGATGGAGCCACTCTAGACCAGCAGCAGCCTGAAAGGGGCTTCTCGCCCTGCCTTCCACCCTATTTATTAATAAATAAATAAATAACTCTTACCCCACCTTTCCCAGAAGAGGCTCAGGGCAGCTTACAGAAATATATAGTAAACACGTGTGTGTGTGTGTGTGTGTATGTGTATATATATATATATATATATATATAATAAAACATATTAAACTTTAAAAAGAAACCCTAAACCACAACCTTTTCCCTAACTCCTCATTTCTATCCCACTGATTCCATCCCAGTCCACTAAATGCCTGGCCAAACAAAAAGACTTTGCATCTCTTCTGAAAGGCAAGCAGACTTTGGCTTAGGCAGATCTCCAAGGAGGGAGAGAGTTCCATAAGTGTGGAGCAGCCACAGAGAACATCTGTGTGCCCTCATTGTACGAACCTCCCAGGCAGTTGATACTTGCAAGAGGGTGCCCTTGGCCAACCTAAGGGGCTGCGATGGAATATAAGGGAGGAGGCTGTCTTTCAGATACCTGGGGCCCTGTCTCTTGCCCCAAACTCTGGGGGCTCTGCCCCCTTGCTCTTAGGTGACCCATAACTGGGACCTGAGCTTGGGCCCTGCACATCCTTATTATATCCCTGGCATCAAATACATAAATTCCTCTTGTGAACCTTTGGAACGGTTTGTATCTCTCTGTCTCTGTGCTTTTGCTCTGTATTTCAATGAACTCTTGTTACATTCTAGGTTCATGGGCAGATCGCTCTCCCCTTCATGAAGCAGCATTCCAAGGGCGCCTTCTGTCTCTGAAAACGTTGATTGCACAGGTAAGAATCTAAAAATAAATCAATGAAAAGGTTGTACCTCCACATATTTTTCAGGTTAGGTAATATACAGGAAAGATTTGATAGATTACAATGGCACATGCACAAATATAGACTTAAACTCATAAGCCAAAAATAAACTGGGCATGCTTTCAGGTATTGCATGCTAACAGCAGACGAAACGAAGGTCAGAGTTCACACACAATTAAAAAAGAAAGATGATGCATATTTTTCAAGCCCTTGTGAGACGGGTGGGGTGGGGTGGGGTGGGAAGCAAATATGATTAATCATTGAAATCCTCTATTCAATTTTAAATGCACATGGTGCCTTACAAAATTCAGGCATGTGAAGTACTGACCATGACCAGACGTAAGCCCAGCTGAAACCTGAGAAGAAAGGTATGAGGAGGAAAGAACTGGAGGACAGGAAGTAAGAGGAGGAGATGGGTTAGGGTCAAGGGATGCATTATTATTGGAAACTTAATTAGACCAACTAGCCAAACTGCACTCTGAGCACATCTGTTCTTTCCCCAACAATGATCTGCTACCTTGGAGAAGTCAATTCAGTCTGAGTAGAGTGTGCGCCATTGTGATGTGGATGCAGAACTACAAATGGTGAGAAACAGTGTAACCACTGTAATAAGTTAAGTCAAGTTTATTGGTACTGGCTTCCGCCCTGACCATACAAACATCCAACAATAACAAATAAACAAAACACAACATCAAATTTAAAATACATGATAGCAAATTTATAAAGCACAAAACGAAATACAACACAATCAAATAAACAACAATCAGCCTTGGAAAAGGCTTCCAATTTAGTTATTCGTCTGACAAATCTGCCTTGCTTCCAAATTGATGACCAATAATGGGCTACTATTTCAGAGAACATTTAGTAAGGCAGCGACCACTGTAATATTTACTACCCACATGTTCAGTTAGCAAAAACATAGTGGGTCATTATGTCTCTTCTCAACCTGCTACGTGTTTGCTATCCAGTTGCTTCTCATTCACCGCAAAGTGTACAAGTTGCAAGTGTACAAGGAACAATTCCTTGCCCGTAGCTGCTGTTAAGTCTGTAACAGTGGCTACAGGCAGGGCGCAAGGGAGGGAATGCTATGAGGACAGAGTCTACCATGAACGGAGCTGACAAGAAGTGGTAGCAGTGGGGAAGGTCCCTGGAAGAGGCAGCATCAAGTCCCCCCAGAGCATCGGCAGTATCAGGAGCATCAAGGGAACCATGAGTGCTATCGTAGGGGCCCCAGAAGCACTGGCAGTCGTGCTCGGGTATCACTGCCAGAGCCTCTCTACGGATGCTTCTGGCTCCCTCAGTGCTCCTTATTCTACTGCCATTCCTGGGAATTGCCTCCCCCACCAACACTTCCAGGCTCAACTCATGAGACATACCACTCCACACCTCCTATCGGGTAGTTGCTGAGTGTGAGCAGCTACCCAGTATTGTTACATGTGAGGGCTGGCCATTAACCTATAACAGAATGTACCATATGAAGATATCCTATGCTTCCTGTTGCATCTGGTAACACCCTCAGTCAACATTTTCACAGTAAAGGCAGTCAGGCTTCATGAGCCTTTCTGACCCTCTGGAACAGCTGTGATTGAAATGTGGTGCTGCTGTTGTGGAAGTAAAGAAATTTTTCATATTTTAATATCAGTGGGTTTTCAGCTACTCATGCTGTATGCTCCACTCATCTCTCTTTATCAGTCAGGGAGATGTTAACTAATTCTCTACCCAGGTCTATCAGAAAGTTTCATTATGATTTGTAGGAACAAGAAGATTGAAACCATAAATATATAAGAGAAGAATCAATGAAGGATGCATGTAGTGATCAGAATATGGCCTACAGTCCCTTTGCTTAGAGCTTTCTCTGGCTTTATTATTTCCCTCTTGCCTTCCCTTCCTCATTCCAGGAGTGTAGCAAATGGGATGTGGTGATGATGATCATACAATACCTTAATGAGTGTGTCACTGGATTCCAGATGTGAAGATGAAATTTGTTCCCTTAGAGATGTCCAAATATGGATTTTCTGAATGGCCTATCCGTAAACATGCAACAAATTCAAGAAGTAAAGTGCATAATTTGAAACACATACAGGGACAATTTCCCACAAAGGGGGAGGATCAGGAAATGAATAGTGTGTGGCAGATTCTAATCGCATTCATTGCTTGAAGGTTCTTGGCTACCATGAAAGATGGGTGGAAAGTAAGTATTTGAACAGAAGAGAACCCATTATTTCTGTATCATTACCACCAGTTGAAGTTTTGCAGAATATGGAAAAAGCATGATTCCTACCTTGCATCCCCCTGATATGATGATCTTGCACTGACCATGATCCACAAAATGCTTAATATGAAGTAGCCCCATCAAAGGCCATAGGATAAGTGGTTTGGAGTGAGAGGTTTGTGGATTGCTGCAGAAGGAAAGCTAGGGCAAGAAACAAGAGACCAGAGGAAAGAGAAAAGGCGTTACAGTTAGGGTTGTGGGGTTCATCTCACTGCCCTTGAAGCCACTGATTTCCAAGGTGCAGGATGGACCTTTGACAGGAGTAAACATAAATGAAAGCTTTAAAAAAAAAAAAATCTGTCCAAAAATGGGCATAAAACTAATTTGAATTAAGATTACTGTAAATATATAAGCAAGCAAAAGACTTTGATAGATGATTCTCATAAGTGAGGTAGTGTTTCTTTTATTTATTCCAGTAAAAGTAATGATTAGTGTTAGCATTTTTACTGATGATCTGAATTAACTTTGGTTCAATGTACTACATGTCTTCACCCCCAACCCCCACCCCAAATTTGGATTACTGTGCATCATGTGTTAGACATACAGCTAACTCCTGGTTAAATTTTTTTAGATATGTGTTATTGCTGAAACCCCACTTCTTTTTATACATGGGATTTGCACTGAAACTTACAAAACCATTTCTACAGTACAGATCTATTTTACACAGCGTGAAAGGGTGATGGCCACTCATCCGTTGGAGGCTGGCCTGGTGCTTGGCTAACATTCATAGCACAATTCTTCACCATTAAAGTCAATGGCAAAGCTCCTGATGTTGACGTTAATGACAAAGGATTGTCCTGCCGGTCTCAAATTCAGGGTTGATTCTCACAACGCTTTTTTTGGGTGGGCAGTGGTACGTTCTGAGCATTATATGACATCTTTACCATTTCTTGTGTTCCTTGATGATCCATCATTTTTTTGCCACCCAATGCCAAGAGTCTGCTAGCAATGATCTGACTGCATCAGATAGCAATGATGCTGTATGATTTGATTAACCAAGATCAAGCTTTAATTCCTGATGCATCATTTCCTGTTTGCCAGTTCATACCTCCAAATGAGCATAGAGGTGTTACCACAGAGTCCAGAGGTGGGACTCACTTTTTTTCTTCATGCTCCATGCTATTAAATCATCCATCATCAATCAATCAATCATCAACCCCCCTGTTATGGCACTCGGAGTGCTTTACATACAACAATTTAACATAATGTTTAATCCTCGCAACAATCCTGTGAGATAGGTTAGGCTGAGAGAATAATGTGACTGACCCATGGTCACCCAGTGAGTTTCTGGCTAAGGCAAGACTTGACCCAGGATCCCCTCCCCCCAGTGTGGTGTAATGGCACATAGCCATTACACCACACTGGCTCTCCTTCTGCACCATTGCATGTATCATTACATCTCATTCGGCATCATTACATGCAGGAGTATCCCAAGGGCATAGTCTAGTGAATAAGATGCTGGACTTTCGTCTGGGAGATCAGTGTTCAGATTCTGCCTTAGCCATGAATTCACTGGGTAGCCTTGGGCAAGTCATTATCTCTCAGCCTCAATTCCCTGTCTGTAAAACAGGAATAATAATGACCTACATTACAGGGTTGTTGTGTGGGTGAGATAGATAAGAATTGTAAAGTACTTTGAACATTGAAAATGCTATATAAATGATAAATATTAATGCAAGGATTCCTTCTGATCTTAAAAAATCTCTGAACCAATATCTGGATGATGATTAGATGTTTAGTTTCTTGGCACTATAGCCGCTTTCTCATGTTACTGGGGGTGGGGTTGGGACTCCCATGAGGGCAATTGCAGCTCTATTCTCACAGGAATTGGCACATGTAGGAATGTGCTATTCTACTTTTATCCCGCAAGAACACCTGTGATTGTAAAAGGTATATCAAGGAACCCAGCTGTGTGCGAGTCTTCTTGCGGGAGGAAAGCATTCCTACATGTGCTAATTCCCATGAGAATAGAGCCGTGATTGCCCCCCTCCCCCCCCCCGAACTCAAGGAAGCATCCTGTGTTTCCCAAAAGTATTTGTTTGCATGGCTTAGCCACAGCTGATGTACAAAGTGCAACACTGCCACCTTGTGAGTTGTTTAATTGTTAGCATTTGTGGGTTTTTTATATAGCTTTAATAGGACCATTTATAAAAAGAGTATGATACTATTATAGTTTCTTCTGTAACAAACTTTTGGAGAAAACTGTAAATTCTCTCTCTCTCTCTCTCTCTCTCTCTCTCTCTCTCTCTCTCTCTCAAAAGAGTATAAATTGAGTAGTTTGGGAAAAGTCCCCTTAATTTAGCAGCAACTTCTGAGTCAACTATGATAAATGATCAAGAACAATCAGTACTTGTTTTTGCTGATGACAGTGTCATCAGGTATTTGCCTACAGTGCACCTGGAAAGATCAGAAAGGTGCTGGGGAGTATGCCATATTGTAGCTATGTGACACTATGGGTACAATCCTTAAAGCTACCTGCTGGCACAAGCCTTGTTCATTTCAATGGGGCTTCTGCCCATGCAGTGCTTTGAGGGTTGGGTTACATATTTGTGAACGTGTTCATGAAATCTTACCTCATTTTTGTTTTTCATGAATCATGAACATTTATTCACAAAACTGAACTTGTGCTGAATCCTGTGATCCCAGATAACAAAAATGTATGCAAAATATATCAACATAGACATTTGGTATGCATTTGATTGATTGGAAATTCTTCTAAAAATTGGCCAGTTAACAAACTATTCATCCATTACACATCAATGCCACTTTTACTTTTTCATAAGGGCATTTTTCTCTACCATTAGAGATGTATAATGTATTTGTAAGCAACATAAACATTAATGGATCACTTTACTTTACCGCTTTAATTATATCTCCCCCTCCTTTCCCTTCAAGGGAAAGTTGAGTACATTACCCAAGAGTGATTGCCATCTCCCTGGATCTTCCAGAGTAGCGCTCAATGACTTCAGCAAAAGTTTTGCTTGAGCAGGAAAAGCAGATTTGACTTTGCTTGGGGTAACTCTCGGTTTGGGGCAAGACTCGGCTTCCGTAACAATGCTGATATTTTTCATTGCTTGCATCTGATGAAGTAGGTTATTGTCCATGAAAGTTTGGGCCTCCTTCTACCAATTAGTCTTTAGGGTGCTATCCTATCTCCTCGTCTTCATTGCTTGTTGCTCCTTTCATGCATTTGCTCTGAATTCTAGGGATTCAATGTGAACATTGTGACGATAGATCGGATTTCAGCTCTCCACGAGGCCTGCCTGGGTGGCCATGTTGCTTGTGCAAAAGTCTTACTGGAGAATGGCGCTCGAGTGAGTACTGCAATGTGAACCAGGCAGTGATCTTGATAGTGGTGGGGCACAGCTGGCATTCTCAAAGAGGGGGTGGTATACACCAGATTCCAGGCAAGGGTAGACTGTACAACCACACAGGGCCCCATGTATTGGGGGGGAGGGACTTGAATAAACTTGAAATGACAACCTGAAAGTAAGAAGCACTGGCATAAAATACACACCTCAAACACAGGGAACCCTGACCTCTAGAGGGCCCAGAGCAATTCAGGCTGGGATCCTAACACATGTGATCCGTGGAAAACATTGAAAATAATACACACATAACAGACAGGAGCCGCAGCCCCTGAAGGGGATGTTATGTGTAAAAAAACATAACAAATAAATTACGGCAACGTTTTTCTTAATGGGTAAGTCAGCGAGTGATAGATATTCCTAAGTTACCAGGGGGCCCACATGACCATTTTGCATGGTGCCCCCACTTCCCTGGTTCTGGCACTGTCTGTAGAGCAGTGATATTAAGAACTCATTGACACTTCGTTCTCTCAGCAGCCAAACAAAGAGGGCTGCCCAGGTGTGTCCTGGCTATTTAAGCCGACACTGGTGCTGCCCCTATTTGAAAATCTGACCTGGCCATAGGCCAATTGACCCTCGGGTGGTCAGTGAGGTGTTAATGCTTCACCTCTGGCAGAAGGGGATTCCCCAGCCCTCCCCTCCCCCCTGCAAAGCCACCACTTGCTGATAGGCGAGTGATCCTATTAAGAACTCATTCACACCTTGTTCTCTCAGCAGGCAAGCCAACATGGAATGCATGGTGGGTTCGGGGGTGTAGTGTGTGAAGGGGCCTGTGGGCAAGGAAACCTGTGTTGAGCAACCCTACATCATCAAGATTGCTCAGCATGAGTTTATGTACCCTACAAATCTTTTCATGCAAACTACATGCACACCTACAAACTACATACAGACGACATACAAACCCCATAGTCTTCACATAAACTACTACCTCCATGGGACAATCATGGACTGTGTTAGTTCCCCTCTGGCACCCATTAGCTGAGCCCTCACAGTGTGGCTTCCGAACCAAAAGTGTCTCTTCACCCTAGAATATCTGGCTCTTTGCAGCTACGTTCACCTGGCTTGGATGAGGCAGAGATGGACACACTGGCAATGCATAGGAGCCATTGCCAGAAACTATGTCAGCCCAAGCCAGGCAGGACTTGCTGCATCTCTTAATGCCAATCATCCATTTAGCATTAGCAGGAAATGGGTGATAACTACCAAACCTCTATTCAGTGCAAACATTGATGGGAATTCAAAGCTTCAGTCTGAAATGAATTGCCTGCCTATGCTATATTTCACAACAAGTCCATGTTTGGCCAAGCCCAGTCTGTGCATGCAGACCAGGCATAAAGGTTTCCTTTGGTTAACCTGACTGCACATGTGGCGTCTGAGCCATTCAGGACTTGAGGGTGTTACCAGGCATAAGACTATCCATTTGTTTGAGTAGCAGAAACACAGTGGACTGTTATGTCTGTTTACAGTCTGGTATGCATTTGCTATCCGATGGCTTCTTGTAATTTGCCTGCATATCTTGCCATTGAGAAGCACATCCGTGCCTGTAACAGCAGCTATGGAAAAGATGCAGCGGCTAGAGGGAGTGCTATAAGGACGGGTTTGCCTGGAGCTGAACCTGGGAGTGCTGGCAGCAGTTTCAAGTCCCTGTAGGCAGTGGTGACAAGCCCCTTGGAGTGTCAGTGGCATTGGGAGCATCAGTGACAGGGCTCAGGAGCAGTGCTCCCGCCTCCATTCTCTTTGCTGCCACTCCCAATGCCACCGTTGCTCTGGAAGACTTTCTGCTGCCACTCCAGGGGATCCCCCACTGCTGCTCCTTGGCTCAGTTTCAGGTAAGTTTCCCACCCATCCCATCTTCCTTCTAACCCGCTGGTGTGACAACCAGCCACCAACATCTAATAGGAAACATGGGATGGATTTCCTGTTTCAACTGGTAAAACCCTGAATGACAGTGTTGTAGAGTGTGGACACTACAGCAGGTAGAAAGAAAAAGACACAAAGAGAAAAACTAGTTAGAAGTGGGAGAAATACTTAGGATTAAATGCTGAGGTCAGTGGGAGTTTTACTGATGACTTCAGCGGAACCAGGATTTCATGCTTTGCTTCTATTAATAAATGGCATCCACTGATAGCAGTTGCTTTCATAATGAAACCAAGGCTTTCTACAGAGCTGCTACTGCTTTGGACTTAGATATAATTCTGTTTGTTTCACTTCTGGGGAACTGTATTGTGTTCTGTGAAAAATCTACAGCTCTGCATGGGCTCCAAAATCAAGGCTGAACCCAGCGTTGAGTCCAACTGCACTGGGATCGACCCTAGCTGGGTCTGACTCAGCCAGGCTTCTCTGTGCTCTGACCCGATCTGGAACGAAGGTGGTCCAGCCACCATGGAATGTCATGGTGCTCTGTGGAGGGAGGGGGCACATTAGGAAAAAGGCACGGTTTGGGACTAACCATTACGATACTGATGCATCCTTTCTTTTCTGGGATTCTCTCTGGAATTGTCTCACCTTTGCTGTAAAACAGTTTGGGACTTGGACATAAGCAAAATATTAATGCAATTTTTTGCCTGTGAATAAAATATTTCTCCAAATTGGATCTATGATAAAACTAAAACCCATGAAAATTGAAAGCAGGGGACTAACCCAATGCATGGCAATATAATTCATTTGTTCTCCTTACAGATTCATCTGGTTTCTATGTTGACTAATTTATGGGTGGAGTATCGAGAAAGCAAACAAGAACTATCAAGCAACGGATACATTTACTTGAGGGGAAAAACCCCAACATTGTCCATGATCCCATTCCCCGCGGATCCTGTGCCCGCAATGAGGATCCGCGCGAGATCTTTAGGGATTGGGATCAAGCCCGTTGTTGTTAAACAACCATGCTGACAGGGACCCATGTTTACTAGTGTGTGTTTCCCATTGCCTCCAACGGGAAAGTTCGTTGAATGCATGTCTCTACTGTATGTTGATTTTTAATATTCCCACTGCCAACCTGAACTCCTGTTTCAAGTGGTCTTGGAATGATTTATTAAAAAATGAAGTAATGATCTATTAACACAGCTTTTAGTATCCTGAAAAATAATGTCTGCACCATTGATCTTCGGTCAGACACTTCTGTTCTGTCTTTCTCAGTCTTCAATGCAACATCTAGTCCCTATTTGCCAGTGGTTTGGGCTTTACATTTATAAAACTGTTTGTCAGCTGTGCATTGTTCTTGAGGAAACTATTCTGTGGCCTTTCCTCAATACTGATATTGTATTAATTTCCTTCCTTACTAACTCACTCACGCGGCAACAATAGCCTGTCGTTTCTTCCTCTGCAGTGAACAGCTTCCTGCCTCAGAAGCAGGACAGCGCCTGTAAGGTAGTTCTCTCTGTCTTTTATTTGTAGCGCTGGATTTTGTTAGTAATTTAGGCTTGGAATTGGGTAAGGCCAGCATGAACTGTAGCTAGTATCAGCCAGTGTTTGATTCCCAATGGAAATCCATCCCTTTCCCTCCACAGGATACTGTATATTTTGTTTTCTGTTTCAGGTCAATGCAGTCAGTGTCGATGGGATCACTCCATTGTTTAATGCCTGCTGTAGTGGCAGTGCAGCTTGTGTCAACATGCTGCTTGAATTTGGAGCCAGACCACAGCTCGAGAATCACCTTGCCTCACCTATTCATGAAACAGTAAAGAGAGGTAATGGTAGTGCTTCAGGTGTCTCCAACTATAAATAGGCCTCAGCTTTTCCCCCTCAGAAATATTTGTGGAAAATAAGGGTCTAGGAGAGGGGTGGGAATCTTTCTCCTCCCAAGGGCCACTTTGAAAACTCATACAAACTGAGCAGGCTGCATAGAATTAAGGGTGTTTAATGGGTGCATTCAGAATTGGGGAAGGTAGGACAGGGTCTAGCTCATGGATCTATGTCCACTGTCCTTGAGAGCATGCCCTTTTCTTCTCTTTAGCTCACTCTTTCAGTGCTTGAGGGTACTAGGAACTGGATCCATGGACTACATCCAGGAAATGGAAAGGGGCCAAATAAAAACAGCTGTGGGCTAGGTTTGGCCTATAAGTCACAGTTTCAACATCCCTTGTCTAGACCATAGGACTGTTTGTTCTGTCTCTCTCTCGGAGGTCTCATATGACTGAGTGTACACCATTGGGAGGCAAAGTGGGGGCATGTTTTCTCCCACCCTGATTTTTGGCAGAATCCCTTAGCTGTATTGCTTGCTATCAATGCTTGCTTGCTTACATTGTAAAAACGAATGGCCAACACAATATGACACACAAAGTATAGACATTAACACATACAAAATAATTAATTCACAATAGTAAAAAAATTAAGTACCCGGGACTGCAGTCTTCCTAAGCTTAAAGGCAGCTGCACAAAACTTCTCCATAATCCGAGTTCTCTGGATCCACGTCACATAAAAGATTCACCAAAACTTCCCTGTGTGAACAAGGATCTAAATTGACAGCCAGTGGCTCCAACACACTCAGGCGAAGCTTAGAGTAGAGTTGGCAATTTAATTTCCTATGCATCAGGGATTCCACCACTCTGTAAACAAAAGGGGCAAAATATTGAATTATGAGGGGCTTCCCGCACTGCCAAAGGCTTCACCTCCATCCTTGCTAATGTAAAGGCCCTCCTATAGTTCCATACCAGCAATGTAGAAAAATAGGAAGCCCCACTTGGTATCAATGGAAATAACTGATAGAGCAAAGCAACCTTTTGAGAGGAAACAGCCTCTTGTAAGGATTGGCTTTCTTGATTTCTAATACGGCTTGGGATAAGACCCCATGTTCTTGGGAAATCCATAGATAAAATATATATTCTATATTTTTGAAAAACCCAAAGTGTAATATCTGTTCTCTATCTCTTTCCCAGTTGTCTCCTGGTAATATATTTATTAGCCGCTCCCTCATGCCTATGGCATCTCAGGGTAGCTTACAACATAAAACACACAAAATACCCTAAAAAATCCATTTAAAAATACATAACCCCATTCATCAAATTTAAAATATCATAAAAATGTCTTTAAAATACCCCCCAACTACCTCACCCTTCCCTCCTCCCCTCCAAAGGCCTGGGCGAACAGCCAGGTCTTACAGGCTTGATGAAATGCCGACAAACCTGGGGCCAGGTGGGCTTCCTCCAGGAGGGAGTTCCAAAGCCATGGCCCAGCCACCGAGAATGCCCTCTCCATTGTGCCCGCCTGTTTTACACGGGGGACCTCCAGAAAGGCGCCCCTGGTGGATCGAAGGGATCGCTCTGAGGCATGGAGGGTGAGGCAGTCCCTGAGGTATGAGGGGCCCAGACCGTGCAGGGTTTTATAGATCAACACTAACACCTTGAATCTGGCTCGGTACGCTATAGGCAACCAGTGCAGAGTATAGAGCACAGGTGTTATGTGCTCCC
>QEPC01004766.1:629384-641246 GCA_003113815.1 Sphenodon punctatus
AGGTGAGACCGGGGAAGGCCAGTGAGAAGGAGGTTACAGTAATCGAGGCGAGAGATGACCAGAGCATGAACAAGAGTTTTGGCAGACGAGACAGAGAGAAAAGGGCGAATCTTAGCAATGTTATGGAGGGAGAAGCGACAGGATTTAGCAACAGAGTCAATGTAGGGTTTAAAAGAAAGGGGTGAGTCAAAGATGAAGCCTAGGCTACGGGCTTGGGGGACAGGCAGGATGGTGACTCCATCAATAGTTATTGACAGAGAGGAAGGATGAGGGGGGAAGATAAGGAGTTCAGTTTTAGTCATGTTGAGTTTGAGTTGACGTTGAGACATCCAGGTAGAGATGTCAGAGTGACAGTTGAGACGAGCTTGAACAGAGGGAGAGAGGGAAGGGGTAGGGAAATAGAGTTGAATTCCCAAGGGCGAGTGGCTGACTTCCCTCGACCTCAAGGAAGTGTACTTACACGTCCCCATCTTGCATGCTCACAGATGGTGGCTCAGATTCACCGATGCCCAACATCATTGGAAATACACAGCCCTCCCATTCGGACTCGCCACCTCCCCGAGGACATTTACCAAAATCCTGATCCCTCTCATCGCCAGCCTCCGAAAGAAGGAAATCGAGCTACACCCGTACCTCGTAGACATACTCATCAGCTCGGCCTCCAGGGACAAGGCCTTAGCAGATGGATGCAGAACCATCTAATACCTTCAGGAACATGGGTTCATCAACCACCTAGCGAAGTCATCTGACCCCCATCTCGATCCCTCGAGCATCTAGGGGTCATCCTGAATACCGAAACCTCACAGTATTTCTCACCGATCAAATGGGAGAAACTGAGGAACTTGATCCAACAACTCAGTCAGCAGCACAAGGCCTGTCTGAAGTCTCTCGCCAGCCTGCTAGGGCTCATGATATCTTGTCTCGGAATCTTGCAGTGGACCAGATTCCACACCAGACCCCTGGAGCACTTTCTCCGTCCCTAGCAGGATGACCTCACAGAAGGCAGGAACCCGTGGATTTGCAGCCCCATAGTCAGTAGCTTTCCCATTATAGTAGAATGCTAAGATTTAGCACAATCATCCTGATTGGCCTGTTGAGAGAAAGGAACTGATGTTTTAAATAGGGTACATAACCAAAAATGTATAGCCTGAGTCCAAACTTCAACCTCCAAACAGGTAGTCCCACATTCTAGATGCACTATACTATTAGGTACACATACTGCTAGCAAGGATCTCAGAAATATTGTCTGTTCTTGTTCCAGCTCTTTTATCACCTCTAGAGCCCAAAACTGTGCCCCATACATAAGCTGGGACAGACATTTCATTTGAAGTACTTTCATAGTGAGCGAAATCAAGGGCCCCCCTGCTTGTTATAAAAAACTGAATAATAGTCCTTCCCAATAATCAAGCTCTACTTACTGATGCATTTCTCCTAATGTTATTCCTGCATTTAAGCCATGTTTCCTGAATTGCTATCAAGTCAAAACCACAGAGAAGTTCCCTAAACTACAGATCTGCAACGCTTGACTTCCAGCCCGCCACATTCCATGATAGCCACTCCCTCCTCAAACCCTCCTGCCCTCCTCCTTCCTCTTACCTTTCTGCTCAGGATCTTGCTTCCTTCTTCACCTCCAAGATAGACAAGATCTGCCTCAACATTGTTTCCCACTCCTCTCCTCTTCCTACCCCCTCCTTCTTTCCTGTTCTACTTCCCTCCCACCTCCCTTGAGGAAATCTCCTCCCTGCTCTCCTCCTCCAACCCTTCCACTTGCCCCCTTGACCCCATCCCCTCCTGCCTCCTGACCTCCATTGCTTCCATGGTCACCCCTTCCCTCCTACACATAATCAACTTCTCCCTCTCTACTGGCTCCCTCCCGCACCCCACCTTCAAGCACGCCACTGTCTATCCTATCTTCAAAAAGTCCACTCTTGACCCCTCTGACCCTTCTAGCTACTGTCCTGTCTCACTCCTTCCTTTTGCTTCCAAGCTTCTTGAACGTGTTGTCTACTCCCACTGCCTCAACTTCCTCTCTGCCAACTCCTCCTTTGACCCCCTCCAATCTGGCTTCCGCGCCCTTCACTCTACTGAAACTTCTCTCACTAAGATCACCAACAATCTTCTTGTGGCTAAATCTGATTGCCTCTACTCCATTCTTGTCCTCCTTGACCTCTCTGCTGCCTTCGACACTGTTCACCACTCACTCTTGCTGAACTCGCTTCACTCCCTTGGATTCAATAGTTCCATCCTCGACTGGTTCTCCTCCTACCTCTCTGACTGCTCCTTCAGTGTGTCTATTGCCAACTTCACCTCCTCCTCCCTTCCCCTCTGTTGGTGTTCTCCAAGGCTCTGTCCTTGGCCCTCTCCTCTTCTCTATCTACACCCTGTCCCTAGGCAAACTCATTGCCTCCCATGGCTTCCAATATCACCTCTATGCTGATGACACTCAACTCTGTCTCTCTACTCCCTCTCTCCATCTATTCAAGCTTGCCTCACTTGCTGTCTCTCTGATATCTCTACCTGGATGTCTCAACGTCAAGTCAAACTCAACATAGCTAAAACTGAACTCCTTATCATCCCCCCTCATCCTTCCTCTCCCTCTTCCCTGTTGATCCTTATCGACGGGGTCACCATCCTTCCTGTTCCCCAAGCCCGTAGCTTAGGTTTCATCTTTGACTCACCTCTTTCTTTTAAACCCTACATCAACTCTGTTGCCAAATCCTGTCGCTTCTCCCTCCATAACATTGCTAAGATTCACCCTTTTCTCTCTGTCTCCTCTGCCAAAACCCTTGTTCATGCCCTGGTCATCTCTCGCCTCGATTACTGTAACCTCCTTCTCACTGACCTCTGCCGCTCTCACCTTTCCCCCCTTATCGCTGTCCAAAACTCTGCTGCCAGGGTCATCCACTTGGCTCGTCGCTTTGACCACGTGCAGCCCCTCCTCTCCTCTCTTCACTAGCTCCCCCTTCCTGAACTAATCTTGCAAAAGTTCCTAGTATTTGCCTATAAAGGTCTTCACAACCTTGCTCCCCCCTACATCTCTGCGCTAATTTCCCTCCATACTCCAGTCTGTGAACTCCACTCCTCCGCTGTCCCCTCTCTCACCCTCCCACGCCTCCCCTGCTCCCCATACCACCTTCGTCCCTTCTTTCTATTTTCCCCCCACACTGGAACTTCCTCCCTGCCCACATCCACCTCACCCCTCCCTTTGTACCTTCAAATCCCTCCTAAAGACCCTCCTCCTCCGGTCTGCCCTCCCTGACTCCTCACTCCCCTCTCTTAACTCCTGCTGATACCCTCCATCCAGTACAATCTGTTTCCTGAGGTCTGTGTACTCATATCCTCACCACACAGACCAGCCAGTCATCATTCTCGATGTAGCCAAGCCACATGCAGCTGGGACTTCACATCTTCATGAATGTTACACTCCTTGTCTCTTCCTCTGTTCCCCTCCCTTTGTCTCCCACCCGCCATCTCTCAGATTGTAAGCCCTAGGGCAGGGACCGTGTCTATTCCATTACTTTGTAAAGTGCCAGGTACATTGCTGGCACTATATAAATGCTTGCTAATAATAATAATAGTAATGCGAGCCTTTTCGGACACCATGTGGGGAGTCGTGAGTGAGCCGTTAGCGTCTGAGTGGACCCCCAAAAATAGCACCATTATTAATATCATTAATGGTCGGATTTTCAGACAATAAATCTTTATGGCATTCCTGGTTATTTATGGAATCCAAAGGCTCCTGCAGAACTACTCCATTCATACCACTAGATTGCGCCGTAAAAGTCACACCCTCAACCTTCTGGCATTACCTGTTGGTCTCAAAGGTCTCAGACGAACCTGCTAAGGTCTCCTGTGCTGACTGGCAGAGGCCAAATTCGAGCAAAACACAGATACACCCCTTGACCTCTCTGTAGATACATCTTGTGATGCCATGCCACAGGCTGTGTCATAACTCTTGTTCTAGTCCCACTACATAAGATGGTACTAGGTGGGTCTTGGCGGGAGGGATTAATCGACTGCAATTCTCATAAGAAATAAAGATTGAGAACGAGCTGTAATGTTCTCCTGCGTTTGGGATTGTAAACTGCCCTGGGTATCATCCCTCCCTTGATTATCCAATGGCGGGACCTCAGATAGGCCCACACTACAAGCAAGGAAAGATATGCTGATAGCTGAAAATACCCTAGAAGAGACTATCTCTCTTCTCCTAAGGAAGTACCTAGCCTGAAAAACCCTCTCTACTATATATTGTTCTCTAAAATGAATAACTACTTTCTGGGCTCCATCTCTAGATGAGAGCACATCCAACCTACACATATCAGCCAGAACCAAGTTAAGTTTAGGAAAAAAATGCACGTGCCTCTGCACCAATATTTTAGAATGCCATCTAGGGTGAATTCCATTGGGCAATGGAAAAAACTTTAGCACAATAACATTCGTATAAAATATCAACTCATGATGAGCTCTACTCTGCTGGGATCTTGAATCTGGCCCATTTAAATCACCCCCAATACTCAAGGGCCTTGCTATAATTGTCTGTTGGGTGTTGGCCATAGTTGGAACAAAGGACTCTGATTTGGTAGGAGCCACTACTGACAGCTGGTTTGCAATATATTCCCTATCCTATCCAAAATCTGGGATTTAATCCCTGTAATTGCACTATTGATATCTGTTAAGCTACTCAGGAGCAGCGAAACCAGCTTACTAGTTAAAATACGCTGCTCCCCAATTTACTCTATCAACTGGAGTGAGTTATCAATTTTCACCCTAGACTGTATAGTTGAGCCTCCTTTGGAAGTGAATTGGTTATCACCTGCACCTCCTCCACCTCTCCTGAACAGGCAAAGGGGTTACCAGAACAAGAGGTATCACCAATAGTCTCCCCAAGAGAAAATTACCCAAATCCTACAACTTGTAGCTTCAATTGCTTTGTACTTAGGGACTCTAAATTCAGCAACACCAAAATTTGGTGCCCCCTCTTCTTATTTTTATGTCCTAGCATAATGACCAAAGGATAAGACAAACCCACTAGAGGATCACAAAGATCCACAATAGGTCACACAATACAGAAAAAATGCAACAAAACAAATCAAAATAAATAAAATCACAGGCTTATTAGTATACTATATAGAGGATTATAACCATCTTCATCCCGCTCCTCAAGATGAGGTGAAAGCAATCTGTAAATAAAGAAGGAGGGTGGACAAGGCACAGAACTTCTGGGGCGAGCCTCCCAAACTCCCAGCCCCAGCGTCGGGAGGAGGGCAGTAAAGTCGCAGACTGCCACCACCACTACAGGCCCACAAACGGCCCCACAAATGGCCGGCGCCCTTTGGGAGCTGCCCAAGGCTGGTGCCCCCAGGGGCCAACTTGATAATATACCTGCAGGAGGAGAAGAGAGGGTCAGGTGATACTGATTTTCTCCTTCCGACACAGGAGATGGTCCAATCAGTGCAGCTCCCACACACACAGCAAGCAAGCCCAGGTCATGTTTTCAGTGCATTGCCACAGGTGTATAGCTAAGGGTGGCTGAGGAAGCACTGTGAAGTGCACACAGATTAATTTAAATCAAGGGAGCACAGCTAATTTGAGAGTGCTGTGAAGTGGATGTTGGGTCAGTCTTCCACCTCGCACTCAAAAAAGCTCTTCAGCTGTTTCCTCCTCGCTGCTTTCAGAGCTTGTATGTTACCTAGCATGAGTGCTACTAGTCCTGGGAAGTTACTTGTTGCTATCTGGATTCGGTGATGGAGAATCAGACACAATGGGTGTCTTCAGACGTTATGAGATCACGGTGAACCATGGTGAATACCCACCTGTGGTCACCGTGTCTCGAACGTCTGTTTGCGGCGCGCCAGATGTTGGCCACGGTGAATCCCCACATGGGGTCCGTTTGAACCACGCTTCCCGGGCTAGCCAGGGGAAGGTCCCGGGAAGTGTGGTCAAACGGACCCCAGGCCGTGACCAACGAAAAGTCACGTCTGGCCGCTCGCCACGGCCCGGGATCCCCGGCGGGATCCCGGGCCGTGGCACATTCGGCCGGACGCGGCGGCCGCATTGGCCCCGCCGCCCGCCCGTCTCCTCGGAGGGCAGGCGGCGGGGTGCGTGGAGGGGGCGGGGCCTTGCAGCCGCACGTTGCGCCGTGCCGCGTGGCCCCGGCCCCTCCCACTTTCCCCGCTGGGATCCCCCCGGCACGTCTGTTGTGCCATTATGGGGTGACCCCGGCGGGGAACGAAGCCGGTGGTTCCGGTACGGGGCCAAAGGGCCCCGTATCGTCTGAAATCACCCAATGAAAGCCATTATACACAGCCACAAAGTGCTTCTGACAGAGTCTCCATCTCCAACTCAGCTACTTCTACTGCTTGATTCTAGATCCAGCTGCACCTGCTCCACTGACTTCAGCAAGCCTTCCAGAGATACAGTGTTGTCTTACCATTCCACTCTCTGCCTCCCGCCCCCTCCCCTTTGCTAACTGCTACCCCTCTAGATGCTTTTAGATCTCAAATTCAAAACCAGTCAGAACCAAAGACACTGTAAGGAGAAGCCTCTACCCCTCTGACTGCTAGAAAGTCAATACTCTTCTGTGTTTGCTCGAGGCTTGTCTAGCTTTCACTGGAGGACTTCCCTCAGACTCAGTGTCTTGATTGCCCAAGGGGTATGTTTTGTTTAGCTATTCCAGAATATTTGAAGTGTGTCCTGTTTTGATATTGTGTTCATATATGGTGTATTGTCAGCCAAGATAGCAATATGTGGGTATCTTCCATCTGTGTAATCCAGGTCACAGGGAGTGTATGGAAATCCTCCTCGCGAATGATGTTGATGTTGACCAAGAAGATCCACAATATGGAACACCTCTTTATGTAGCCTGCATGTATCAGAGGACAGACTGTGTCAAGAAGCTTCTAGAATTCGGTACAATTATGTGTGTGTGGGTGTGTAAGGGATGTCTGCAGTGTGTGAAGTCATCCGCTACTCTTTCCCCCCTAATCCCTATCCCTCCACATTCATAACATTGGACTTTCATTTCTAAAGATGATGAATGAAAGAGGATGGATGAATTCTTGGAGGACAAATATTTTTGTGTGTGTGGGAAGGAGAACATCAGGCAACCTAAGTAGAACAGCTTAAAAGAATTTCTCCATTGGTAAAGATCCCATAAATTGCAAGATATCTGCTTGGCTTGGATAGGCTGATGTAGTTGTATTGGTTTCAATTTATATATATCTCGATATAGCTCAACTTGGTGACAGTCTTGAGACTGAAGCTGGTGCAGAATGTAGTGGCTCATCTCCTTAGAGGGACGAGTCATCACAAGCACATTACACCAGTGCTCTGTTCTCTGCACTGACTGCCGATAGTCTTCTGGGCTCAATTCAAGGTGTTGGTTTTGACCTTTAAAGCCCTGAACGGCCTGGCCCCCACTTATCTTCAAGACTGTCCCACCCTCCGGGTAGTGGATCGGCCCCTGCGGTTGACCGGGAGTGTCCTCCTTGAGGTCCCCCTGGTTTCCCAGGGTGATGAGGGTGTTCTCTGTGGCCGCACTGCAGCTGTGAAACTCCCTCTCGCCGGAGGTCCACCTGTCCTTAGACCTCCCTTCTTTAGACTGTGTAAGACCTGGCTGTTCTGCCAGGCCTTTGGTGAGGGAGATGAGTGATGGGTGGGAGGTTGGGTTAGGGCTGTGGATTTTTTTGTCTTTTCTGCAAAGGTTATTTTAATGTTTACTGGTTTTATTTTTTCAAGATGTTGTTAGCTGCCCTGAGATGCGTGAGCAGGAAGGGATGGCATAAAAATATAAGAAAATACATCTAAGTTTATTTAATTTATTTATCTGCTATTCCAGGATGAACATTGTGAGAACAGTAATTTTTACTTGGAGACAAGATAGTTCAGATGATATCTTTTACTGGACCTACGTCTATTGGTGACCGCATGCAAGGTTTCGGGCTACCCAGAACTCTCTCTCAGGCCTCTACAAACTGAGCAATCCAGGCTAGAGTTTGCATGATGATAATCACTTGGGAGTGTAACAATCGCTTGTTAGGGGGTGGGAGAAAAGGGTCTTAGGAAAAAAAGGTTGTTAGCATTTCAAAACATTTAAATAGAATGAAGGAGAAACTGCAGGTATAGGTGTAAAAGGCAGACTATCCATTACTTCTGCATTTCTATAGTGGCTTAAGAAGCCCGACTCTGTATTTAGTCCATTATTTTTTATATCCAATAGTGTTATGAATATTGGTTTCCAGGCCCGCCCTTAGTTTCAAGGTGTTCTACAGGTTCCCTTTCAGGATAAGGACTGCGAGACTAGAAATAGTTTGGCCATTCTGGAAGAAGTGAAGACCCAATGTGATTGAATGTCCTTGTCCCTAATCTTTTATTCTATGGGAGTTGTTTCAATAAAATATATTATCTGAACTACTTTGTCTCTGTCTCTTACATTTGGGCCCAACAAACAACCACACTCTCACTATATTTTCTATAGTATTGATTTAGATGCTTGGAACAATGATTTTTGTGTGTGGGGTGTGTGTGTGTGTGGTGAATTTTGTCACCTGAAGTCTAGAACAGACCTATGCACCCATTAGGTTGCTCTTGAAGAAATTCAGCTCATGTGGATTATCTAGTCTATTTATCCTCCATCTAGAGTCAGTTTTTAACAAAGATATAATGCATTACAACCTCTCATCCAGACCTCAATTATCTTGATCCTTCTCCGTGTTTTATGTCCCTCTCTACTTTCATTCTCGAGCATGCTGGAATGGAACAAGAAGAACACCAGCAGCTGTTCGGTGCTGCTGATCAGCTGTTGAGTGCTCTCAGCACAGAACCCTGCTGCCCTCATAGCCAAACACCTCTCGTATCCAACCGGACAGTTTATCCCCACAGATATCCAGCTATGGGAAGTTATACTGTACAGCAGCAATGTGATATTGCAGAGAATGAAACCTTCCACCAGAAAATGTGCATCCCTCATGCCATCAGTTGGGTTTAATTTAAAGATATTTAAAAAGGAAACCAAAATTATAAATGCCTGATTATTATGCATTTTTTTCTCTCTCTCTCTCTCTCTCTCTCTCTCTTTTGTAATGCTAGCTTGATTTTTCTCCCCCTGTGCATTCTTTTAAAGGAGCCAGTGTTGACTTAGGTAAACGACTAGATACTCCACTCCATGCTGCAGCTAGAAAATCCAATGCAGAAGTAGTCAACTTGTTAACAGACTACGGGGCTAACTTGAGATGCAGAAATGCTGAATTCAAATGCGCTCTTGATCTTGCTGCCCCCAATAGCACTGTGGAATGGGCACTCTTGCTTCGGGAAGGTAATGGTTGGGAGTTTTATTGCATGCTTTTAGATTTTCCTTCTGAAATATTTTTTCTCTTTTGTTGTTTTCCCACACATTTCTGCTCCCTCAGTCTCACTGAGGTAGAGACTCCTGATGGTACAAGAATGAGAGTCAGGAGATCTGAATTCTATCCCTTGTTCTGCCACTGAACACCTGCGTGACCTTGGGCAAGTCACAAAACTGTAGAATTCTAGGGCTGGAAGATCATTTAGGCCACTCCCTATGCCCTTAGCAGGACCAGTTTATACATATAGCATCTCTGATAGATGATTCTTTACTCTATTTTTGCAAACTTCTGGATGGGGACTCCACAGCCTCCCTAGTTTCTTGGGAGTTTGTTCCATTGTTTGATTATCCTTAATGTTAGAAAAGTCTTCCTCGTATCTAGCCCAAATAATTTCTGCAATTTAATCCCAGTACTAGAGGCCTGTGACACAACCCAAGCCCAGTGGGACTGACTGACTAGTCATGTTGGACTTGGGTAGAGGCAGGTGCACCTTCTCCTCAAGCCCCTCAGACTCAGGCCAGGCTTCCCATAATAATAATAATTTTATTTATTTATTTATTTATTTATTAAATTTGTACCCCGCCCCTCCTGAACCACATAATCATAATGTGTGTTATAGTGCTCCACAAAAGAAAAAATAATAATGTGTACACTTGGTTATAAAGCAAAGGAATGAGTGTTATTAAAATCCAGGCGGTGTAATCCGGGGCGGATCCAGAAGTGATGTGGATGGGGGGTCTGAAGTCCAAAGTTAGTATAGCTCCACCCAGGTGAGCAGGCCCCGCCTCCAGCCCCACCTCTAGCCCCACCCCCTACCAAGTGAGCAACAGTGTTAGGCCAGTTTATCCCCCACCCTAAAGCCATGGGACCCCCACCCCTCACCCCAAGCCACAGCTCCAACAGGGGAGGGGGACTCAGGTTCAGTGGAGCAGTGGATAGGATAGCTGGGCTCCAGCTGTCACCTGAAAGTGAGCATCAAACACAGATGGTTAAATAACCCCTTCCTCTAGTCTCACTACAGGAAAATACAAAGTCTAGGAGCAAATCCCCATTATACCCCATGCCAAAGAGGGAAATAAATCAGGGAGTGGCAAATGCCCCCTTAAGCCCAAAGTAGACGAGGGGCAAATTCTCACTGTGCAAAAGAGGGCAATAAAAGAGAGGGGGGAAATGCCCCCTTACAAGCCAATCAGGAAAGAAGCAAATCCCCACTGCACTCCATATCCAAAGAGAACAATAAAAGAGAGGTGGGCAAATCATGCCCCCTTGTAGGGGTGTGCATGTCATTTTCATTATTACCATAATGATAATGAACATCGTTGTTTTCATTATCATTATTGCAATATCAAAAATGACAAATAATAACAAAAATAGAAATAAAAATGACATTTTGTTTTTGAAATAAAGGGAAAAACCTGAAAAACATATTTCTGGCTGTAACCTTTTTGTTTCTTATTCAATTATGATTAAACATGGGGAGAGTGTACCCCCAATGGAGCGCACTATGTGTACCAATTTGTGAAATGATTAGGTAAAGGAAACCAATTTTAGAAACAATTGAATGTTGTGTTTTTCAGAAAAGCTCCATACACATTCATGGCTACAACTTCTTTATCTTGCATCCAGTTTTCATTACACCTGTGAATATTATGTCCCTCCATAAACCTAAAACTCCTGCCAGTTTTCAGAAAGATTGGATAAAGGGTCCTGATGGTATAAGACATTAACTTGAAAATACATTTCCAGCTATATCATTTGTATATTCCATCCTGTTTGAAAGGTATTTGGCAGGAATGTATCACATACCTTCACTGTCATCTCTGCCAAACTACAGAACAATTTGATAAAGGGACCCAATTTTATAAGCAATTGATGTTCCTGTGAAGACCATTATTCAGATAAATAGTAACACAGTGCCGGTCAGAGGCAGGCACCTTACATGGCAGGGGGAGAGAGATTGTAGGAGGGAGGATGTGGAGAAAACCAAATGACTGACAGACACATTCACTGGCCAATTACTGCATGCTTCCAGCTTTACAGGACCAATTGGTAGTGGCTTTGAGGCAGGCATAGGGGGCGGCCCTGAGGTGGGCATAAGGACATAAAGGACATAACTGGGACTTTGGGGATAACATCCCAGCAATCAGGGGACATAGTTTACACATCCAGGCTGGTCAATTATCATCACAATCGCATCCTGCAGCACTGTGACAGAGGACATAAGAGAATCTCTATTAACTCTTTCCTAAACAGATGCTTCTGACTTTCCAGTAACAAATGGGGGAGAGATGTTGGGATGGTCACAGCACAGAATGAGGATATTTGGTTGACCTTTCTGCTGGCCAGTTGGCATCACCAGCCGAACTTATACCACAATGATGTAAGAGAATCCCTGGCATAGGCTCCTTCTCTGCATGTGCTGTGCAGGCATATAAAATTGGGACCCTTTATCACAGCTTTCTGATATGTGGCAGAGATGATAATAAAATAATAATGAAAGTGTTATATACAGCCCTGC
>QEPC01004766.1:644156-661058 GCA_003113815.1 Sphenodon punctatus
GGGGGGACCTGAAGCCTCCTGAGCACCCCCTGTGAATCCGCCCATGTTCAGTTCATCAAAGTATTGCATTTTCAGAAGCTGAAGGCACAGTTTGACTAGCTCTTAGCAGCATAGATGCTGCTCTATAATTTTTAGCCATTCTGAGACTACTACTAGTAGCATCTGAAAACCAATATGCATCTTCCTGAACCACTGGAAAAATTCCGCTTGGATTGGTAGTTTTATTAAATTTGTTTTTATGTTTTGAACGGGGTTCAGTGATGTGCATAGCAAAGTAACAAAGCAACAAATCATTTAAAATGAAAATATGTAATAACCCATTGCTGTCAATGGAGAACACAGTGAACACTGGTCCCTGATCATAACAGAGATACCATAGGCTTCCTTTACATGGATATTTATTATTATAATTATTATTATTATCATCATCAAGCATTTATATAGCACCACCAATGTACCTGGTGCTTTACCAACTAATGGAATAGACATGGTCCCTGCCCTAGGACTTACAATCTGAGAGATGGGGGGGAGGGGAGGCGAAGGAAGGGGAACAGAAGGAGAGACAAGGAGTGTAACATTCATGAAGATGCAATGTCCCAGGTGCACACGCTTGGCTTGGTTACATCGAGAATGATGACTGGCTGGTCTGTGTGGTGAGGATATGAGTACACAGACCTCAGGCAACTGATTGTACTGAATGGAGCATATCAGCAGGAGTTAGGTGAGGAGAGTGAGGAGTTGGGGAAGGCAGAGCGGAAGAGGGGGGTCTTTAGGAGGGATTTGAAGGTATGAAGGGAGGGGGAGAGGCAGATGTGGACTGGGAGGAAGTTCCACATGTGGGGGGCAGCTAGGGAGAAGGGACGAAGGTGGTTAGGGGAGCAGGGGAGGAATGGGAGGGTGAAAGAAGAGACAGAGGAGGAGTGGAGTTCACGGACTGGAGTATGGAGGGAAATTAGCGCAGAGAGATATAAGGGAGCAAGGTTGTGAAGAGTTTATAGGTGAAGACTAGGAACTTGTGCAGGCTTCATTCAGGAAGGGGGAGCCAGTGAAGAGAGGAGAGGAGGGGCTGCACGTGGTTGAAGTGATGGGTGAGATGGATGACCCTGGCAGCAGAGTTTGGGGCGGAGATAAGGGGAGAAAGGTGAGAGCGGGGGAGGCCAGTGAGAAGGAGGTTACAGTAATTGAGGTGAGAGATGACCAGGGCATGAACAAGAGTTTTGGCAAAGGAGGCAGAAAGAAAGGGTGAATCTTAGCAACGTTATGGAGGGAGAAGCAACGGGATTTGGCAACAGAGTCGATGTAGGGTTTAAAAGAAAGGGGTGAGTCAAAGATGAAGCTTAAGCTACAGGCTTAGGGGACAGGAAGGATGGCGACCCCATCGATGAGGATCAACAGGGAAGAGGGAGAGGAAGGATGAGGGGGGACGATAAGGAGTTCAGTTTTAGCCATGTTGAGTTTGAGTTGGCATTGAGACATCCAGGTAGAGATGCCAGAGAGACAGTTGGTGAGGTGAGCTTGAATAGATGGGGAGAGAGAGGTAGTAGAGAGATAGAGTTGAGTGTCATCTGCATAGAGGTGATATTGGAAGCCATGGGAGGCAATGAGTTTGCCTAGGGACAGGGTGTAGATAGAGAAGAGGAGAGGGCCATGGACAGAGCCTTGGGGAACACCAACAGAGAGAGGAAGGGAGGAGGAGGTGGAGTTGGCAAGAGACACATTGAAGGAGCGGTCAGAGAGGTAGGAGGAGAACCGGTCAAGGATGGAGCCACGGAAGCCAAGGGAGTGAAGTGAGTTCAGCAAGAGTGAGTGGTGAATAGTATCAAAGGCAGCAGAGAGGTCAAGGAAGACAAGAATGGAGTAGAGGTGATTAGATTTAGCCACAAGAAGATTGTTGGTGATCTTAGTGAGAGCAGTTTCAGTAGAGTCAAGGGGAAAAAGCCAGATTGGAGCGGGTCAAGGGAGCAGTTGGCGGAGAGGAAATCGAGGCAGTGGGAGTAGACAATAGGGGTGGGACATCAGGCCAAATACCAGGTACCGGTTTTAGCGGTTCCTGGATTTACAAAAACCGGCTTACCGGATTAATGCCTGTTTACCGGTACCGGATCTTTTCCATTGATTTCAATGGGGAACTGTCCCCATTTAAATCATTGTAAAAAATTTATAACCTCCCCCCTCCCCGAGTCCAGGCTGCGCGGGTGGAAGGGGGGACACCCCCCACCCACCCTGCCCAGCCTGGATTTAAACAACAACAAAAATTTCCCCTAAGTCCCCTAGTGCCGCCGGCGACCCAGAGCCTGCACCAGCGCTGCAGCAGCCAGCAGGTAAGTGTACTGGTACTTTACTGATCCCTGGGGTGGGGGGGGTTTAACACTCCCCCACCCCAGGGATCACCCTACCTCCCCACCCAGGGATTAATGCCATTGCCTACCTTGAGCTCCGGGCGGCGGCGGCAGTCCGGCAGCTTCAGCGCTGGCTGTGGCTGCCAGCTTCAGCATGCTACTAGGCCTTCCAGGGAAACCCAGAAGTTCCCCAGAAGGCCTAGTAGCATGCTGAAGCCGGCAGCCACAGGCAGCGCTGAAGCCCCCAGACCGCTGCCGCTGCTGCTGCCCGGAGCTCAAGGTAGGCAATGGCATTAATCCCTGGGTGGGGAGGTAGGGTAATCCCTGGGGTGGGGGTGTGTTAAACCACCCCCACCCCAGGGATCAGTAAAGTACCGGTACACTTACCTGCTGCAGTGCTGGTGCGGGCTCTGTGTCACCGGCGGCGGCTCGGAGCCCGCACTAGGGGATTTAGGGGAAATTTTTGTTGTTGTTTAAATCCAGGCTGGGCAGGGTGGGTGGGGGGTGTCCCCCCTTCCACCCGCGCAGCCTGGACTCGGGGAGGGGGGAGGTTTTTGTTTTTTTCCATTGATTTCAATGGGGACAGTTCCCCATTGAAATCAATGGAAAAGATCCGGTACCGGTAAACAGGCATTAATCCGGTAAGCCGGTTTTTGTAAATCCAGGAACCGCTAAAACCGGTACCTGGTATTTGGCCTGATGTCCCACCCCTATTGTCTACTCCCACTGCCTCGATTTCCTCTCCGCCAACTGCTCCCTTGACCCGCTCCAATCTGGCTTTTTCCCCTTGACTCTACTGAAACTGCTCTCACTAAGATCACCAACAATCTTCTTGTGGCTAAATCTAATCACCTCTACTCCATTCTTGTCTTCCTTGACCTCTCTGCTGCCTTTGATACTATTCACCACTCACTCTTGCTGAACTCACTTCACTCCCTTGGCTTCCGTGGCTCCATCCTTGACCGGTTCTCCTCCTACCTCTCTGACCGCTCCTTCAATGTGTCTCTTGCCAACTCCACCTCCTCCTCCCTTCCTCTCTCTGTTGGTGTTCCCCAAGGCTCTGTCCATGGCCCTCTCCTCTTCTCTATCTACACCCTGTCCCTAGGCAAACTCATTGCCTCCCATGGCTTCCAATATCACCTCTATGCAGATGACACTCAACTCTATCTCTCTACTACCTCTCTCTCCCCATCTATTCAAGCTCACCTCACCAACTGTCTCTCTGGCATCTCTACCTGGATGTCTCAATGCCAACTCAAACTCAACATGGCTAAAACTGAACTCCTTATCGTCCCCCCTCATCCTTCCTCTCCCTCTTCCCTGTTGATCCTCATCGATGGGGTCGCCATCCTTCCTGTCCCCTAAGCCTGTAGCTTAAGCTTCATCTTTGACTCACCCCTTTCTTTTAAACCCTACATCGACTCTGTTGCCAAATCCCGTTGCTTCTCCCTCCATAACGTTGCTAAGATTCACCCTTTCTTTCTGCCTCCTTTGCCAAAACTCTTGTTCATGCCCTGGTCATCTCTCACCTCAATTACTGTAACCTCCTTCTCACTGGCCTCCCCCGCTCTCACCTTTCTCCCCTTATCTCCGCCCCAAACTCTGCTGCCAGGGTCATCCATCTCACCCATCACTTCAACCACGTGCAGCCCCTCCTCTCCTCTCTTCACTGGCTCCCCCTTCCTGAATGAAGCCTGCACAAGCTCCTAGTCTTCACCTATAAACTCTTCACAACCTTGCTCCCTTATATCTCTCTGCGCTAATTTCCCTCCATACTCCAGTCCGTGAACTCCACTCCTCCTCTGTCTCTTCTTTCACCCTCCCATTCCTCCCCTGCTCCCCTAACCACCTTCGTCCCTTCTCCCTAGCTGCCCCCCACATGTGGAACTTCCTCCCAGTCCACATCTGCCTCTCCCCCTCCCTTCATACCTTCAAATCCCTCCTAAAGACCCCCCTCTTCCGCTCTGCCTTCCCCAACTCCTCACTCTCCTCACCTAACTCCTGCTGATATGCTCCATTCAGTACAATCAGTNGGGGGAGGAGAAAGCAGTTGGAATTGACATGAATTAGTGAGGAGAAGGCCCACGCCACCAACCTGGCCTTTGGGGCGGGGCTGATGAGAAAAGGAGAGAGCCCCAAAAGAAAGGGTAGCTGGACTGACAGAGTTGGAGGGGGAGATTCAAGTTTCAGTAAGGGCAAGGAGCTGAAGAGAGTGAGAGAGGAAGAGATCATGGATGTAGGGGAAAGGCAGGGAATGGGGATAAGATTGGGAGAAGAGGGACGGCGGGGCAGGCAAGAGATTGAGAGGGTGAGAGAGGAGCAGGAGGGGAAGGTAGTTAAGGGGGAGGAGGAAGTGTGAGGAGGTTGGAGAGAAGTGATGGGCTGGGGGGGGGAGGAAGGAGCAGAGGGGAAAGAAGTAGAGGAAGGAAGAAGTGGGGGAGAAGGAGGGAAAGGGAAGGCGAGAAATTAGGGCAGGCATTAAACCAGAATATTTATTCTGGTTTAGTTCAAGTGGAGTAATTACACCAAATTAAACCTCTTTGTTGAAATTCTTAATTTAACTTGTGTGGCTTAGGATATTACCACACGTAATGCCACCCACCCCTTTTCCTCTTTAAACTTGTGGTTTTGAATTGTGTGCTTGTGGAAACTCACATCCTGCTAAGGGAGAGATGCATGCTGGAAGCTCCTCAAATGTGTGGAGCTGTCAACACGTCTGTCTTGATACATAGCCTATGTTACATTTATTTATTTATTTATTTACACTTCTATCCTGCCCCTCTTGCCTCTGGCAACCTGGAGCGGCGTTCAACACTAAAAATAACACAATAAAATAAGACACACATACAAGATATAAAAATACAAAAATAGAATATAAACCACTACTGGGACATCACCCCCCTCTACCCTATCCCCTCCCTCCCCCCTGTCAAAAGCCTGACAGAAGAGCTAGGTCTTACAATTACAGCAGAAGGCCAGAAGATCCAGGCTGAGACGGCCCTCCACTGGGAGGACACTCCGCAGCAATATGTAGATAAGTCTTGGTGAAAGTGACCAGTCTCCCTGTTCCCTCTAAACTATTGGGTAGAGTAGCAGGTTGAAATTGATTGGGAGTGGGGAAGCCTTGTCATTTTCCCTGGGTCTCTTAAGTGATTTGATGCCCGCTGAACTCCCTGCTCCTTAACTGACAGTTGATCAGTGGCGACAGGGAATCCCCTGTGGATGGCAATCCCTGTTTGTCAGCTTTCAGACAGGAAGGAGGAAGCTCAGGCTGCATGAAATTGCAGTTGTTCTAGTCTGCTGGGAGACCTGGAGGGCTCTGATGTCAGCAGATATGGGCAGCCCAAATAGTTTGTTTAATGTGGTTCAAATTAACACCTTCAGTTGTCTTGATTAATTTTCCTATAGTGAAAGATTTCTCCATGAATGTTCCTCCATGCCATAGTTTGAGTGTAAAGCTTCCCCTATATTCTGGTGCAGTTTGTTATTCACATTGGCTTTTTTTTTTCCATTTTGCTTTTTCTCCAGGCCCTGCTACCCTCACCCAGCTGTGTCGACTCTGTATCCGAAGGTGTCTCGGCCGATCGTGTCTTTTTGTAGTCCAGAAGCTGCATCTTCCTGAGCCACTTGAAAAATTCCTCTTGTATCGGTAGTTTTATGACTGTGTATAGGCTGATAGAGAAATGAGGAAAAAAAGATGGTAGTATATCCATAAAACATTAAGCTGAGGTAAAAAAAACAAGGACATCATCTACTGTTTACTATAGGTATCAAACCACTTAACAACTGAGATAGCGATACAGATAAGGTGTTCACCTAGACCTTTATATTGATACCCATGGAAATTCCTTTCTGAACTGTTGAAATTACTTCCTCACAACTTCATACTTCCATGTTAAACTTAGTGACGTTAGATTAAGGGGGGGGAAATACAAACAGATTTTACCGATGTGTGTGTGAGGTGTATGCATGCATATATATTGTAGGCAAAATTTAGACAGATATTCTGTAGAATGCTCAGGTAGGACATCCAGTGCCAAAAGTTAAAAGTATCCACTTACGAACACATCTGCACTATGCCTGAGTATACCTGACTGACACGGATCAAAGCATAGAACTAGAGGGGAGATATCAACTATACCTTTGTCATGGACGGACCATTACCTCCTGCAGGCCTCGCTCCTGACACATGTCTGCCCCCATTACGTTCATCCCCGGAGGTTGATGGAACTGGAGCGATTCCAGATGGCTCTGGGTGAGATACCCTCTGATCTTGATGACCATCTCATTGATGACTTTGTCATATTATGGAATACGCTGATAATTGGGGCCATCGATTGGATGGCTCCTAGGCATTCTCTACCCGTGCGGCAGCACCACAGGCCTCTTTAGTTTTCTGAGGAGCTGCGGTTGCTGAAGCAAGACAAGTGGCGGTTAGAGTGACGGTGGCACTGTTCTCGTGCTGAAGCCAACAATTGTGTCATAGAGCCAGTTTACGGGCCTATGTCATAGCTATGCCGGCAGCAAATAAGGACTTCTTTGCTGCCCTCATAGCATCCTCAAAATCCCATCCAGCGGAACTTTTCCGGGTGGTGCGGGGGCTGGTCAATCCGGCCTCCATTCATCTGGGAGTGGAGTCATCTAAGGCCAGTTGTGACATGTTTGTGGATTATTTTGTGGAGAAAATCGCTCGTATTCACAAGAACTTTGATGCTGCAATTGATATACATGAGGAACTGGAGATTATGAAATTGTCCAATTGTATGGGATCAATCTCAGTCGGTGACACCCGCTGATATGGTCGATGTTCTTGGGGCGGTTAGGGCCACCTCTTGTGAGTTAGATCCATGCCTGTCTTGTCTAATTAAATCTTGCTGGGAGACAATGGGTCCATTTGTGGCTGGGGTGGTCAATGGCTCCCTTCGGGAGGGCAGAGTGTCAGGCTGTCTCAAGGAGGTGGTGGTGCAGCCTCTGCTCAAGAACCATCGCTTGACGCTGACTCCCCCGCCAGCTATCGGCCTGTCTCCAACCTTCCCTTTTTAGGGAAGGTTATCGAATGGGCTGTGACCCAGCAGCTGCAGGGGCATCTTGATTGCGTCACTTTTCTTGATCCCTCTCAGTCAGGATTTTGACTGGGTCATGGCACCGAGACTGCGCTTGTGGCTTTGGTGGATGATCTGCGCCAGGAATGGGGTCGTTCGACCCTGTTGATCCTATTAAATCTATCGGCTGCATTTGATACCATTGACCACGAGATGTTGGTGATATGCCTGCAGGACTGTGCAGGGGTGGGCAGGACTGTTCTAGAATGGTTCCGCTGATTCCTGACCAGAAGAACTCAGTGAGTGGTGCTCGGGGAATATTTTTCATCATACCGGGACCTCTCGTGTGGAGTCCCGCAGGGTTCTGTTTTGTTCCCTTTCCTGTTCAACGTGTACATGCAGCCACTCGGCAAGGTGATCAGGAGGTTTGGCGTGTGGTGTCATCAATATGCTGATGACACCCAGCTATACCTCACTTTTTCAACAGACCTAGGCCGGGCAGTCTCGGTGCTTACCCGGTGTCTGGTCAGCTGTGGGGGACCATATGAGGGCAAACCAACTGAGGCTGAATCCTGACAAGATGGGGGTGATGTTAGTGGGTAAGCCGATGGAGATGGCGGCGCCCATCATTGATGGGGTCTGTCCTCCGTTGGTTTCCCTGGTTTGAAGTCTGGGGGTGCTCCTCGATATGCAGCTCTGCCTGGATATCCAGGTGGAGGCTGTGGCGAGGAGTGCTTTTCACCAACTACACCTGGTGCGACAGTTTCGGCCGTATGTCTCAGACTCTGACCTGGCCAACGTCATCTATGCTTTCATCATCTCCAGGTTGGACTATTGTAATGCTCTACGTGGGGCTACCCATGGTGATGGCTCGGAAGTTGCAGAACAGATATATTAAAAGATATCATCTGAACTACTTTGTCTCCATTTCTAGGTAAATTGTATAATTCACCTAGCCTTGCCCCAAAGCTGCAATCATTCTATAAATTGCCTAGGTGTTGCAGACGTTGCCTGCTTTTCATACGTCACCTGTAAACACACACTCATTCTCTCTCTGTCTCTCTCTCTCTCTCTCTCTGTCTCTCTCTCTCTCTCATTTAGTTGACTGCTTCTTGGAAGCCTGAGCCCTAGAGAAATTTAATTTTTTTAAAAAAAAGAAAAATCTTGTTTGCCAGGTTATTATTAACCAGTGCCAGTCTCTGATACACATTTAGGACTTTCCAAACCACCCATCCTGAACCACAGTAGACCCAAGTAGTAGGATTCTGTTCCCTGGTGCTGGGGAGGCAGAAACTATCCCAGGAATTAAGATTTGGACCAAACACTTTATCTGGCCAAATACAAACTGCCAGTTAATGAGTAGGCTGAATCAGGGCCCCTTATGATGTTTCAAACAGATCCCAGGAGCAATAGAAAATAACCAGTTCTCATGTCTAAATTATAGAATTGGGGCACCACACCCCCTCAGGATGTTTCTTGCGGAATGGGGAGGGGGGGCACATCAGAAAGGGGCTTGGCAAAGAGCATTATGATGTCACAGTGTTCCAAAGGTGTCCTGACCAATGACAGAAAAGGGGGAGACAGCCCCTTTCTCCCACCCCTTTCTGATATGATCACAATTTTTATTAGGGCTGCGCATGGGGGTCAAGTATTTGTATCTGTATCTGTGGTTTTAGTATTTGCATTTATTTTTATTTGTATCTTGACCTGTGTTCACTGCATTTTCCCCATTGTTGTCAGTGTGGAAAACACAGTGAACACAGGTCTCTGTGGGTTATTTTGGTGCAGAAGTACAGTGAGGCTCTGTGTTATGTGGGGTAGGGAGGAAGGGACTTCGGGGGGTTACACCCACAGATGTTCGGGGTTTCAACACTCTCGTGGGGGAAAAACAACCCCTCAGGATCTTATAAGGCTCTAATGATCCCGAATAGGATGAGGCCAGATCATCATAGGGGTGGAGATACAGCACTATTGAGTGTGGAGCCCCTCCACTCTCTTACAACACACCAAGCACCCCACCCCCTTTCACCTGGGATTGTACACACCACAACACAAACACCACAAGAGACGAAATATGTACACGGGTGCAGGGAGCAAGATCCAGGAGTGAAGGGACGGTACCCGTAGATCATCACTTACACAGGAATGAGGGAGCAGGAGGGACCCCGACTTGAGAAGAAACAGGGAGGTAGGGGATCCCACGAGAGACCCAGGGTCTCTACCAGTAACACAAGCACCATACAAGTAGCCCCATACACTGACCCACACCGCTATCAATACACACCCTAAGCACTCTACTATCACCCGCACACTTGCACACCCTCTCGCCTTCACACATGCTAATATCTAACAATACTGTCACACAAATCTCACGTTCCTTGCAGACAGGGAGGGAGGCAGTTTCTCACAGCTCTGCTGATCACCGGCAACCTCCCTTGTGTCCGGCTCACTTAAATAGGGCTGGCCCCGCCCTGCTGAGCATGCAGGTGGGCGGAGCGGTGCAGCGCGGCCAGAGGCCCCACCCCACCGCTACCCACTGGCATCATCTGGTGCCGCTGTCCCCTATCCACAGCTGTGCAGGGAGCTGAAGTCTCCGCCTCCGCCTCTGCTAGCGGCTCCATGGTCGCAGGCGTCGTCCAATCTTCGCAAGCTGCCTGTGGTCGGCGGCTCCACCCCCTCCAAGCCGCGTAATGGCAGCGGTGGTGGTAGCGGGCTCTTACACTCTGCCAGTCTGACAGGCCTATAAGGAAAGTAAAATGCAGTCTAAAATTGCTAATTCTGCTACCAATTTTAAAAGGGGAGTACTAGTTTGGGGGAGGGTGGAGAATATGACTAGCTTGGTGGGGAGGTTGATAGATTGGGGAGGGTGGAATTGGGGCATGGGTCTAGCTCAGGGGGATCATTGGCTTGCGGGAGAATGAAGCCTGCAGCTGGCTTGAGATAGGGGAGAATAGAAGATGGGGCTGGCTCGAGTGGGAGGTTGCTGGCTTGGGGATGGGGCAATGGGACATGGATCTGTCTTGGAGGGTGTCACTGGCATGGGGGGGGATGGGCATGGGACTAGGCTCAAGGGAGGTTGCTTTCTCCTCCTCATTTCTCCTCCCTGAGCCAGGAGGAATTTGGCTGGCTCAGGGAGGAGAAATGAGGCATGGTTCTGGCTTGGGAGGTGGTTTCTGACTCAGAGCGAAGTCATTGGCTTTTGGAAAGTGGGATCCCTAGGTGGGAATGGGGCACATGATTGGCTATGGGGAATTCTGGCTTGCGGGTGGAGTCATTGGGTTGGGGAGGGAAGGAATGAATTGCTAAGGACTACCATTTCTCCTTGGCTGGGCTGAGTCTGGCTTGGCTGCACCTGGCTGCAGTGCTGGAGACTGCAGTTCAGAGACAGCAACAGTTCCTGGAGATGGGGAGGGCTTACTGCAGGCTCCCCAAACAGGTGGCTAAGCTAAGAATCTGATCAGTCCGCTTTCAAGCAAGGCGCTTAGAAGCGCCTCCTGAGCCCTGCGTTCAGAGAAGAGCCACGCGGGGAGTGTTTACATGCTCCCTGTGCTGCCGGAAGTGACATGCTGCTCATCGTTGGCACGGCAGAGGCAGCGGCTGGAGATGTGGGGCTTTGAAGAGGTGCGTTCTGAAAGCCTGAAAAGTGAGGCTTTCAGAACGCGCCTCTTCAAAGCTTCGCATTTCCAGCCGCCGCCTCTGCCAACAACAGGCAGTACATCACTGCCGGCAGTGCAGAGAGCATGTAAACGCTCCCCGTGTGGCTTTTCTCTGAACGCAGGGCTCAGGAGGCGCTTCTAAGCGCCTTGTTTGAAAGTGGCCAGAGAGCAGCCCAGCTCCAAGATGGATATGGGCTGAAATTTTGGAGGTCCAGTTCAAGACCTTAGATATTACATTTTTCAGGAAATGTTGGGCTTACTTGAAACCCAAATATACACAGACCTAGTATTCATGTTTTGAATATGGAAACTGAAAAGGGCTTTTCCTGGTTTATTTGTATTTTGTTGAAACCTGAATGCATAGCCCTACTTCTTGTAGAGTGTCATGGCATCATGTTGTTCTGAATGGATGGGGTCAGGTGAAGTTCAGGAGGGAGCAAATGCCCCCCCCTTAACCCCATTCCCAATGTCCGTGTAGAGAAAAGTTCTATTCTGCCCAACCCAGAGCCTAAACTGCCTCATTTTCTGTCCCAAGAGGAATGACTCTAGCTCTTTGCAGTGGGATGGTACCCTCCAGTCTCTACACAGTCCCAGTAGAGATACTTAATTCATAGTGGGGATGCAGCTGGCTGGAGTACTTTGAGCTCATCGGGCTGTTCTACACACTCTCTAAGCGGTAACTTCTTCCTACTCTTTTCCTCCCTCATCTATCCAGGGGCCAGGATAAATTGTCTTTCCAATTCGGCTCCTTTCCCAATTAATTACAGGTATGGTATAGGAGGGTTGATGCTTTATATGAGCTGGCAGCTCCCAAACTAGTTACTGAGATTTCACAAAATAGGCCTCTACTGGCAGAGGGTTTTGTTGCTCACAATGTTGGCATTCTACCGCTCCTGCATTCTTCTTGTTGGCTACTAGACATATTTGGTGAGTTAATGGATTCTTCTGTCCCCTCGATCCTCACTTTATTTAGCATTGGTTATTTTTCTGAAAGGACTCCTGAAATGGACTGTCCTCCTTTTTTTGTCTCCATTATTGGTTCAGAGGCCCCTATATTAGTGGTGAGGGAACCAAAAGACACAGTCATCAGAATAAAGAACCTAGAGTCTGAGAATGGAACATCCAGTGGTGTTTGTAGAGAAGCTTATTGTCTTTGTTTTCCCCTGGGGATTGGTTAACTGGATAGCTATTTTCTCAGGCCTAGAATTTGGCATGTTCTGGAATAAGTCAGAGGGAGCAATAACTAGGGCTACCAGCACTCCAATTTTGATGTGGAATATCTGGACTTTGATACATCATCTCTGGGATCCAGGGGTCTCTGGATAACCTGGATTTTAATTATTATTTTTTAAAGTGGGGGCAGGGAGTGGGGCCACGTCAGAAAGGGGCAGGATGATGAGGTTCTGAAAGGGCATGGCTACATCAGAAGGAGGCAGGAGAGTCCCTTTGTCCCTTCCCGGCATGGCCCACACCCCTGTTGGTCAAAGATTCATGAAAGGTGGCAACCCCAGAAATGTCTCCCTTTAATTCAGCAAAATTGCGGCGGGGTCTCCAGCTTTGCTTTGTTACTCTATTTGAATTATTTGAGGAAGAAACGACACATTTTCAAACATGAGTTATAAACTCTGTGTCTCGATAATACACAATTGAAACAATAGCTGGAGAGAGTGAAAGCCTGGTTTTGAGATGCATATACAACACTGGGAGCCAGGAACTTTAGAGTTCACTTCTGATCCTTGCTTTGACAACAACTCCTTTCCTGGCTTTCTTCAAGGTCTTCAAAAACTCCCCTACAGTTCTGCTATTTGCAAAGCATGTCCTTCTAGTGGTAGTATCATTAATTAAATGCATTCTCTGTCTTCCCACAGAGATTAGGGAAACCCGCCCAGGGATGTTATAATCTACACCAAAGGACAATTATTTTATAAAGAGAGAAAATAATTTGCTTTTGCAGGTTGGATATTATTGCGATGGCCTTTAGCAGGAAAAAGTATTATCTGTAAAGAGCGAAGGAAAGTTTCATACACTTCAGTAGAAAGGTGCCAGACAAGATACAGAGAATTTGGATTGGACTTTTGGGCCCTGAACTCTTCTGTCCTCATGGACCCTGCCCCCAAAGACCAGTAATGGCAAGGAGATTTCAAACAAAGGCTCTTGCTCATGTATCAGTTGATCAAACTTCTTTCACTTTTATCCAGGGTCCTGCGTTCACTGTGTTTCCCCCTTTGTTGGCAATGGGGAAAGCACAGTGAACACGGGTCCCTGCCTTCAGCTAATCTGTAATATAATTAGAGACCAGTCACTGTGGGATCACGGTGCCACCGTGTATCTATGTGGAAGGTCGAATGTGTTGTTTCCACGTTCACCTGTTAACGGAATGTTTACCTAGGATTTTAAATTTCAAAGCATACATGTTCCTTTAAGGAATGCAGATCACATGCGGCTTCTCTGGTATGTACTATCTAGCATGGTCATAGTTCAAACTAGCTTTCCTTTTAGGAGTGGGCAGCCTTTTCCTTCTGGGAGCAAATTCAGAAACTAATACAAGTCCCATGGGCTGCATAAGAGTAGTGGGGGGCGGGAGTTGAAGTGTGTGCTCAAGAAGAGGGAAGGAATAGGAGAATGCAGATCATGGTTCTCCTGGATCAACCCCTTGTTCTTGACTGAATGCCCTCATCTCTACTTTCTTTCCCCTGGGCTCTTTCAGTATTTGAGGGCAGGTACAAGATCTGTTTGCAGCATATGGAAGTGGGGACAATGTGGACAGGGATGCGTCTACATTTCCACAATTATTGCTGTCCTTTCCAAGGACAAACTACGGGAGAGATGATGGCTGTACTACTGCCTTCTCTTTCTCCATTCAATCCCAAGGAATGCAGGGGACTTGGTAGACAAAGTAATTTACACCTCTCTGCACCAAATGACCATGCTTGTACAATAGATGATACTTATTTATCAGTTTTGATGCAGCTGTCCTTATTGCAAAAGAGCTGATGAAAGTATCCCAGAATGCATGTGGACGAACCAAGGTTTTGAGTACAGTAGTGTGTTTATAATGCAGAATTGCACAGCCTTGAATTACACTTAAATTGTCAATGAACGTTTAAGGTGACCATGAGAAAATGCCACCATACAAATTGCCTGCCTAACAGTGTATGATGTCTTTGTGTATTTCTCCTAAAAGGAGTATCTTCTACTTTTTTCACTAGCCAAGTGGTCCTCACTGTGACTTTTTTAAAATGTGAGGAAGTAATTGTGTAATATATCAATATCAAATAGAATTTATCCCACATGTATCTTTCGCTGTCTTTTTAAAAAATTATTTCTGGACAATGTCTTTTATCTTTAAGCTTTCCTCGGCCCTTGTAAAAAAACCAAGATTGCCACCCCCAGCTATTCTAAAGTCATGTCAGGACCCACACAATGATGAGATTTGAAGGATACAGTAGATTGACAAAAGCTGAATCTACTGAATTAAAAACCTATGATTGTGATATATGCTAAACTATGATCCGTTAAGGGGAGCGGCCATTTTGTGCATGCCCCAAATGCCCCAGTGGCCATTTTCCACCTGCATGAGCCAGAGGAGGGAGGATGCCACAGCGATCGATCTTTCTGGAGCCCCCACAGCAGCAGTGGTGATTCACTCAAGTCCTCCAAGGTAGGTAAGTAGCACTCTGTGGCCCTGGGAGTTGGGGTGTGGGAAAATATGGGCCCTGGGGGTAGGGGAAAACTTTAATTCCTGGTGGCTGCCCTTTCCCAAAATGGTGCCGATGCCCCCGGCACTATTTTGGGGAAAGGTGCATGTGTGCAGTATGGCCCAGCAGCCATTTTGCACATACACAGGTTTTGGGGTTTTTTAATCGTTTATGGGGTTTTATTGATTTTAAATATGAAACCAAAAACCGAATCCACAATTAAGTCCATATAAACCTATAAAATGAAACTGGAATTCCCTCCAGTGTTTCCACCCCTACTGTTCAAGTACTTGAAATATCGACAACTGGTATCCCGAAATGACCTTCCCCCCCAAAATCTAGGACATAATCCATATTTTGGTATACTGATTGTTGGTATATCGGGTACCTGATCGAAAACCGGTTCGGGTACCAAAAAGTACAAGAAATATTCAGTTTGATTTGGGTACCAGAAGTTCAACAAGCGTACCCATTTTTGTCAGAACTCATATCAGCTCTAAGGCTGTTAGCTATGTGAAAATGTGTGGTGTGCAGAAAGAGGGGCAAGCACAAGACCATTAAACTCCTTTCCAAATAGGACATAGATCAGGATTTGAAACCAGATCACAAGAGGTGACTCTACTGAAGTAATAAACTATGCCTCTGGCTCCATTGCCCATTAATATTTTTTTCCAAAAAGAGATGGGGAAGAAAAAGAACATTTGCTGATTTTCAAAGGTTGGTGAAATAGCATTTTTGCCAGTTTGCGGTTTGCTGATTAATTTTCCATTGCCTATGTGCTTCAATCTAGATCTTAAAATGGTGAACAAGTTCCTTGTCCAGTGACAGAAAGTGATGAACTGTTAAACAAATATAGAACTGGACAGAAGTTGGGGAAAGAGTATTAGGAATATTTGGAATATTTACATGCCCTCCTCTAGTGTCTCAAAGTCTTGCATAAATTTGTTGAAGTATGCCACAATCTTGAAAATCTTATTCTGAAATCCACTCCAATTTAGTCATTCTCAATTAATGGTTATCCAAAGTGAATCACAGAGTGGTCTTGTTCCTGATTCTTCTCTCACGCTTGCATATCTTCAGTGGAAATTATTCCTGGTTGATCAGTGTTGCTGATTGATTGAGTCTTCCAAACCATCATTGTTTAAATTAATCAGGGATGCAGCTATAAGGATCCAATATTCAGTGAAGTCATTGAGAGTCTTTCCATTGACTTCATTGGGATACATATACTATGGGTGATTTCAGACGTTACGGTGGGGCGGTTCACCACAGTGGATCCCCGGTGGGGGTGAATAAAATAACCATGTCGCGGGGTGAATAAAAGCCCCAAACAGACGTGACGGGACTGGGACCATGACCGGGAATCGGGCCGACACATCACGGATCGGGGAAGCGCAACAGACGTGACGCCCATCCCCGGCCGTGGTCAAAACACCCAGAAGACACTGGGCAGGGGCGGGACACAGACATGGCCGCCTGAGGGCAAATGAAGCAAAAAGGCACACAAGGGAATGCCCACACAAGGGTAACGGGAAGGGAGTGGGGAAGAGGGACAAGAGGCAGACAGGTACCACACTCAGCAGGCGCACACACACAGCGGACCCACAGCACAACACACAGCACGACCACATGCCCGGGCACACACACACACACACATACACGCACACGCGGGAGCACCCACCTAAGGGAAAGATCGGGAAGGGGGGGCAGGGGTGCCCGGACAAAGCACAAGGAACAACGGGAGTGGGGGGGGGACACGGAAGACGGGGGGCACCGCAAAGGGGCAGGGCAGGACACAGGCTGCAGCAACCCCCAACCCTCACAGCACCACAGTCCACATAGGTGCCCCCACAGCAACACAGGCAGTCTCGGAAAGGGGGGCCACGACCCCAGGACCAAGGCACGATGGGGGCCCGCAAGGCACAGCGAGCCCGGCGGAGAAGGTCCAGGAGGGGAACGGTGGCCCCACAGTCACAGAGGGGCAGAGGGAGGGCAGCCAGGACAGGCGGAGAGGTGCTCCAGGTCCTACGAAACGGACCCCCCCCAGGGAAGCACCATGGCCCAGTCCAGGGGGGCCCAACCACCAGGTCACACAAGCACCCAAGATGGGGGGGGCCGCAGCAGGTGGCAGCACTGGCGGATGCGGACAGGCAGCTGGACACGGGCG